>JAVRXN010000014.1:8371315-8971315 GCA_033556935.1 Timema podura | reverse complement strand
AAAATAACTGATAAAACTGTTTGTTTAGTAGATATAAACTTTTTTTAATATGTGATCAATAATAAATAAAACAAGTCATCATCCACCATTAAAACTGGAAAAAAAAAACAGGGAAAATTGAAAAATGTTGCCTGAAAAACCTGGAAAAGTCAGGGAATTTTGTAAAATATGTTTTGTAGCCACCCTGTATTAAACAAATTCAACTTGAAAGATGTATCATACAATTACTGTTCTATAGTCTACATTAGTTAAACTCAACTAAAATATCAATGTTTTAGTTTTAATTCAACTCTAAATGAAACAATGCCACCACAACATATCGGTAATTTAGGCTACAAATCATTTCAAGCATCACAATTCTTGGCTAAAGTTATTTGACTGAGTTCCTTGGTGTTGATTTTTCAAAGGTAAAAGACAAAAGTATCTAAAAAATGACAATCTCGAACCAATTCAAAATTATATTTGTGCTGATGCACCTTAAATCCCCATTTAAGATGGCCCACAAAAATATTCTCACTAAAAATTTACCTTTAAATTGTATTAAAAATATATATAAATTTTTTTACTTTCCTTGGACGTTAATGTAGACAATAAAAAAAACAACTAAATCATCCACAATCTTATTTAGATTTAAATTAGTAATTTTACAATTCTTTTTTTTAATTCCAAATATTAAATTTTAACCTTGATTTTTTTGATTCTTGATTCCTTGAAATTTACACGTTCATTCTTTTTTCATGCATTTGACCTAACATTAAAAACATTTTATTTATTTAGATACCGTATGGTGATGTGGTTGGGGGAAAAAAACCTTAAAAAGTGTAGATGGTAAAAAAAGAAAAAAAATACCTAGACAAAAGTCCACGTTTGATTTGCATAAAAACAGTAGAGCACAAATAATGTTGATTGCCCATACAATTATTGATGGGTCAGGGAAATAGGGGGAAAAGTCAATTTTTTAACTCAAATTGAGTTAGTGCTGCCATCTGTTACACCAGTGGTTCCCAACCAGGGGAGGTGCGCCCCTCTGGGAGGCGTTGTAGCATTTCCAGGGGGAAGAGGCGAGATTGTATGATCAACCAAGGGGAGTGTCAGCTCAAAAAGGTTGGAACCACTGTGTTAGACAATCGTGACACGTTTATGATACACTTTAGATTATGGTTAGAAGAGATCTCTGTCAAATTTAAATTGATTTTTTTAAGTAGTATTGAGGTTTGAGATATAAAAGTTGTTTGGAAAATGTGTGTAATGTGACTTTCTCCTTTTCTCTTGTACCCTTTAATTGGCAGGTACTACTTGGTGAAACGACAAAATAGTAATAACCATCATGATTAAAAAGTACCAAATTATGAATTTGCATTTATTTTAACTGCCAGAAATTCCAATTAGTGAAATTTAAGGAAGAAAGAAGATGTCACCTTTGTGCATTGGATTCTTCCCACATTATTTCCTCTTCCCTAGGTGAGCTTTATTCATTAAATTTACTCTTATTAGTTTATTTTTCCCTTTTCTTATTTCAATCAATTTCCAATTTTTATAAAATTATTTAGCCATTGGGCCACCTCATTTTTAAAACTGATGAGATTGAGATTTTTGAATCAAGGTATTCGAAATTTGTAATTTTAATATCTATTACTCGATTCTTCCGATACCAGTTATAATCCAGGAAATCGAATTTGACGTCCTTAATTTTGATATATCGGCCTCGGAACAGAAAACACTCTAACAGACTCTGTTGAAATTTTCTTTTAAGTTACTACTAGAGGCTAACCCTAAATTCTTGCCCAAATAAAGCAAGAACACCTTTAACAAATGACAGGTCACTATTTCCTCCCTCTTCGCACATCGCCCCTTGTCACATAAACACTGACCCTGTCTCAGTTAATTGGTGTTAATAATTAATAGACGCTCGCATAAAGCATGCATGTAATTTTAACGAACCTCAAGAAATTCATCAATTCAATGAAATCTTGATATTTGCTGCGCAAAGCAAATTTGGAATGCTTGAAAGAACTTAAATTTAATCTGGGTAAAGTTTAAGAAGAAAATAAACTCTTTTTATATCTTACTATTATGGCTGTGTTGGAATGTTAAGCAACAGGGTGCTTTTATGTAAATTAAATCAAATATATATTCGAACTAAAAATATGTTACTGTTGATTTAAAATTGTTTTCGTAAGTATTTTTTTTTTAAATTGAAAGTGTTTAAAAAATACTACGATACTCTTTAATATCTGGCAAAGGAACTTATTAAATGTTTCAACAATTTGTCTTAGAATTGTTAATGGATTGCTACACATAAACATTAAAGTGTATTTCTTTTGAATCTTTCATTTATTGAATGGATTCAAAGGAAACAAATCAAAAATAATCATTTGTTAGTTTTAAGATAAAATATATTTTTATGCACAGCTATTTTCAGAATGTTTAACTGTCCTAAAATGCCTCTGAAAAAGTAACATTTACAAAGGGCAAAGAAAATGTAAGAATGAACTTTAAATGCTTTAAATAGGTACCGGAATTGGCTGTAAATCAAAAACACCAAGCTTTTTTTTAAGCATAGCTATTAAAAAAGGTTTGATAGATTTTGCATATTAAAATAATTTAAGAGGTATATGGGTATGCTGAAGCACGTGTTAAAAATAAGTTGAGATATTGGCATGTTGAAACGAATTATATATTTTAAAATGATTATGTATGTGAGAGTTTTTAAAAGACATAGTTCATCTGAAACAAATTCAATATTTAACTTAAATACAGTAACATTATGTCAAATGATAGATCAAATCAACTAGTTTTAATTATTAAGACTTTACGGTAAATTTGGTATGACATGCACAGGAAATATTTTAGCATGACATCAAACTAAAAATTAGGTACAGGAAAGTCTCGGATAATTCATAGCGGATGAGATTGATATTAGGGTTGGGCGATTTAAGTATTTTTACATCGCACTATATTTATTGTATGTACTAACCCGGTAATCACAATATATCACGATTTAATTTGTTTATGGAGCAGAGTAGGGGGATGTTATTTTGTTTACAATCTTCATCTCTGACCATTAAAGAAACAGAAGAACAGAATTTACTGCTAAGAACAAGCATTTGAGTGAAGAAATCTTTGTTAAGCTTATATTCTCAAAATAGTAATTTAAAAAAAATTACAAACATGAAATAAGATTGACTTTTTTTGAAAAAAAAATACTTAAGTCGGCACCTACTAAATTGTTGAGCACTAATCTAGTTTTGATATAGATTTATTTATTATAATTTAACAAGAATGATTATGCTTTATAGTGACTCAGTTAATTTATTTTTGTTATGAGCAGGAAATAGATTTTATATTATTTTATATTATTATATTCAATTGAAATTAATTTTGAATAAAATATTAGAACGTATTCAGTAAAATAATAATATTAAGTCACGCAAATGTGTTGAATGCATAAACTAAATTTACAATACAGAAGTTGTAACTCACCGATTGTATTTTCAGACGCCCAAAGGGGTGGTGGGAGGGATCAGCTCTCAAAAACCTACCGTCAACCGACACCACCTCAAATACCACAGCACAATACAATGTTCCAAACTTTTTTATTTTTCAACTAAGAGCGGCTCAGATTTTTAAAAAATCTCAAAACTTTCGAGGCTCAAATTATCAAGACTTTACTGTACTTAAATTTTATTATTGAAACACTTTCATAAATATTTAAAATTAGCTTTAAAGAGTGTAATTCTGTCCCTTAAGCCAAATGTTTATCACAATTATCAAAAGTTATCATAGCAGTATTAGAAGCATGTTAAAATAGCTTTTTACTTAATCGTTCTTTCACTCATTCTGAACTCAACCGAAGAAAATCTTTGGCTGGTTGTAATAAGAAGGGTGCATTGCTCGAAAGTTGTGTAAATTTATGTAGTTTTAATTTCCCACCGAGAACTAGAAATTTTTAAGTAGAGTTAAAATAATATGTTGCTCATCACATAGTAATAAAAAGTTAGGTTTAAAAATAGACTTTTTTTCTTTAGTTTGAATAATTTTTCAATACTGTATACATATTTAACAGCAGTATTACATTGTCATATTTATTTAATAAGAGAAATATAACGTAACTTTGACGAGCCATCAAAGATTTTTTATGAAATAATAAAATTATTGAATTTGAAAGATTGACCCGAACATGTGAAGTAGTTAAAAGTTTAATTCATTAAGACTTTTTTTTTTAAATAACACACAAAACCTACGCTTGTAGCATTTCTTAAGTATGTACAACTTTGGTGCCCAACTATAAAGGTTTTCACAGACAAATTCATAAATATTTTTTATGTTATTTTCAATTTCAAGTTCTTTCAGCCAGTTGGCTAGCCAGTAGAGGGCCTGTTATTTTATATCTACTAACTTGCAGTCGAATCAACTGATTTTATAGAGTTTTTTTTTTTTTTGTTCAAGCAACAATAACAACTAGGCCATCACAGTCCATTTTTGTAATCATATATATTATATTGTACAAACTTTGGAATATATGTGATGTAATAAAACATTTTATCAAATATGGTATCAACTCTTTAGTCATACATTTTATAAAACAAATGTGTTTCTTATTATAAAAGAAATATGACGGTATTATCAGGGATGTAGACCCAACTGTAAGAGTGTCGGAACTCTTCGTTAGCGGTGCTGCTGGAGGAGTGGGAAAAGTGTATGCACGCAAACACACGTTTGCTTGCATCTGTATTTCATTTTGTTTATAATGGACATTTCTCTGTTGGAATGTTTCCCAACCTTTTTGAGCTGACGCCCCCTTGGTATATAATCAATTGTTCACCCCCCAACCCTCCCATATTTTTTTAAGACAATTAGTAAATAAAGATTTTTTTAGTTTGTCACTTCTTTATACAAAAACCAATGTATCAATGACAGCGTAATAGTACAAATAAATTGGCTGAAACTAAGCGAGATTATTGTCACCGTTTTGTTTTCATAAGTTCATAAATATCAGGGGTTCTACAACCAATAAGCAATTTTGCCTTGTCGGATTGAAATAAAGAATTTCTTCAACTCTCGGATGATTTTCAACGTCGTTTCCAAACTGTTCCACTTCCCCCTTGGAAGTGCTTCATGCCTCCTAAGGGGGGGAATCCCTTCCCCCAGTTAGGAGCCACTAAATCTTTTGTAATGTTAAATTTTAATTAACGTTCAATTACCAGTAATTGAAAAGACACATTTCGTACATCCACATTTAAAGACAAGTATAATTTCTAGAGAAAATCATATATAAAGTTGATAATCAGCCGGAGCGCCGCTCCGCGCTCGGAACCAGTGCCGGAGAGACGCTCCCCTACATCCTTGAGTATACCGTCCTTGTTAATACTCGAGAAAATAAGTCAGTTGGTTTTACCATAAATACGATCTTGATTATAGTGTAATACAATTTTCTTCCTCATTTTGTATTCTTTCAAGAAATAATCAGTTATTTCAAGAAGATTCTTAAAATGCTAAGTGTGTGAATATGTACATTATTTGTTAGGTATGACTCATTAGAGAAAAAAAAGTATAGATGTTAATTCAATTTTAAATAAATCATATTTGCACAAAATATGCTTCAAAATAAGTTAATATTTATTTTTAAACCTCGGATATGATCAAATATAATTTGTGCAAGACAAATCGAATATAGCATACTCGTTTCGTGATATCCACACACAAACTTTGGTTCATATATAAAGACAAAGGTAATTGATTTTAATGTGTTTTGTGAAACCCACGATTAAAATGGAAAACTATTTTATGTTATTGAATATTAATATTTGTAATTAGTGTACAAGGTAAAAACAATAATCATGCATCGAGAAAAATAAAAATTAAACCAACATTAAGACAGATTTGACAAACCTCTTCATAAATTGGGCTCATTTCAATATTAAAATTCACCAAGTTTTTTTTTATTTATCACTAAAATTAATATTTTGTTTCTTTATCAAATAACCTAGGCCTAATCATGAAAAAATACTACTTCACTCTCAGTGATGTAATTTCTTAACCAGAGCAGATAGTAACTGTGGCTTCACAAGTTTGCCGGAAAAACTAGCGCAGGACAGAAACGTAGTCACGTGACGAGCTCTAAGCCAATCACAAGATTTCCGCCTAATTGGCGCGAGCTGTTTGTTCGACTCATCTTTACTTTGTCCGCTCTGCTCGAGATGTTAAACACAGGAGAACCAATCAAATCTCAGAACCAACCATCTCAAATCAGTATGCATGCGCTGTAGAGCCAGACTCAAACATACAGCCTCGTTGGCCGTTGTGAGGGGATTTGAAATAAACCAATAATGTAAAGAGTGTGTATCAATGTATTTGATTGTGCAACCACACAGCGCTTTAATTTGAAAACATCAATCAGGAGAGTGATCTAGAAATATGTTTATCCCCTAGAAAATAAAATTTGTTGATAGCTGTTTTAAGTTAGTGTTGCAATGCATCATGGGTCAAAATTCAATGTGTGAGCTACTGCGCTACCCAAGCAGATTCTGCTTTCTATTTTCGGCGAACGTGTGAATCAAGCTTGATTCATAATGATATTGTGAATCAAGCTTGATTCATAATGATATTGTGAATCAAGCTTGATTCATAATGATATTATCAATCAAGAAAGTAAATATTGTAAAATAGATTTTAATTTTTAGCACAAACTATTAACGAAGCAAAACCCTTAAATTTAAACATTCTGTCCATGTGTATCATTAAGTCATAGTATATCCTTGTATGTATATTGTATTAATAAATAAAATGAATTAATTTAATTTTTAAACAAGATTGTTGTTGTTATAAAATGATATTATATTTTAAAAAAATCTAGAAAAGTTGTTTGAAAAATATTTGGAAAAAAAGTTTAAATGTCTTGTAAAGTTTTTGGAGTGTTATAAATGTTGGCCATGTTTTATTGACGTGCTGTATATATCATAAGAATCCACATTCCATATTTTATTATGTTCCCCCTTTTAAGCAATGTCACCTTTAAATGTCATTGTTGATTGTTAAAAAAAAACTCCCTAAAGAGGTGGGGTTTTTTTTTTTTTCTGGGGAGGTGTTGTAAAGTCCTACGAGTACACTTTGTTAGCTTGATCAATGTTCAACTTGTACAAAGAATCAAGAAATGAGAGTTTACAATTAAAAAAAATTATCAGATTTATTTGATTTGTTATTTAACTACAGTAAACAAGTCCATATGGTTTTTTCCCCCTTTCCATTTTAGATTGTTGATAATGATAGTTTAAAATACCGGAGGTATATCTTGACAAGTGCATGGGATGTTTCTAAGAGAATTCACTAGAAAGTGGACGTAATATGTCAATGTTGGGGGGGGGGAGGTTTTCTCACGACCTCCCCCTCACTACATGTTTGAGCTGTACTCTCTCTAACTCTCTCTCTCTCTCTCCACACACACACACACACACACACACACACACACACACATATATTAATTACAATTTTGGGATAGGGATGACGAAGGTCGAATTTTTTTTTAAAGAGTAAATGCAATCACATTTATATGGATTATTATTATTAGTATTATTATCATTATTATTATTATTATTATTATCACGTCTTACTACCCGTTCGTGTTATACGCACTTACGCTAATGTGTAATATGTAGGGTGATTGTGAGATGAAATGGAGGACCTACAGTTTAACGTGGGATCCGAACCACGGTGGAGGCCTGGCACACATTTATATGGAGGGGGAGCAGGAAACCATTTAATAAAAACTACCCTCTGAACACCCAACCGATATTTGAATCCAGAACTTCCTGTCTGTAATCAGGTATACTCTGATTTTTGTTGGGAGAACAGACATATTTCTTTGCGGTTAACAATGATATCATTCGACTGTTTTATTTGTGTTATTTTTTAAGGTATTAATAATCTTTCAAAAGTGACAGCCGCAGATAACATGACTTTTATAAATAAATCAAAGTTGTTTTAGTAACTTTAATAACTACCAGATGCTCTTTATAGCAAAATCATACTATAATTATATTTTGAAAAGGTGCTTAATAACACAAACTGGGTGTATTTCACTTAACAATGATATTAATAGTGATGGCTATTCATTGTTAAAAGTTATAATTAAACTTGCAGGCTTGTTAATTATTTGTTGGCTCATTTTGGTGGCTGCATGGTCTAACGCCCTATTCTCGCAACAGACTAGATTGTCGATAACGAGGGGATCAAGGTTCGAATCTTGGTTGGGTGTAGTGAGGGTAGTTTTTTACAAAATAGTTTTCCTTTCTCCCTCCATGCAAATATGGGTACATTTCCTATAAATGTAACCTTAATCCCAAAACCATTAGCATAATGAATACATAAGTGTACAACCCAAACTAATTACGCTAATGTGCTTTTTTTAGGATTACTATAGTTTAAGAAAGATAATACAAGACACTTATGAAAAGTTTATTTCATTAGGAAAGCCTTACTTACGACTTATAGTTATTACTTGTGACAAACAAAAGTAAAGCACAGAACAAGGAGCTCAATCAACAAAATACTCAAGTATTGAAAAGTAGGTCGCGTACCTTCTGCAGCAGGTATTGTGAAAATGTTGTGGATCAATGGATGGCTGGTTGACTCGAGATTTTTCATTAAATAGTATTTCCCTTAAAAATTGATTGTTGGATTTTATGTTGTGGTCATTAAAATCACTACCGGAATATTTGGATTTCACTTTCACGTTTAAAAGGCCCTTTACTGTTGACAATAATTGAAGCTAATTTACCAGATAAAAACAGTGCAAATTCTTTTAACTTGAATAATACTATATTTTTCAACTTACAAAATCGAACAATTATCGAAGGCGCCTCTGACCAGGGTTGCCAATGAGGGCTAATGAAACTACCCGGCAAAATTACAAAGAATACCCGAAAATACCCACCAACCAGTAAAAATATTACAAAGTTTTAGTGTTTTTTTATTTTATTAATTAATAATTTAAACTTTTTCAACTTTTATAACCACACATTTAAAAATCCCGTACTTTTTTTAATACTAGACACAGCCCCGGACGTCGCTACAAATCCAGGACTCTCTATGTATTATGAGGAAGGTTGAATTTAAAAGAAGTGGGCCGGAATTTGCGTAAAGGAAGATTGGAAAACAGTCTAGGACAAAAACCATACTCAATAAAATACACCCAACCGGAATCTGAACCCCGTAATCGGTAGTCCAGCATATTGCGAGAGTGACGTCTTTAGAGCATTCGACCACCGAAACGATTGCATCAATATTTAACTTATTTACATGAAGTAAAGGTTTAATTCTGTTATCATATCCGATGTGTCATTCAGTTGGTATGATTTTTTTTATAATTTAAATTTAAAATCAGTTCGTCCTGTCCCTCCCTAATATTAAGCTAATGGCGACGTCAAAAGGTTTCGTGCCTTAGATTGTGTGTATTGTGCTTTGTGTACTGCTATGTAAATTGTGAGTTTTGGTGTCTTCGTCATAGAATTAACCTAATGACATGTATATATATATTTTAATATTCAGGTGTACAAATCCAAAGAATTACCTTGCCTGGAAGGCTAAATGAGTGAGTGAGCCACCGACATTGCCTCATTCAACCATGAAAATCCTCACGCCACATCACAGATCACATTACTTGTATGATCTAAGAGTTCTGGTTCCAGTGATCAGACATTGACTCCAAAGAGCGCTAGTATCTTAGAATATTATTACGCGCTCAGTTCAAATATTGTAAAGAAGGGTCATGTTTTCATTTTATGGTTTTTAGGTAATATGGTTAGTAGATAAAATAATTAAGATGACCCGTAGTGTAGCTAGCATTTTGAAGAAGGGGAGACTAAAATTAGAGAGATTAAGGTCCTACCTTATTATGTCCCCTTATTTATTAGCTCTAACCGAATGTTTATTTAGCAGATATTAAATTTATCACCGATTTTTGTACATAAGACACGAATATTTTTATTATGGCACTCCCAGAAAGATATAATATATCTTTCTATTTTATAACTAGATTGAATATAAATCATTTTAAAATTATGTGAACATGCATTTGTAGTCAAAACTAAAAGTAATTAACAATAGTTTTTAGAAAGGAAATGTTCTAATGTCTAAACGGGGGGAAAAAACTTCATTATTCCAGACTCTTAACACAAATTCTATCATTTAAAAAAAGTAGATGTATTTTTTAACTTTTTGGGATTATTTTTTTTTGCTCGTGAAATAATTATTTTGTAGACCTGTGCAAGTAACACAATAGTGATTTATTTAATTTTGATTTGAATAACTCAAATGAATATTTGACTTAGTCTAGAATATTTTCTCAACGATTTGTTAGTAAATTAGAAAAAATATTTTTAGCCCAAATAGAAGGAAGAAGTTTTTCAAGTACTGCCATCCCTCAACCCCATGGGCGTGGGAAAAATTTAATTGGGGGGAGGGTTCAAAACCGTAAGTTTATGACATGATGTTAAGACCAACTAACGAACACTAATAAATAAGAACTTTGCTACTCTATACAGTGGTGGTGGAACTTTATTTTTTAAGAGAGGAGACGGGAGCAAGTAAACAAAAAGTTTTTGGGGACTTTCTACCCTCCTTTATCCCAGTTTAGTTTAGTTTAGTTTAGTTTAGTTTATTTGTTGAGACATAATATATACATTTTCATTGACAAGGGGTGATACAAATACCAACATTAAAGTTATAAAATGTAAATTTGAACTATAACACACAACACATTAGAACAGAATAGCAACTTTACCCCAGTTAATGTTAGAAAATTGGGTGTTCCTAAAAACTATTTATAGTAGTCCTCGTTTGGAGAGTTTTTGAAAATTATACTCTTTTAACAGCTATTTATAATAGTGCTGCTCCCAATTTTTTTTGAAAGATGAAAAAAAAGGAGCTTATCAGTAAAATACACATCAATTAAAATAATTGATTGCTTACGATCTTTAAAGCGTTTAAATTTGTTTGGTTTTGCAGTAAAAAAATTTTTAAATCAAATTTAGCTTGGTACATTGGGTGTATATAGAGGGGTCAAATTTATTCAATAATTTAGGATTTTGACAATAGTGGTAATATTACAATGCTTTATTTTCAGATGAATGCCTAGCTTAAAAAAATAACCTAGTCCTCTTCATTTTTAAATGCCGTTTATCGTTTACCGGTCTTAATACACAGACAAATTATTCAAAATGTCAACCTACAGGAGTCAAACACGAATTCCCTCCAATGTCGAAAGCTATAGACCATTTATGACTTCTTTGGTGCTTCCTGGCAGCTAGTACAAGCTACCAGACCAAATTATGTATCCCTACGCCGGACAATATGATCTGCAAAATACATATGTTTAGCAGCTGTCACTTTTGAAAGTCAAAACTTACAAGGAACATATAATATTAGAGTTTTATTTATTGTTGACCTTGATATGTTGATGTTAGGCCTAGTATTAATTATTAATCTATATAAATAATCAATATTAATTAGTCACAAATAAATATACATAAAATAATGTTAAAATTGCTAGGGTTTATTGTAGCCTACCCCTTGAATTGGGATTAGAAAGTTGCCTGCCAACACGGAGGAGGGAGTGCCTAAACTTGTACCTATAGGAGATTTTTTTAGATAAAATATCGAATAATTAATAGTTTTACATTGTCATTCTACTCACAAGAACACGGAAAATCTTAATCTTGTAGTTGATATAATTGTGCCTTACTGCTCTACTCCCTTCGATCACTAAAACAGTTATCTAAAAGTGTATTATTACCAAATTTTCTCATATTAAACCATTAATTACCTATTGTGTAACATTTTTGTATCATTTGAACCGACTAATTACATCAGCACACGAGAATGTCTACGAGCGAGAATGAAAGGGCCTACCAATTTTGCCGGGAAAGGTATTTCCACATACCTCCCGGGATTCTTTTACATGCCACAATTTTGACAATGGACCGGCGGCTTTACTTACCCTCCGAAGGAAGCTGTTCTACGGATTTTTATCACTAAAGATAAATCCGTCAACCTCGGCTGGGTTTGAACCTATGGACATCTGTTCCGGAGGTGAGGAGGATCTAACCCCAAGATTACAGAAGTCGACCTTCATGCCGGAATCACGATCAACTTAAACTTAACTTAACGTAACTTAACGTAAAGAACTTCCTTGTGTGTTTAAATGGAAGCGATCACGATGCACTTAACTTAACGTTGACTTGCAGTTAACTTAACGTAAGAGATGTCCTGGGAGGTCTTTTACTTTACTTTACGTTACTTGAAGGGTATCACGTGATCTAGCCAGCCAATCATTATGCGAGTGACGTCATCAGGGATATTTAGTAACACATTTGTTGGTATTATGACTAATGTTTACTCTTTATCGTAAGTTCTAGTGATCATACATTGAAACAAAATAATTACACTAAAATAGGAATGCTAAATTTATCAAAAAAAATTTGTAATAGATATTTATTAAATCAATTGAAAACTATAAACATTCACAGATCATCACTGTAAAACTAGTACAAATCACAGATCATTCTCGAGAATGAAGATGTTTGGCTCGAGTTGTTACGTTAAGTTACGTGAATCGTGATCACACATACGTTAAGTTAACTTTAAGTTAACGTTACTTTAAGTTACGTTAAGTTAACGCTAAGTTGATCGTGATCCCGGCATCATTGTGAAAAATAATCAACCCAATTAGTTCACCAATAGGTATATACTGCGCGCAAAGAGATCACACTATGCAACACTATCATAAAACGAACAAACCATATAGCCAACAATAATAATTTGGAATATATATTATTATTTGATTTATATATACAATAATTTTTGAATGAGAGTCCTAACGACACTTGTGACGAATACTAGAACTAACTTCAACAATACTCCCGAGAAGTTATTTCGTTTTGAGTTTACAGGCTTGGCTTTAAGACAACAATAAAGTTTGTGTATCCAATACATTTTTTTTAAAATTGACGCATGATTATTTTAATAAAAAATAAAATACAACTTATGTCATGTTTCTGATCAACTTGTAAGATATTTTAGTTTCAGAGTAAGTGTAATATTTGCTGTAGTAAGAATTTGAGAAGAGAAATCAAGAACTAAACAAAATAAACACAAGTTTAAACCAACACATATTTCCTGATAGAGTGATTTTAAATATAGATAAATTACATAATATTAAATTAGAATGTGAGGCTACGTGCTGACCACTCTACCTATCTATACTTCAATTTCCATTGGAAGAGCCCTTTTATAAAATACAAACATATTTATTACTATATTATTATTCGTGTTATCATATAAGTATCGATATTAACCATAAAAAAGTGACAAATGCAGATCGCATGAGCACGTGAAAGTAGATCTAGTAACTTTTATAGAACCGCTTCGGTGGCTTTATGGTCTAAGGCATCACTTTCGCAGTAGACTAGACTTCCGATGTCAGGGGGGATCGAGGATCAAATCTTGGTCTGGTGTACTGAGATTTTTTTTTCGGAATGGTTTTATACTCTCCCTCCACGCAAATGCGGATACACCAGCAATAGCCCCCCCCCCCCCGACTCACCTCTTTCACCCTTTCACCCCTTTCAATGAACAAACCTTTTCAGACAAGTAAACTAGTCGACGTATTTGAAGATTGTCTACAACTAGACAATTTGCAAACATTTGTTCGAAAAAAAAAAAGGATCGGTGTCTTCTATGTTTTCTTGGAAATTTGCTGTCTGAGTAAGCTCGTTTATAGGAAGAAGGTGTGGCCGGTACCTGAATCTAACCTCTTTGTGAAAACCGGTTTATTGACCCTAGAAGGCGATTTTTGTCTTCTCTCTAGTAAGTCCATCTTTAAAGTGAACTCTTTTTTTTTTTTTAATGCGCCCGCTTGATAGCGATGTTGTCACGTGGGACTACACGTAGCGATCCTCGCGGTGAACGACTCAAGCTCTCCCGACGATCGCAGCCATCTTAACCTGGAGGTTCTTGTCTGTGACCAAGGAGAACATAAAATATTCAGAATGGCCCGAAGTCATTGAAGTGAAGAGTAGTTTGGAAAACTCTCAACACTTTATTTGCTCCATAGTTTTTAGAAGCCTCTCTATTCCAGAGCATTTGATTCCAACAATATTTGTGATTCTTGATTTCAGGCACCATGAAGTCAGCACGTAGCACTTTGGTCTCGCTACCTCACATGGTGGATCTCGCTATAGGCTCGCCGGAGGTAAGCTAACGTCGCGTCTATTAACTCGCGCCTCGGTAAGCGAGAAACTGCCGCGCAGACGTTTAGCAATAACGCAATATTTAATTCTACGATGCGTTATTTCAAAATATGGTTCAAGCCAAAATAAAGTCGAAAGATTCCAACAGGGTTCTTTTCCTTTAACAACTCTTTAGTTTGAGTTTTATTAATGGAAACAAATGTGTGAAAATGTGACATCAGATCATTTTCCAACGACTTTTTAATCATATTCACGGAGATATTAGACTAGGCTTGATCCAAAAAGGGTTTTAGATTAAACATTCCTCTAAAAATACAGTAATTTGTTCATAGGTTCACAACAGAACCTTTTAAGATATTTGAGAATAGGCAGCTAGTAGGGATGTGAAAAAAGTCTCGATACTTTACTAATATCGATAGTTTCCTTTCAATACTAGTATTTTTAATCGATACTTTTTCCGATACTTTTACTAATATTAGTACTCACACTCCAGTATCGGATCGGTATCGTAAGAAACAACTTTTTTTGTTATCTTCACTTCATTCTAGGATTAAATGTTTACTAGGGTGGACTGTGGAGGAAGAACAAATTACACATTTCTAACTTCTCACTCATTTTCTGCATAGCCTGATCTGATGCCTGACCGGTCGAGTGGCAACCAGTCTACTTACTACCCCTTCCTTTATCAATGAGCAAGGTCATCGCAAACTAAACAACATAAGCTTTTGTAGAGCTCAATCATTATAATTTTCAGTGTTTAAATAAATTTGAAAATATAATTAAGATGCAAAAGTTAAAGTTAAAATTACTAGATAAAAAACAAAAAACCAATTCCAGATTAAAATTTCTATACCGATTCTTATTGCTATCGATACTTTTCTTTCGATACTAATATGGTGGGTATCGATATTTTTCTTCCGATACTTTTAATAAGTACATGTAATATCGATACTTTTCTTTCGATACCACATACCTAGCAGTGAGCTTGCCCCTTTACCTTGAGATAAGAACAAATCAGTCAAATAACAACTTATATATATATATATATGGTTCTCAAATTGTGGTACACGAGCAGCTATCGAGGGAAAATTGCTAAAATGACAATAGAATTAAATGTGTCGGGAAATCAAATGTGCTGAGGAATTTTTTGAGGCGATTGAGCGAAATTTTCTCCTTTTATAACCTATCATTTGTCAGTTGATCTGTAATTTAGGAAAATTTTACTGTGGGTAGTACATTAGACTTTTAGTGATGTGTAATGTGTAGTAAGTAATGTGTCTGTGTACAGTCAAAAAAAATAGTTTGAGAACCACTGCTCTGTATTGAAAAAAATACTTTACCTTGAAGCACAGATAGGGGGGGGGGGGGGGAGGCTGGGGTGCAGCTTCACCCCGCGTCTCCCCCACCATGGGACCACGCCGACAGATTCAAATATAGGGCCAGTTTCATAGTCAGACTTAGTACCCCTAAAGTGCGAGTCGATACTAAATACAGGACGACACCTACATAGACCAGAATGGAATGGGCCAGTTTCACATATTAAACTGTCCCAAAATGTCCCCGTTGTTTACAGACGGGCGCGGTCAACTTCAACGTCCTCCATTCTTTGCTCCACGTCATGATCCAACAGATGAACATGACGGAGACACAGGTCGAGTTCCGGGGACCCGATTCTGAGCACTATGAGGTAAACTACCCCCTTCTTCCACTTAGAGAGGATATTTTTAAATATTATTTACCTAAAATAGCATCTTACTTACTAAATAAATATTTAAAAAAAACTGACTTCAATTTTTTTTTCTAGCGCCACGTCTTACTACCCGTTCGGGTTATACGCCTATGTACTAATTACGCTAATGGCTTAAGGAATTTGGAAGGTTATATTTATAAGAAATGTAGCCGCATTTGTGTGGAGGGACAGTGGAAAAAAAACATTTAGGGAAAAAAAACCTCTGTACACCCGACCGAGATTCGAACCTCGATCTCCCCGTCATAGACAGTCTAGTCCACTGTGAGAGTAGCGCGTTAGACCATGCGGCCACTGAAGCGGGTGATTTTGTATCTTGTTCTTCTATTTCAGGAGTCTGACAAACTTTTTTTTTTTTTTTAGAGTGAGCGATGAATTCGGTGACAATTTTTTTGGATACTTTATTTCGTGTGACACTCGCCTCGGTGGCGTATTTATAGCTAACGCGCTAGTTTAGTGATCAGCTAGACTGCCTAGGACGTGGGAGATTGAGGTTCGAATCTTGGTCAGGTGAGCTGAGGAGGTTTTTCCTAAATGTGTTTTCCACTCTCCCTCCACGCAAATACGGGTTCACTTCCTCTAAATTCAACCCTCCCGATTCCTAATCCATTAGCGTAATTAGTACTTAATCGTATAACCCGAATGGGTAGTAAGACGCGGTGATAATAATAATAATAATAATAATAATAATAATAATAATAATAATAATAAATAATAATTTTGTGTGACCCACTTGGGTGGCCATGTGGTCTAAGCCTTAGAATGCCGGTACAGGTACCACTAAGAACACTTAAAGTCACACCATGAAACTATTTTATGAGTGTATGAGTGTGTATGTGTGTGTATGAGTGTGTATGAGTGTGTATGTGTGTGTACGACTGTGTATTCTCCTCGCATGTGTGAACCAGACCATCCTACAGACCGGGCAAGTGTTCCCCAAGCTGAAACTCTCCGAGTACGTGATCAACATGGACGGAGAGACAGAAACGCCCCGCCAGCGCGACCTCCTAGACGCCGAGACCAGAAGCGGCGGCTCTCCCTCGGCCGGCAAGACGGTGGTGGCGAAGGGGGAGTCGGGGAATGTGAGGAGGTACGACGAGGGTAGATTGACGTTCCATTACTCTAATGAGGGTAAGGATGAGGAAGGAAGCGTTTTAGAGGTAATCTGACCTGATCTGCGTGGAAGGAGAGTGGGAAACCGTCTAGAAAAAACACCCTCAGTAGACCCAACCGGGATTTGAACCCCAAGCTCCCCCCGTCTTTAGCAGGTTAGTCTAACACTAGAGTGACGCCTTAGACCGTTTGGCCACTGAAGCGGGTCGATTCTGATACTGTATTGAAGTATTAGGGCGGGGGCCGGGGAGGTCCGGGCCCCCCTTCCCTATGAGGGAGGAGGGGGTTCAATATATATGGGCAGTAATATACATGGATATATATATTATTTAAATAACCCTCTTCGGTGGCCGCGTGGTCTAACGCGCTACTCTCGTGTCGGACTAGACTGCCGATGACAGGGATATCGAGGTTCGAATCTCGGTCGGGTGTACTGAGGGTGGTTTTTCCTGAATGGTTTCTCACCCTCCGTCCATGCAAATATGGGTACACTTCCTCTGAACATAGCCTTCCTTATCCCTAAAACCATCAGCGTAATTAGTCTATAAGGCGAATAACCCGAACGGGTAGTAAGACGCGGTGCTAAAAAAAAAAAGTATTCGCGTACCCCGGGTTGAGAACAACTGGATGTTATTCGTTTCATTTAAAATTGGGCGGAAAATGTTCATAATAACCCCCCACCCCCTTTTCACCTCCAGAAAAAATACCCAAAACAAGCTCTCTCTCTCTCTCTCTCCCTTCTCTAGGTCGGATCCTAAGGACCCCGCCAAGATTGCTGTGACGGACGAGGGAAGGAGCGAGGCGGAGGAAGGAGAGGAGGCGGAGGACAGAGGAGGGAAGGGGAAAGAGAAACACGAGGATGAGCTCCCTGAGAAGAAGAGTAGGTCCAAGAAGAAGAAACAAGAGGACGAAGAGAGAGGGAGAAAAGAGGAGAAAGATGAGAAGCACGTGGAGACAGTGGACATCGCGGGTGAGCAGGGGGCCAAACCTCAAGGGGGTAGGCGGGGAAAGGTGAGGAGGGGTGAATCAAGGGGGGAGGAACGTACCCGTGTAGTGCGGGGTTCCCAGAGTGCGCCCAGCTGAGAATCGAACCTAGGTCACGGGTAATACAGGCCACTGCAAACCTATCATCTTGTACCGCGTGAACACCTGTGCGGCTAGTGCAGTGGTAATATAAAGTGTGTGAGATTAATTTTATGAGGATGTGAGATGTTGCATGGTCAAATAAGTTATAATTATGTCTGTCTGTCCTCACGTCTTTCTGTCTGTCTGTCCTCAGTATGTCTGTCTCATCTGTCTGTCTGTCCCTATGTCTGTCTCCATTGTCATGTCTGTCTTCCTCACTCTTCTGTTTGTCTGTCTGTCCTTCAGTATGTCTGTCTCCATCTGTCTGTCTGTCCTCAGTATGTCTGTCTCCATCTGTCTGTCTGTCCTCAGTATGTATGTCTCCATCTGTCTGTCTGTCCTCAGTATGTCTGTCTTCATCTGTCTGTCTGTCCTCAGTATGTCTGTCTCCATCTGTCTGTCTGTCCTCAGTATTCTGTCCTGTCTGTCCTCAGTATGTCTGTCTCCATCTGTCTGTCTCCATCTGTCTGTCTCCATCTGTCTGTCTCCATCTGTCTATCTGTCTCACGTCTTTCTGTCTCCACCTGTCTGTCTGACCTCATGTCTGTCTGTCTCCACGTCTTTCTGTCTCTATCCGTCTGTCTGACCTCATGTCTTTCTATCTCCACCTGTCTTTCTGATCTCATGTATGTCTGTCTGTCTCCATTTGTTTGTCTGTTCAAATGTATGTCCATCCTTGGAGCCTGATATTTATATATTATATGGTCATAGCTCGTGGTCAAAATCGCAAATTTGATTCTAGCCCTAAAATTAAGGCTAGCCTACTGATGAATGATTTTAGAAAATTTGAAACGTTTCGAAAAATACTTTAAGGCTATTTGGAATATATCACTAGGCCAAGTCATTGTATGAATTAGGAGAGATGGTAGTGTGTACAACCTATCATCCCACCTTGGAGAGAGACAGTATTGTAATCTTAACCCCCACCCCAGGTTATATTCCCCTCTCCATCCGAGTCTTCCCCAGTGACGTCATTCTGAGATCATTGCCCTTTATGACAGTTGCAATCTTGCATATTTGATTTCTTTTTACCCCGTTTTATTTTGGTTCAAGACCCTGTATCGGTCTATTCCCTTGACCTGAAGAAGCTGTCTGTGACAGTGAAAGCTTGTCATTAAAACTTTTGTCTGTGGATTTCTTAGTGTTCTATATTTAAAACAATTTCTACTCCCTTGTAAATAGCTGGCCATCCCTAATAATTTAAACCATAAGAAATACCAACAATTTATTTTTTAAATATTATTTGAGGAGTGTTTTACATGATAAATAAGAATGTATTTTAGTTTTTCAAAAACAAATGTATAAATATTTGAGGTAAATTTGCTAGTGGCTGTATATGTTTTCTTTTTCTGGGGAAAAATTAAATCAGGTGTAGTTTACTGAAAACTGGGCTTTAAAAATGTTGTTTCCTATTACAATAGACTGTAAAATAAGGTACAGTCCTATTTTCATAAAAAATAATCTTAACTATCAACTAAAAAAGTTACTACTATCAAATACTTATAAAACAACACAAATATTATGGTAAAATGTTATCAATGTTGGACACAAAAAAAACATGTTTGCATTTTCTTAGAAGCCCTTCTTATAAAAATTGGACTTTTTGTATAATTGTGTTTTACTGATGTATTTTAAAAGGCGCTAAAGAAAAAGAAGCTACGTCAATGAAAGCATCTGACGATCCAGGGAGGATGGTCAGCTACGAGCTGATAGACTTGACGGAACCAGAGGGAAAGACAAAGAAAAAGAAGCGCAAGGTGAAGGAAGGCGAAAGCCACGACGAAGAAGAGGAGGAGGAGGAGGAAGAGTACCAAGCAGAAGCGAAGAGACTCGGGAAAACCAAGTCGTTCCCGAAAAGTAAAGGGTTTTCCAATAATTTTAAGGGTATTTTCTTAGACCTAGGCTTAGGCTCTGTACTTATTTGTGTTTCATCTTCTATTAAAAACACGAGCTGGCCTCGAACCGCAAACTCGTATCCTGGCTATCCGGGCACTTTACAAGGTGAACTGTTCCCCAGGCTATGGACGTTCCTGCTTCATATTTGTCCTTCTGCTTCATATTGGTCTCACCTGCTTCATATTCGTCCTCCTGCTTCACACCCGTCCTCCGTGCTATATTCTCACAATATCGACCCTTGGTGTCTGGACGAGGATGAGAGAATCGACCGAATCCTCCGCTGTCCTCAGGAACGTCCGAGAGAAGGATGAAAGACCGCGAGGACCAGATGACGGACTCGAGACACAGCAAGCGCAAGGTGACTAAGAAGAGGAGCGAGATGGACTCGGACAGCCAGGGCTCCCAGGAGAGACTCCAGACGGTGGTTCTCGTCGAGACCCTAGGGGAGACCTTCTCCAAGAGGGCCCCCATCTTGCCGGGGCCTCTCCTCACCACGGAGGGGGTCCTGGACGTGCAGGAGATCGGGAATTTGGAGGAGAAGGTGGAGACACACTTGGGAATTTGTTGAATAAGTGGTTATGATGTTATTTTTACAATAAGGGGAAGTTTTTAGTGATCAGATTGTTCCAGGAATCGGGAATTTGGAGGAGAAGGTGGAGACACACTTGGAATTTGTTGAATAAGTGGTTATGATGTTTATTTTTACAATAAGGGGAAGTTTTAGTGATCAGATTGTTCCAGGAGATCGGGAATTTGGAGGAGAAGGTGGAGACACACTTGGGAATTTGTTGAATAAGTGGTTATGATGTTATTTTTACAATAAGGGAAGTTTTAGTGATCAGATTGTTCCAGGAGATCGGGAATTTGGAGGAGAAGGTGGAGACACACTTGGGAATTTGTTGAATAAGTGGTTATGATGTTATTTTTACAATAAGGGGAAGTTTTAGTGATCAGATTGTTCCAGGAGATCGGGAATTTGGAGGAGAAGGTGGAGACACACTTGGGTATTTGTTGAATAAGGGGTTATGGTGTCATTTTTACATTAAGTGGAAACGTTTTAGTGTTGGGATTATTGAGGGTTTGGATGAATCTTTAAAAGTTAGATGGCTAAGGTTGAGTTTAGCCTACCCCTTCACAGAGATGAATTATACGTTTGGATAACTATGTATTATGTATGTTATGTTAGCTTGTAAGTCATGTGTTCATATACTCAGTTGGGTAAGAAAGTGGACTTCAAACATCCCTAGCAAAAATACTCATGTATTTATATATTTCAGTCACAGTAAGTGACCGTAAGAGAGAATATAAGTAGAGTAATAATAGTACCTCTACTATGAAATCACATACAAAAGTAAATTGCATTAATCTTTTATCAAACTTAAAATTATAAACTTTTTTAACTAATAAAACTCTATATAGATATGTCACGTACCCTCTGGGGTACAAGTATAACAATTTTAGAAATACTAGTTTATATCAAACCAGTTTCCGATCAAATTACTTTTAATATATGCTCGGGGTGCCCTGGTCGGTGGAGTGTACTCTGAATTATAAAGGGGAACCGGCCTCGTTTCTGAGGGCGCCACTAATGCCTATTTTTTTGCACCGTGTCTTTACCCATTCGGGTTGTACGCCTGTGTACTAATTAAGATGATGTGTAAAATATGAGTAAGGTATAATTTAAAGAAAGTGTACTCCTCATTTGCTTGGAAGAAGAGTGGAAAAACCTTCTTGGGAAAATCACCCTCATTACATCCTACTGGAACTCGGACCCCTATCTCCCTATCATCGACGGTCCAGTAAATTGCGAGAGAGATCAATGAACCCCAAGTTTATTTTGACCCCCTAGCGCAACCACCCCCTCCCCCTTCACAACACGAATACGTTCCTACGGCGCTGTTCATAACTTCTCGGGACAGTACAAAGATGTTTTACAGAAGGCTGCAAGTGTTAGAACACTACTAACACTTATAGGTCTACCAACTGAGTCCGTTGTTTGGTTTGTCCCACAGCTATCGATGCTCCACCACCAGTTGGCGCACCTGCAGAATCTACCGAGCAACGAGGACCTCCTGAATCGAGCACGATCGCCCACGGCCACGACGCCCATCGATGACATGTGGAAGATCATCAATATCACAAAGAGACTGGACGGCGTCGAAAGCGGGATCAAGAAGGTGAGTGTCAAATATGTCGCGTCTCTTTTTTTTACCAGTGACGAGAAAGTCAAGATTGGACCCCCCCCCCCCGGCCCCAGGAGGTTTCCTCTACCCGAACGGACTCCCCATTATCTCTTCTCTAAAAATTCTACAGTCCAATTTACATAATCTTCTTCTTCTTCTGTGAATCTGTCCTGAAACAGGTTTCAAATGGACATCTTCCATTTTCTTCGGTCCTGAGCGTCTTCTTTCATCCTTTTTGTAGCTTCTTCCTTTATTGATATCTGCAAACATTCCAAACCTTCTTCTTACTCTTTTTCCCCTCTATCTTCCCCATCATGATCCTCTTAACTAAAAAATCTCTACGTAGCCCAACCAAGAATTTTCCTCTTCGCCATCATCCTTATTAGGCTCATTTATTCTCCTACCCTCCTCAACACTTACTCATTCCTCATCCTATCTATCCATTTCATAATATCCTTCACGTATTAAGAATATTTAAATTAATTTAAACCTATTTTTTTAATCAGTATGATAAAAGCTCACTATATTGAGGCTACTACCCTCCCCAACCCGTGGGGTGACGTGTCAGGATGACTTGGTGGGATGGGGTAGGCAGCGGCAAATAACTGTGGGGTTCGTTTGGATCTTGTTTATTGAAATAGGCTAATTACTATACGAGTATATAAGAGTATATAAATGTTATGTAGATTTTAGAACAGGCTGAAAGAGTTTAGAAAAAGGCCCACGTTCTATCAATGTCACTACTCAGCATTTCCGCGCCCTGGCCTATATTCGTTGCTATAAAAATGACTAGTGGAGAACACACGGCTGCTCGACTATGCAAGGTTGTTATCTAACTCAGACTTTCAAGATGGCTTGGGGTGTCCTCCTCCGTACTGAACAGGGACTCAAGCTTTAGGAGATTCTCCTTACAAGTTATTGTAACATGGTACCTGAGTATGTAAAGCACTTCGAAGTAGCCCCTTAACAACTGGCGACCTTCCCAGCCCCCTATTCTTAAAAGTTCTAAAACCTCGCTGTCATGTACCAAAATTGGAGTGGTGTTGCCTCTAAGCTATCAATTTTGACAATATTATGTGTTAATGCTAATTGGCAAAACAATCTATATTTATTTGAAAATATTACCTGGTACGCGTGCGTGACTGCTGATTCAGAACAATTGACAGTATAATTCTCAGGCTTGCGGCATCAATGCATACTCTAGATTACATAAGGCTGTAAGTTGCGACAATATTATTATTGTTATGTTGTATATTTTATTTATAATATCTACCAAAAGTGACAGCTACCTATAACATGACTGGACGATTTAATACATGAAAGTAGACCGAGTAACTTTTATGTTCGTCAGATAAGGCTCTTCCTATGAACATTGTACTGCATCTTTCTCGGTACAACTCACCCCCTTCAGCGTAATATATAAATGGATATCCCCGGTAGGGGGGGTTAAAATCACCTGAATAGCACATCTGACAGAAGTCAATATCACACGGTCGTAACGGAGGGTTTGGTGTTTGCCGTAGCTGTCTTCTATCACGGAAGACGTCGCCAAAGAAACCAACACGTACTTCAAGAAGGTGACCAATCTGAGCGAGAGAGTGGAGACGTTGTCGGAACTGCAGGAACACGTGAAGAGCATCGAGAAGAGACTCTGGGACGTGGAGCTGCGGCTGGGCATCACCGAGAGGAGGGTTTCCGGCAGTCACAGGTACAGGAGGGAGTCTGGCAGTCACAGGTACAGTAAGGTGTCCGGCAGTCACAGGTACAGGAGGGAGTCTGGCAGTCACAGGTACAGTAAGGTGTCCGACAGTCACAGGTACGGGAGGGTGTCCGACAGTCACAGGTACAGTAAGGTGTCCGACAGTCACAGGTACGGGAGGGTGTCCGACAGTCACAGGTACAGGAGGATGTAAGACAGTCACAGGTACAGTAAGGTGTCCGACAGTCACAGGTACGGGAGGGTGTCCGACAGTCACAGGTACAGTAAGGTGTCCGGCAGTCACAGGTACAGGAGGGAGTCTGGCAGTCACAGGTACAGTAAGGTGTCCGACAGTCACAGGTACAGTAAGGTGTCCGACAGTCACAGGTACGGGAGGGTGTCCGACAGTCACAGGTACAGTAAGGTGTCCGACAGTCACAGATACAGGAGGATGTAAGACAGTCACAGGGACAGGAGATTGGCATGGTATTCAAAATTTACCTACACTCCATTCACTCTGAAATGTAGCAGTCCTTCCTGGACGCACTACGCTATGACCCTATCTTATAAGTTACGCCATAGTTGAACCGTTCAAGGTAAGCTCGCTACCTATCTTTCAGGGTAAACGGAGGGTGCATATCAAAGAAACCATAACCATTCTCGTTGATAAAACAAAGACAGAGAACTTCCAAACATCATGTCCCCGCCAACCGCCTGCCTTTATCAAGTTCTGACACCTGTGTGTTCACGTAGCAGCTCTTATGACGCTCACAACCTGAGCAGCGACAGCTTCAGGTCCGGGTCAGAGAGCGCCAAGGACGAGAGGAGGGCGGCGCGAAAGAGGAGCAAACAGGACACCAAGGGTGGCAAGGATGGCAAGGGTGGCAGGGATGGCAGGGACACCAATGGTGGCAGGGACACCAAGGACACCAACGGCGGCAAGAAGGCCGCTCACGCATCAAGCAAATCAGACACAGGAGAAACGGGTATTTATATAAAACATGGATTAAAGAGCCAAGCTATAGTAGTTGTTAGTTACGGCTATAGCCGCCTCTAAACAACATATTCTTTAAATTGAAAAATGACACTTTGACACGGGAATCAAACCAGGGACCTTTAGCTTAGTACGCCAATGCTCTTGACCACTGAGCTATCCAGGAGTCGTTCGAACGTCCATCACAAACTCTGCCTTAAAATATGAGTGAAGAATGACCCCCTAGGAACGGGAAGATACCAGCATAGCTCAGTGATCAAGAGCATTGGCGTACTAAGCTAAAGATCCCTGGTTCGATTTCCGTGTCAAGGTTTGGGTTCAAAGGATAGCGATTTTGGGAACGTATTTTTGCAGTTTTTGAAGGCAGTAAACTTTTTTTTGCCAAAATAAATCAAATATCGCTTAAGTAGATGAGCTAAGTTTAATTTATTTGATACAAGTAATATCAACAGTGTTCTTGAATATTTGTCATGACCATCACGTAAACTTTGTCTTTTTTTTCTTAGCACCGCGTCTTACTACCCGTTCGGTTTATACGCTTATCTATTAATTACGATAATGGATTTATGGATTAGTGAGGTTATATTTAGAGGAAGTTTAGGTGCATTTGCGTGGAGGAAGAAGGGAAAAACATTTAGGAAAAAACCCTCATTACATCAGACCGAGATTCGAACCTTGATCTCCACGTCAGCGGCAGTCTAGTTTACTACGAGAGTAGCGCGTTTGACCATGCGGACACCAAAGCGGGTATCGTGTAATGCCGGGATTACGATCAACTTAACGTTCACTTGACGTTAACTTAACGTAACTTAACGTAAAGGATCTCCTCGTGTGTTTGAATGGAAGCGATCACGGTGCAGTTAACTTAACGTTCACTTGTAGTGAACTTAGCGTAAGAGATGTCCATTTCACGTTAAGTGAACGTGACTTGAAGGGTACCACATGATCTAGCCAACCAATCATTATGCGAGTGACGTCTACAGGGCTATTTAGTAATTCACTTCTTGGTTTTAAGACCAAGGTCTACTCTTTAGCTTTAGTTCTTGTGATCGGAACTTCAATTAAAATAAGCGCTAGTATCTTATCATTATAGAACGTTATAGAACAGATTCAATTCAAATGTTGTAAAGAAGTTAAAACAGCAAAGCCTTTTTTTATATATAAAATGGTATAATGTATTGCTTTCAGAAAATATCCTTGTTATTAAAATATAAATTAACTAACATAATCATGATCGTAAAAGCATTAGAATCTGCCCAGAAAAGTTTAATGATAAATATCTACAATATTGGTAGAAAATAGTAAACATTCACATATAATAAACACTAATACGAATAGTACAAATCACAGATCAAAGCACATAGGTGCTCGATTTGTGACGTTAAGTTACGTGAATCGTGATCACGCGTCTGTTTTCTTAAGTTAAGTTAACTTTAAGTGAACGTTACGTTAAGTTAAAGTTAAGTTTATCGTGATCCCGACATGAGTTATCTTCCAACTTGAGAAAAAAACTTGGGATCAAGTAAAATGACACAAGAATAATATACACAACTTATAATCCAGAGAGTAATAACCAGAGTTAACGAGCATGAAGAGGGAGCTAAAATAAGAAAAGGTTTCATACGGAGGGTGCGGCGTACCTCCGATGATATGTAACAGAGATAAAATAAGAGATCTTGTCTGGAATTACAATATGAGGAGAACTTACGAACACACTTAATTTTGCTGATGGCGTTGTTGTTTGGGTTGAAAGTGAAAAGTATCTTCCGGAACTACCGAAAATAATGAATGAAATACTGAGAGTTGGATACAATCCGAGGATCCAAAAAAACCCAACCAAAGTCATATAATGTGCAGTTAAGGGGAAGTCAATCAAATTAATATAAAACTAGAAGAAGTGTGAGAACAGCAAGTAATGGAACTCTGCGAACTGGAGGAGGAGATGATCAGGTTCTCAGGACAGGTGGAAGGGATGGATGGACACGACCGTCGGGAGCCAGATGGACCACATCCAGGGTGCAGATCTCGGACATGGAGAGGTAGATGGGCCTGCTACTGGAGAGGGTCAAAGCCGGGACAGGTGACGTCACGAATTCAGTTCGAGCCATTTTGTTTTTTTAGTGACAAGTTTATATAATTTTGTTAACATCCCGTCTTAGGGCCAGTTTCATAGTCAGATTTAGTACGCCTCAAGTGCGGCGCTATACTAAATACAAGACATCACCTACCTGAAATTGAATGGAATGGGCCAGTTTCATATGCGAAACTGGCCCATTCCATTTTGGTCTAGGTAGGTGTCGTCCTGTATTTAGTATCGACTCGCACTTTAGGCTCACTAAGTCTGACTATGAAACTGGCCCTTACTACTTGTTCAGGTTATACGCAGGTAATCTACCTGCATTTGCATGGAAGGAAAGTGGGAAGTCATTTAGAGAAAATAACCCCCGTGTGGGGAAGATAACAAAAGCAAGAAAGATGTTATAGGTAAAATAGCGCAGGCGAAGAAAGAGTTTCATTAAAAAAAAGACATTAGCATAAATTTGGAAATCAGGAAATAGTTTCTTAACGCAAATGTTTGGAGCGTTGCGCTTTATGGATGTGAACTAAGGACCTTTGATGCAACTGAAAGGCAATATATTAAAAGCATTTGAAATGTGTTGCTCTAGAAGAATGTTAAGAATATCATTGATGGAGATGGTGTTAAATGGAGAATGGCTAAGAAAAGAAAATTAAGAAAGGTATACAAAGAAGAAGAGTTAACATGGTAGGCCATTTACTGGGACATTATAGTTTGACGAAGATGATTATAGAAGGAGCAGGAGATGTGGAAGAGATTAATTCAAGAGGGACGCCAATGTGGGTTCTATCACGTGACGAGGACAGTTACCTTAAATGGTTTGAATTAATTTTTTTTTAAAAACGCTTACTCTGGCAAAACGCCATGACACGACACTGGAACTAAATAAAGTCGATTACTTTCTTCTTTTTTTTTTCAGATGAGATTAAGATAAAATCCAAAGAGATCGGAGAGTTGGGTACTTCGGAGACAGAGGAGGAGCGTGTCGCCAGAGAAGAAGATAGAGACGAGTGGGATGAGGTGCGTTGGTTGTTAACTAGCTCCACACACCCCCAGGAGGGACAGTACAGTGCCAAACCCCTGACTCCTCTTCTGAGAGACCTTTGACAATAGTCCCAGTGGTGGACAGTGTTCATGTTGTGTGAAAGTGGTATTTAGTAGCTCCCAGGGTTGGTTCTATTGTGCCAATTGTCCACACCAGGAGTAAATAACCCCCAGACCACTCCTAGATGTCAATAACACCCAGACCACTCCCAGGTGTCAATAACACCCAGACCACTCCCAGGTGTCAATAACACCCGACCACTCCCAGGTGCCAATAACACCCGGACCACTCCCAGGTATCAATAACACCCAGGACCACTCCCAGGTGCCAATAACACCCAGACCACTCCCAGGTGCCAATAACACCCAGACCACTCCCAGGTGTCGCCAATAAATCCCAGACCACTCCCAGGTGTCAATAAACCCCCAGAAAACTCCCAAGGGCCAATAAAAACCCCCGTGAACCTGTCGCGTTCCAGGTCGAGGCAGAGGAGTCCAATAAGTCCAGGCACACGTTCGAGGGCTTGTCCACGCCAGAAGACACGTTCGCGCAGATCCGGAAAGAGCTGGACGATCTGTGGTCCGCGGTGGAACGAACCAGCAAACAGGTCAAGCGCTTCAAGAGAGTCGCGGACAGCATGGAGGTTCTTCAGGAGGGAGTCAAGGAGATAGACGAGATGAAACGCAAGGTAGAGCTTTCCGTGGTATCTGCAAGCGTCCGGTATTGCCTCGGCTGAGAGCTTGAATTGCTTTGGTATCAGCCGCTGGCCAGGTCACCTCCGAGGCTGTGTCCCCGTGTTCGAGGGAGTACCCCATATTGTTCCTCCGAGGCTGTTTCCTCGTGTTTCGAGGGAGTACCCCATATTGTTCCTCCGAGGCTGTGTCCCCGTGTTTCGAGGGAGTACTCCATATTGTTCCTCCGAGGCTGTTCCCCGTGTTTAGAGGGACTACCCCATATTATTCCTCCGAGGCTGTGTCCCCGTGTTTAGAGGGACTACCTCATATTATTCCTCCGAGGCTGTGTCCCCGTGTTTCGCGGGAGTACCCATATTGTTCCTCCGAGGCTGTGTCCCCGTGTTTCGAGGGAGTACCCATATTGTTCCTCCGAGGCTGTGTCCCCGTGTTTCGAGGGAGTACCCCATATTGTTCCTCCGAGGCTGTTTCCTCGTGTTTCGAGGGATTACCCATATTGTTCCTCCGAGGCTGTGTCCCCGTGTTTCGAGGGAGTACCC
Organism: Timema podura; assembly: GCA_033556935.1. Lineage (NCBI taxonomy): Eukaryota > Metazoa > Arthropoda > Insecta > Phasmatodea > Timematidae > Timema > Timema podura. The sequence goes on along the minus strand of JAVRXN010000014.1, from coordinate 8,941,959 downwards.
CATATTGTTCCTCCGAGGCTGTTTCCTCGTGTTTCGAGGGATTACCCCATATTGTTCCTCCAAGGCTGTGTCCCCGTGTTTCGAGGGAGTACCCCATATTGTTCCTCCGAGGCTGTTTCCTCGTGTTTCGAGGGAGTACCCCATATTATTCCTCCGAGGCTGTGTCCCCGTGTTTCGAGGGAGTACTCCATATTGTTCCTCCGAGGCTGTGTCCCCGTGTTTCGAGGGAGTACTCCATATTATTCCTCCGAGGCTGTGTCCCCGTGTTTCGAGGGAGTACCCCATATTGTTCCTCCGAGGCTGTGTCCCCGTGTTTCGAGGGAGTACCCCATATTGTTCCTCCGAGGCTGTGTCCCCGTGTTTCGAGGGAGTACTCCATATTGTTCCTCCGAGGCTGTGTCCCCGTGTTTCGAGGGAGTACTCCATATTGTTCCTCCGAGGCTGTTCCCCCGTGTTTAGAGGGACTACCTCATATTGTTCCTCCGAGGCTGTTTCCTCGTGTTTCGAGGGATTACCCCATATTATTCCTCCGAGGCTGTGTCCCCGTGTTTCGAGGGAGTACCCCATATTGTTCCTCCGAGGCTGTTTCCTCGTGTTTCGAGGGATTACCCATATTATTCCTCCGAGGCTGTGTCCCCGTGTTTCGCGGGAGTACCCCATATTGTTCCTCCGAGGCTGTGTCCCCGTGTTTCGAGGGAGTACCCCATATTGTTCCTCCGAGGCTGTGTCCCCGTGTTTCGAGGGAGTACTCCATATTGTTCCTCCGAGGCTGTTCCCCCGTGTTTAGGGAATGTACCTCAAACTGTTCCAGGTGGACAGTTTCTCCGGCGAGTCGCGAGAGGCCATCTTCGGCTCGACGGAGGGCGGTGAAAAGTTGAGCGAACTGGAGGAGAAGATCACCAGGTTCTCAGGACAGGTGGAAGGGATGGACACGACCGTCGGGAGCCAGATGGACCACATCCAGGCGCAGATCTCGGACATGGAGAGGGAGATGGGCCTGCTACTGGAGAGGGTCAACGCCGGCATTCCCTCCATGGGAGACGCGGCGGGACAGGTGACGTCATGGATACAGTTCGAGCTTTTTTTTTTTACGACAAGTTTATATACAATTTTGTATCACCCCGTCTTAATCAGGCTATACGCAGGTAATCTACCTGCATTTGCATGGAAGGAAAGTGGGAAATCATTTAGGTAAAACAACCCTCGGTGGACCTGACCGGGATTCTAACTCAGATCTTCCCATCATCAGCAGACCAGTCTAACATGAAAGTGACGCGTCAGATCATTCGGCTACTGAAAGGGGTTATAATTAATTATTTTTTCGTTTATTCAAAATGTTTAACGAGCACTTTCTGAACCGACTGATTGTATCAGCACACGAGAATTTCTGTGAACGAGAGCGAAAGAACCTATAAATTTTGCTGGGAAAGGTATTTTCACATAAATTTGACTATAATCAAAGGGACTGTGGCGTGAACTATTTATATTCACTCCACATAAGGAATACCTTTTTTTTGCTTTATGAGGTAATTGCATTATATTTGTAAGAAGGTACAGAAAGGTGGATAGGAACCTTTAAGGGAACGAACTCAATATGGCTTTTACAATGCAAAGAAGAACACAGTTCACACTTTACACTGCTGCCACTGGACAAAGAGGTAATGGCTGCCTCTTGAAGAGAATCGATCGTCACCGCCCAAATCCCCCGGCCTAGGTTTCATTCTATCGGAACTCATCAGGAGGGAGTGTGAAACGAGCAACGCAAAGTCCTAAAAGATGAAACAAAAAATATATACAAAAAAGAGTGAAAGGAAAATTGTAAAGAATGATAGGCCACTTAGATAGGAACCTACATGTAAAAGGAATAACATAAAGTACAAATAATGGCAGCAGTGTAAAGTGTGAACTGTGTTCTTCTTTTCATTGTAAAAGCCATATTGTGTTACGTCCCTTTTATATGTTTATATCCACCTTTCCTGTACCTTCTTACAAACATAATACATAAACTCAAGGCCGTAGTCGGGGAGGGGGGGCGGTTTGGGGGTTCAACCCCCGAAATTTTATGAACAATGTATATATGGGTTAATTTATGGTTCAAACAATATCAAAATTAAGGTATTAGGGGGTTGTGTTACCATAAAAAGCACTTCAGAGAGCTTCTAGAGGTGTTTAAAATTTAGATTTTTTCTAGCCTACGGCAAATGGGGGATGTGCCCGCCAAACAACCCCTCTGAAATTATTGGCTGGCTATGGCCTTGTATAAACTCCATATGTTATTTAAGAAAAACTTTTTTCAGGAACTATACAAAATATCATCACAACACTTACCACTTTATAAGCTCTCTATTATTGTAAAAGTGTACTATAATTATTCCATTCATGACTAAGAGTTTGTATGTAAAATATATCTTTATCCATACTTTTTTTTATAGACAAACCATTGGATCTTGAATTCTCACAGGATTAAAATAAAATGTTCCAACAGGACTACGCCGGCCTGAGCGAGCTGTACAACAAGTTCCAGATGCTACAGAAGGAGGTCACTGACGTCACTGGGAAAGCTGATCAGCTGGAAGAGGAGAAGGAACAAAGGCAGATGCACATTGAGGTGAAAACGAAACAAATTACCTAGCTAACCAACTCTATGGTCTGAATGAACTCGAGAATTTCATGGTCACCAGAACGTAAGTTCGCCATTCAGTCCTATCCTGAGACCCACCTTCCATCAACACATTTTTATCTTCATCCACCCATCATGGCTCGGCTTACCAAGGGGTCTCTTATCTTCAGGTTTCCCAACTAAAATATTGTGTACGCACCTGTCATCGCCCATACGCGCCACATGACCACCCACACCTCAACCTGACCGCCTTCATTATGTAGCATCCTCCATTTTCCTGTATGTCCATTCATCTCTCGTTGGTCCAACTATATTTCTCAGTAATTTGTGTTCAGTTTGACACCTCAGCTCAGTCGGTATCGTGTCTGTCCACTGAGCTTAGGGTGCCGGGTTCGATTCTCGGCATGGCCGAAAATTTAACATTTGATGTAAACATGGGTTTACCCTTTCACTTTAATAAATTAACGTCCGGGGACTGTATGTTGTGCCTGTCCTAGTCTAAAGTTAGATTATAAGACAGATGAAAGTACGACAGGCCTGGCAAGCCGGTAATGGAAAATATATGGCTGGAATAAAAACTCACCCTGGCCACAGACTGGAAACATTAATGGAGGGGGAAAAGTAGGCTATTTTGTTCTCAAAAACGTTCACTCAATTATCTTGGTACAGTGAAATACCACGCTTCACATACTTAAAGAACAACAGATAGGAATATAGCCTCGTATATTCTCAGTCTAATATTTCTATACAGAAGACTAGAAGGCAAAAACTTACAAACCGAATAATAGTAAGCATTACCTGCATTAATTCTCTTTCTGACCTACTCCTGAAGTCAGGCTCATGGATGGTTGTGTCCGAACTACCTGCGTCGGTCTCGTAGATGGTATAACGTCTCACAAAGGTGGTATTGCTTTTATGACTGCAGGTGCTGACATAATACTCAGACACCTGCACCTCGCGAAGGCGGTATGTTTTGATGACTTGCAGGTGCTGACTAATAACTCAACACCTGCACTTCGCGAAGGCGGTATTGTTTGATGACTGCAGGTGCGACATAATAACTCAGACACCTACGCTCGCGATGGCGGTATTGTTTTGATGACTTGCAGGTGCTAACATAATAACTCAGACACCTGCACTCGTGATGGGATGTTGGTGACTTGCAGGTGGATAAATAACTCAGACACCTGCGCCTCATGGTGGTGGTTTTGTTTGGACTTGCAGTGCTGAATAATAACTCAACACCTGCACCTCGCGATGCGTTTGTGTAGATACTTAAAGGCGCCAATAGAGGGGCTCAGCCACCTGCACCTCATGAAGGTGGTATTGTTTTGTTTTTTCACAGGCGCTGATAGAAGAACTCAGCCACCTGCGCCTCATGAAGGCGGACAAGGAAGACCTGGAGCAGGCGCTGCAGGACAAGGCTGACCAGAACGCTGTCAACAGGAAAGTTTCTCACGAGCAGTTCGATGCCATCTGCGACGAGCTCGCCAGGAACCTGGAGGAGGCCCTGACCAAGCTGACCAAGCAGGTTGGTGGGAGACCTGCCCTCACTATTACGAGGCTCACTTCTTGTGGGATGGAATTACAATGCCTGTTGAGGTCACACCTTTATATTTAATTTAAAGTGATTATAATGAATGTAGGAAAATTCAATATTGAAATATAGGCCTATATATTTTAGCACCGCGTCTTACTAACCATTCGAGTTATACGCTTATGTAGTAATTACACTAATATGTTAAGGATGAGGAAGGATAAGCTTAGAGGAAGTGTACCCGCATTTGGGTGGAAAGAGAGGGGAAAATAATTTAGAAAAAAACACCCTCAGTACAACCGACCGAGATTCAAACATCGACAACCCCGTCTTCGGCAGTCTAGATACCACGAGAATAGAGCCTTAGACCATGAGGCCACCGAAGCGGGTCTTTATTTTGCCTATCCAGCTCCTCCCTAGGCCGTTTTTTTTATACCCTCTCTCCCAAGCAGGCTGCACAACCAGACATTCCTCATCTTCCAGGAGACCCTTCACAGCCAGGCCATGGATGACATCCAGAGGGAGATCGAGAACAAACTCGACAAGATCGAGATCTCGCCTCTCAAGGAGTTCGTCAACCAGAAGCTCAAGTCACTCCAGGAGCGTCTCAAAGCTCTCGCTGCCATGCGTCGCGACGTAGAGTCCGCCGGGACCAAGAAGCGCCTCCTCAGGTACCGGCGCCATGTGCGGAAAGAGAGGGAACCGATTCAGGTGACGTTAACCGACACTTAGGGTCGCTCCATGATTTTAACTGTAGATTAGTAAGGACGGGAAATTATAGGTTAGGGACCATTTATACGGGTCATTTTATCAACGGTGTTAAACCTCCAATAGCAGCGATGATAAACATCCAGTAGCAGCGATGATAAACCTCCAGTAGCAGCGATGATAAACATCCAATAGCAGCGCTGCTGAACACAATACATTATAATTTAGTGCAAACTATAAAGTGATCCACGAATACCGAGAACGATTAAAGTGGGAGTGCTGGGGACGTGATTTAAGGTAAGGGTTTTACAGTTCCTATAGCAAAACATCTTTTGGCAATAACAAATAGAATATTTCTTCAGTTTAAAAATATAGGTTGATTTTCTTCACATGGTGATATCAACAGTAACTGTTGATTATCTGTCATGACTATAGTGGCTTTAGGTGAGAAGCTTTTAAATGAAGAATAAAAGTTGTCATTAAATTCCAGGACAACCTTAACAGATATTCAACAACTGTTGATATCACCAAAAAATTAAACTTTATGTTTCTACTAGAGCAATATTTGATTTATTTTGACCAAACAAATGTTTTGCCATAAAACTGCAGAAAAACATAGCCTTTTTCTCACGTTCACCGACATCCCCACCCAAAGTCGAAAAAAACCTTGATATAAAAACTACAAAAACATTTACCTTTTCTCACGATACATACATCCCCACCATAAGGTCGTTTATTAAATCTGACGATAATGGATATGAACCAGGACCTCCGGTGAAAATTCGACGCAAGGTATCACAGATAATTTTGTGTGTGTGTGTTGTGTGCAGGCATGTGAACTGCATATCCTGTGATAAGGACGTGGTTATGAGGATGGACGAGGGAACTCCCTCCATCCCAGCTCCTGAACCTTTGCCTCCATCCAGGAGCATGAGACCCTACCTCACGTATGAGCTGGACCAGGTGCGCAGGCAGCAGAGGAGGTAAGATACCTACACAAGGGACACCGACATATACTAGGGTCCAACATTCACTTATCTGGGGGAACAAACACCTCTTACGAGGATTCTCTGACCCATCAAGGCTGTGTCATTCGAGCGTAGCCACGCACTTTTACGTGCGCAGCGGGCAATTTAGGGAACAGACGACTCCGTTCCCACCATCAAGCCCTGTCATCGCCGGACAACTGTTCCACCACCCCCTCCCTCCAGACCAGTTTCCATTGGTGTGGAGGAGTTGGAGCCTCCTTCTGGAAGTGCCATACTCTCACGTAGGGGCCTCGAAGGAGGTCAGACACCTAGCCTCAGGAATCGCCCTAAAAGGGTTTTCGATCCTGATTTGCCCAGCGAGGACCTCGTGCAGTTGGCCTGACTAGTTTTCCCTGAAGGTACTAGCTAACAACCGCTTAGTGTGTGGTGAGTAGGTGGCCCCCCCCCCCCCCGATTCCCATTCACTCCCACACAGATGACCTAGACAGAGATTTAGCCAACCTTCGGGACCTCCGGACGATGTCCGGGGGTCGCCACAAGGAGGTACTCTTCCAGGATCACCGGACAAGTAACATTCCCCAGGCAGAGAGATGGGAACCGGTATGACGTCACTGGGGAAATCCAGCGAGGGGTAAACAGCACCTTAGGGGGTTACAATACTATCTCACTCCAAGGTGGAATATAACGCCACGCTGACTACTAGTACAATAATGATAGTAATAGTATTGGAAATAAAACACAAAAATGTAAGAAGATTTTTTTTTTTTTTACTTATTCAACAAGTTCGTCGTAGATTAGGTATTTTTCAAAATGTTGTTCTTATAAATCTCCCTTTTGCCTTTTCGAAATTCCAAAAGAGGGGGGTATAAATTATCTCTTGAATACTCTTTATTTGATGACGTTTACAACATCGTAGAACGAAATGAACTCTAATGAAAGCTGAACATCAAATTACCATCTACCCCAAACCAACCTAAAATTGGTCAATTTGTTTGCACGACCTCTGTTGCACCAATTATTTGAGCGTGTGTGGGGTAACCTCAAGGTAAGAGTGTAGGGATTACGAGTTAAGGGCAGTATTTTGGCGGGTTTTATATCCTTTTTTTTCTGTCAAAATAAATCAAATATTGCTCCAGTGTAAACATAGTTTAATTTTCTCCACACGATGATATCAACAGTTGTTGAATATCTGTCAAGGGGTGTCCTAGAATTTAATGAAACTTTTTATCGTCATTTGAAAAGTTTCTCATCTAATGCCTCTATGCTCGTGACGGATATTCAACAACTGTTGATATCAACATGTGAAGAAAATTTAACTCTATATTTCTACTGGAGCAATATTTGATTCATTTTGACAAAAAAAAAAGTTTTTCTATAAAAACTGCAAAACATTCCCGTTCCCTACAGCAGCTGTCCCATTTACATCCACAAAACTTAACCCTCCCTCCCCCCAATTTCTGGGTGGCCCTGAATATATCCTGGACGGGTAGTAAGACTTGGAGCAAACAAGGAAAAACATAACATTGGGTGGGACTGGATGCCACAAGTCTCTCTGACTTATTTACGACGCGTCTGTTGACGTGACCTTGATTTCTTCGCAGGTTGCCCCATTCTCGAAACATGCATCAATTGGAAGAGGTCATGATGGAGCAGGAGATGAAGGCAAAGGCCCCCAAGGAGGATCCGCATACCAAGGAGTAAGATTATCTACAGTTTGATCTTCATAGGAAGGACCTTTTAAAAAATTACAAACAAGATTGTATTGTCAAATTAAGAGAGTGCATACCATGCCAATCAACTCTTGTGATACAGTCGGTTAGAAATAGTAAATTTACACGAAAACTATTGCACTTGGATCATTTCTGATTAAACATTAATGGAGATAAAATGTTAATAGAGATTCCTAATACCGAACATTGTTGAAATATTAAATTACATTAGGATAGAAACTGCATTGAAAAGGCCGTTTTTGACCATTTTAAAATGTCTTCACAGATAAGCACTGAGTACATATATTTATTCTGTCTTATTAGGGACATACTCTAGTTATTAACAAGAAACTTAGTCGCTTTGTCCCCCATCGTCCCCGCGGAAAATTTCGAGTAGTCATTCAAATACGAATGCACTCCACACATTTCTGGTATTTCTTGGTATTTTTCCACCCCCTTTTACTACCATACCTCGCGCGAGCCTGGAGCTGAGACGGGCCCGCTATGATGAACGAACGCTCTTAGCTCTTGGTGCCACAAGACGATCTGATCGGCTTTTCAGATTTGCTCTACTTCTTATGTTACCCGATAAATAAATAGAACAATAACATTCCCCTCTATTATAAAAAATAGTACACACGTAGATTAAAAAAAAAAATTAATAGAACAATCTAAAAGAAAAAAATCGCTTTATAAAAATAACAGTTTGTCGATTTTTCTTGCACAAACGTAGAAATAGCCGCGGCACTCTTTGCACACGAGACTATTATAGGCGTGGGACTAAAAGGGTTAAAGGAAAAGTTGGAAAAACTACACCTGGACAAGGGAATAAAAACCCCGGGACCTTTGGCTGCGCTACCCAGGAATCGTCCCCGTTATCAAGAGTTGTTCTTCGCTCGTAATTTTAAGGCAGAGTCTGTGAAGGATGTGTGATATCATCGGTTGCTTAGAGCTATGAACTAGAAGGGGTATGACGCCTAGTGTACGTAGCTTAGATCGAGCCCCCGAGTCAGCCAGAAGTGACTAAACCACTCGTGTGTTTTCTCGCCAGACACGACCACCTGTGTAACCGGTACTGCGGTGGGAGCCACACCATCACCACGCCCATGCAGAGGGTCGCCCGCACCGGACACTTCCTGAAGCAGTTCGGTCCCGAGGCTGTGGCGCTCTCGGACCAAGAGGCGTGCAGGGCTTTGCAGGTAGAGCTGTGTACTGATGATGGCGTCTTCACACTATAAAACAAACAGAGAACTAAAAATAGCCGCGTTGACGTGGCTTGCGACATGATTGGCTGAACCCGTCACACGTGATACCCTTAATTTAAGGTGGGATAGAAGGGAAAACAAGTTAAAGTTTAAGGTGTTTTTTCAATCTTTATAGCAAACAATTTGTTTCGCCAGGATAAATAAAATATTATCAGTATAAACGTTTAGTTTAGGTTTCTTCACGTGGTGATATCAACAGTTGTTGAATATCCGTCATGAGCATGGCGGCATTAGATGATAAACTTTTTAAATTAAGAGAAAAAGTTGTCATTAAATTACAGGACATCCTTGACAGATATTCAACAACTGTTGATATCACCGCGTGGAGAAAATTAAACTATATATTTCTAACTGAAAAAATATTTGATTTATTTTGTCCAAAAAATGTTCTACTATAAAAAGTGAAAAAACACCGACCTTTTCTTGCGTCCCCCACGCTCCCACCTTAATATGAACAGATAGTTTATTTATTTATTTATTCTTACCAGTCCGGTGTGTTGAGGGTGGTTTTACCGCAACTGGTTTTCCACTCTTTCTCTCTCTCTCCAGGAAAATCCGGGTACACTTCCTCTAAACTCAATATTCCTCATACCACCTCATTGGCGTAGTTAACTAACGCGCTAGTTTCGTGTTGAGCTAGACTGCCGAGGACGGGGGAGATCGAGGTTCGAACCTCACTCGGGTGAACTGGGGGGTTACCTAAATGGGTTTCCACTCTCGCTTCAATTATTGCGGGTTCACTTCCTCTAAATTCAACCTTCCACAGTTCCTAACCCGTTAGCGTAATTAGAACTTAAATGTTTGAACCGAACGGGTAGTAAGACGCGGTGATTAAAAAAACATTTTGTTTCAGTACAAGGGTAGTCGCCCCCCCAGCGTTCGATCCACCCCGCGACACCCCAACACCCCCCGCAGTGCTCAGAAGGGGTCTCGTCAAGAAAAGGAAACTTGAGGTTACGACACGTGTCTTCGCTGTGTCGGGGAGGGGGGGTGGGGGCGAGAAATAAACCAGAGATAACTAATCTTAAATATATACATATTTGCTACTTTACTTGTCGGGTGTTTCTAAAAAATAATGTCACTGTTTAGTTGTTTCTGAAAAAGATGTATTTTTAAATTGTGTGGTTTCCTTGTCTTTTCATGACGTCATCTATTTTGTATCAATGAATAATTTGTATGATCTTGTTGTTGTTTTTTTTAACAAATTTGTATTTGTGATATTATTAAAACTGTATTCAAAACGCCGGTTATTTTTAATCTGTTTATATTAAGGCGGCCGTCTCGGTTAGCGAGAAAGTATCAATCGCTGTCAGACCACATGGTCTGTATCATTTTATGGAACTACTTCTCTATTCTGTTTCTGAGATTATACTCCCTTTTCGTTCTTGACCTACAACAACCCTTTGTCATGTGAGTAAGAAAGGGAGGAAAGAAAACTACAAAACTTTCTTATCTCAAGGTAGAGAGGAAATGCTCGCGGCTAGTTCTCAAATATATTAAAATTTTCTATCAAAAACTTACTGTCTAGAGCCCTTTTTCATCAAGTTTGGTCTCATAGCTCCGGAAATACGGCTAAAAAGTCGTTGAAAATGAGTTGATATCACATTTTAACACATTTGTTTCTATTAATAAAATCCAAAATATAGGGTTGTTAAGGATTAAGAACCCCATTGGAATCTTTCGACTTTATTTCGGCGTGAACCATATTTTAAAATAAAGCATCGTAGAATTAAATAATAAATATTGCTTTAAAGCTGAACGTCTGCGCGTCCATTTCTCACTCTTTAAGAGAGCTAAGCTGTTAGTTTTTTAAGAATCAAATAGCCGAAGCTATTATTATACTTTTTTAAGTAAGGAATTCTCCATCTAAATATCATACTCTGAAAATTGGAAAATGACTCCTGGATACGGGAATTGAACCCGGGACCTTTGGCTTAGTACACCAATGCTCTAACCACTGAGCTATCCAGGAATCGTCTCGTGCCCAGGATTGAATTACCCTGGGCACGGGACGATTCCTGGATAACTCAGTGGTAGAACATTGGCGTACTAGGTTAAAGGTCCCGGGTTCGATTCCCATGTCCAGGTGTCATTTTTCAATTTTCAGAATATGTTAGTTTTTTGTTTTGTTTTTGGTCGGTATTGGTGTTATACTTCACATTGAGACAATCCGTTACTTAAAGTAGGATTGACATAAGATGGTAGGTACAGTCCGCTTACGGAAATGTTGACTTTCTCAGACAGTTTTTTTTAATGTTTTGCTCAGCACCTGTCCATCCATACCTCACTTCACCCAGTTCCTCCCGATAAACTCCCTTTATTCCGGTTAGACGCTTCTGTCTAGCGAGTCTTAGGGTTAATACGGGAGACGGCAGACCACTAAATGACGTCCCCGTTAAAGATCCGAACCAGACCCTAGTAAAGTATATGACCCGCTTCACACACCGGCCTTCCCAACAGCGACATCTTCCTGGATGTTGCGTGGATGTGTCGTCAAGGCGGAGGATGTCTGATATTTCCTGTAGGGAATCCAAGTTGCGTTGTGTGTCCGCTACCTACGCCACTGTGGTCTACACTCTACGATCTGACGCCCTGATACGCGTGAGGGCCGGGGAAAGTGAGATCAACCTCTAGACCAGAGGATCTCTGGTTCCATCCCAGGACGGGGGTGTCTTGGAACAATATTAACATCCAGGTAGCCCACTCTGGTGGTCTAAGGCGTCACTCTCGTGTTAGACCGGCCTGCTGATGACGGGGAGATCGGGGGTCGACTCCCGGTCGGGTATAATGGGGATGGTTTTCCCTAAATAATTTCCCACTCTCTTTCCACGCAAATGCGAGTATATTACCACTAAATTGATTCCCTTCTCATCTCTATAGTAATATAATTTATGCACAAAACCTGAGCGGGTGATAACACGTGGTGATAAAAATAAAACCTTTCAGGTATATTCGTGCCACTCGACTCAACCTGACAGTAGCTCAGTCGGTAAAGTGTCTGCCTACCGAGATAAGGGTCCCGGGTTCGATTCTTGACATGGCTGAAAAATGTTATCATTGATTAAACGTGGGTTTTCCCCTTTCACAGTGATGAATTAACGTTCGGGGACCTGGATGTAGTGTCTGTTATAGATTTAAGTTAGTTTATAAGACATATACTGATATATTCAGTCGGTTAAAAAAAAAGTGCACGTTAAATACCGCAAATAAGTTAAAGATATTTAAAAAAAAGCCTGACACTCGCAGGCGATGGTCACGTGGGCTAGTATTTTATTTCCACGCAAATTAGGGAACATTTCCTCTGAATTCAACCTTCCTCATCCTAAACATATTAGCGTAATTAGTGCATTTGTATATAACACGACGTTGTGACATAAAAAAACACTATCATGATAAAATGACTTGACGTATGAATAAGTTAAAGCAGATCTCGTAGCTATAGCTGTCAAAAAAGGTTCTTCTATGAAAATTGGATGGTAGTAGCTTCTATTGCTGTCAAATAAGACTCTTCTTATGAAAAGTGGACTGTGGTAACTTTTCTAGCCGTCGAATAAGGCCCTTCTTATAAAATCTGGACTGTATTAATAATATTTATCAAAAGTGACAGCTGTTAATCACATGACTTGTCGTATGAATATAGGTAAAAGTAGGTATATTAACTTCTAACTACCCGCCTCGGTGGCGTAGCTAGATAACGCGTTAGTTTCATGTTGAGCTAGACTGCCGAGGAAAGGGAGATCGAGGTTCGAATCTCGGTCGAGTTTTCCACTCTCCCTCCATGCAAATTCGGGGTCATTTTCTCTAAATTTAACCTTTCCAATTCCTAACCCATTAGCGTAATTAGTACATTAACGTATAACCCGAAAGGGTAGTAAGACGCGGTGTTAAATAAATTAAACAAAAAAACTTCTAGCTCTCAGATAAAAGGTTCTTCCTATGACACTTGGACTGTAGTGCCGTTTTTAGCTGTCAGATAAGGTTCTTCCTATGGAAATAGTTCCGTAGTTGTTATTATCCCCGTCAATCGTCGCCGGCTGGCAACAGATGACATACTAACTAACATCTCTTGTTTGTTTGACCCTTAGCGCTATCTGTGACCAGTGACCTCTATCTTTGCTTAATAGGACCCCCTGTAGACTTGACTAAGGGTCAACAGGTCGAACAAATAATAAGTTTCCTTTACTTACTGTCGGTCATATTTTTGTCCTTTTTATCTTTCGTCAGCTGAGGTTTTTCTTATGAAATTTTTTACATAAACAAAAAAAAACACATTATAGTATATTTATTTGTGACAAGGCTAAATTATTTGTACAGAGACATGTTTGTTTGAGATCGTTTTGTCCGACAGAAAATTCCCGTCTGGTCAAGAGCCAAGAAAATTAAGAGGTTTCTCCAACAGGATTTTATTAGGAACATACAATAATAAAGTGTATTATTTGTACACTCCGTTCAGCATGAAAGGTGGGCAGTCTCACCTTGATGGATTACACTATGGACCTATCTTAAAAGCTGCACAGTAGTAAACGGAATATACATACTGTGGTACAAGAAAAGGTTCAGCAGTGACCTGGCGGTCTAGGGGTAAGCTGTCGGACTTCTGTGTTGAGGGTCCGGGGTACAATCCTCGGTCCCGGCACAGATTTATCTGATTGCCAAACCCTTCCTTCACCTCTGACAAGACGTGTATTAATCACAACTTGTGAATGTGTGGAATGCCAGGCCTCTACCGTGGTTCGGATTCCACGTTAAACTGTAGGTCCTCCATTTTCATCTCACAATCACCCTACCATTACACATTAGCGTAAGTGCGTACAAACCAAACGGGTAGTAAGACGCGGTGCTAATAATAATAATATTAATAGTAGTGATAATAATAGCTGCTCAGGTTATACATATGCATATTTATTATTTACTCTAATGAGTTAGAGATGAGAAAGGTAGGATTTAGAGTAAGTGTACCCGCCTTTGTAAGGAGAGATAGTGGAAAACAATTTAGTAAAAAAAACCCCACACCTCAGTACACTTCGGTATCCGCGTGGTCTAACGCGCTACTCTCGCAGTAGACTAGACTGCCGATGACGGGGAGATCGAGGTACGAATCTAGGTCTGATGCAATGACGGTGGTTTTTCCTTTCTTTCTCTATACCTCCCTCCATGCAAATTCAGGTACACTTCTTCTAAATATAACCTTCTTCATCCCGTACACATTATCGTAATTAGTATATAAGCGTATAAATAACCCGAACGGTTAAGAAGCGGTGCTAAAAAAACCAACTTCTTCACCTCGACCTCACGTCACAAGCAACCTGATCTACCGTGAACCTGACGCCTCAGACCATGTCTGCAGCTGTCTCGGCCAATGAAATGAGTTGTTATGCAGTCGCAGAGGTCTGAAATGACGTTTCTCCGCCAGTGATGACGGTCAGTTAAAGAATCTCGATCAACAAACATCGTCCAGTTGCGAAACCGTTGACGGGTCAACATCTCTTGGTACGCAAGGGGACGGTGATTGACGAAACTCCAATCAGAGAGAGACGGGGCTATAAATGGCGCGAACAATCCCTCCGCGTCACGCAGTTTGGAGGAGGTACTACACTGTACGTACGACAAGACTTGTTACACTTGTGATAGACTTGAGTGAAGGTGGTCTCGTGAGAGGGTGGACTATAATCAACTGCATGATTAAGGTGGGTTTATTTCATTTGAAGAGTACAAGGGAAAAGGGGAGGTCTATTTTTAACTCAAATTGAGTTAATGCTGCCATCTACTAGACAATAATGAAACCTTTCTAATGCACTTTAGATTATGGTTAAAAGAGGTCTCTGTCGTATTTAAACTGAGCTAGTGCTGCCATCTGTTAGACAATCATGAGACCTTTCTTTTACACTTTAGATTATGGCTAAAAGAGGTCTCTGTCTTATTTAAACTGAGCTAGTGCTGCCATCTGTTAGACAATCATGAGACCTTTCTTTTACACTTTAGATTATGGTTAAAAGAGGTCTCTGTCGTATTTAAACTGAGCTAGTGCTGCCATCTGTTAGACAATCATGAGACCTTTCTTTTACACTTTAGATTATGGCTAAAAGAGGTCTCTGTCTTATTTAAACTGAGCTAGTGCTGCCATCTGTTAGACAATCATGAGACCTTTCTTTTACACTTTAGATTATGGTTAAAAGAGGTCTCTGTCGTATTTAAATTAGCTTTTTTAGGCACCACGTCTTACTACCCGTTAGGGTTATACGCTTAAGTACTAATTACTATAATGGTTTTAGGAATGAAGGTTATATTTTACATGAAGTGTACCCGCATTTGCGTGGAGGGAGATTGGAAAACAATTTTAGAAAAACCTGCCTCAATGGACCCGACCGAGATTCGAACCTTAATCTCCCCATCATCGGCAGTCTAGTGTACCGTAAGAGTAGCGCGTTAGACCACGTGGTCACCCTATTTCAAAAATGTTTTTTAATGTTTTCTCTGGGCTCCTTATGGGGTTTGAGATATAAAAGTCGTCCTGGAAAATGTTTGTAACGTGACTTCCCCCCTTTTCCCCTGTACCCTTAACAAACATTTTGTCAGTTGTTTTAACCTGCGTTTATGTTGGGGTGAAGAAAGACTGTGAATCGTTGCAATTTTTTTATACCAATTAGAACAAAATAAATAAAAACCCGGTTCGTTGGTCGAATGGTCTAATACGTCACTCTCGCAATAGACTGGAATGCCGGTGACGAAAAGATAAGGGGTTCAAATCCCGGTCTAGTGTAAACCTACTGAGATTTTTTTTTTTTACTAAATGGTTTGACATTCTCACTCCATACAAATGCGGGTACACTTCCTCTAAATTAAACTTTACTCATCCCTAACTCATCAGCGTATAATTTAATACTTATAAGCGTATCACCCGAGCAGGTGCTAAAAAAAAATACATTCTACATTGTGGTCAGTACAAGGAACCCTTCAACCGTTAATCTCAGTTTTCTAGACCGGAGCCTCTATTAAAAAATTTCCACAATTTGCCCTCATGAGGCTGAGTTTGACGCCGTTCGGGACCCACTGCTTCACAGACAAATCTGAAACCGCCGGGGATCGAACCTGGACTTTTGAATCTGTAACCATTAGCTCTGACCACTAGGCCACAGAAGTGGTCAAACACCCGACTAAAGAGTCGTTAAAAAAATAGTATACATATAATGTTTCGTGTAAATCCGACTACATAACCTTTTGTGGATCACTAGTTTTTTTTATCTGCGATCTTCGTTACTTTGTAACGTCTGACCTTGTGTCAAGTTGTCAAGGTTAAAGCAGTGCTAGACAAAGCTACTTAATGACTAATTAGTATAAATCCTGTTGACCTCAGTGGACTTGGGGTAAAGTTCTCCTCTCAGGACCCGATGTTTGTGGGTTCAAACCTAGTTGAGGTCAACGGACTTTTCTAAAGCGATACAATTCCGTAGCACAACTTCCTTTGGAGGGAAAGTAAAACCGTCGGTCCCATGTCGATTGTGGTATGTAAAACAACCCTGGAAGGTATGTGAAAATACCTTTCCCGGCCAAAATTGGTAGGCCCTTTCGCTCTTGCTCATAGAAATTCTCGTTTGCTGATATAATCAGTCGGTTCAGAAAGTCGTCGTTAAATGCTTTTAATAATAATAAAAAAGTATACATTGTGATTTGGGATAAATAAAATGATTGGATTTTGTTAAATACAAAGTGGGATTTTAGTATAAAAAGTCGGTAAAAAAACACACTTATTTTTAGTTACAAATTGTTAGAAAATCGATTCTTATTTTAAGTGGTACACTGCAACAAATAGAAAAATTACGACTACATTTTTAAATAACCAACAAATCGGATATGATCCACATATTTACCCGCCTCGGTGGCCGCGTGGTCTAAAGCGCCACTCTCGCAGTAGACTAGACTGCCGATAACTGGGAGATCAAGGTTCGAAACTAGGCTAGGTGTACTTAGGGTGGTTTTTCCAAACCGGTTTTCCCTTCTCACTCCACGAAAATGCAAGTATACTTCCTATAAATATAACCTTTCTAATCCATAAAACCATTAGCGTAATTAGTACATAATCATATAACTCTGAATGGGTAGTAAGACGCGGTGCTAAAAGAAACCGACATATTTTATATATATTTTTATTTTACGCATGTATTACGTATCCACAAATGCTACCATGTGCTATAAATATATTTTGGTAACCATTTTAATGTTCTAAGCTCAAGTTCGTAACAACAAGTCTTAAGTGTTAATTAGTAATTAGCGAGACATACGAGTAATTAGTGGCTGACCATGTAAAACTCTAGAGCTAACTAACTTTGATAAATCTATATACAGTAGCCCCATGGCTTCTTTGGTGCTGACTGACAGTTCACAGCTGACTTCTGACAGTCAACATTTAGGTATATACCTACACTTTGACAGTCAGAAGTGACAGCTGCTAAACACATGTTTTTTTGCAGATCATATGGTTCGGCGTAGGGGTACATAATTTGGTCTGGTAGCTTTTAAAAGCCGTCAGCTGTCAGTCAGCACCAAAGAAGCCATGGGGCTACTGTACATGACACATACCTCTGATCTTAGGAACAACGTCCGCTAGTTCAGAAGTCCTCCAAATGGCCATCTTCAACCTGAATGCAAGCCTTGCAATGCAATGCATTTTCGAAAGAGTACGGCATTCTACGACACGACGACTGCAGGCCTGCTTTCAGGTCAAAGGCGGCCATTTTGATCACGTCTTATTATATTAAACAACTTCACATTACTGGAGTAGAAACATGACTATAACTCGGAAACAGGATCAAATGGGGAAAATGTTTATATTACCTTTTTAAATTTTTTTGTGTTTCCTTTACACCACTGAAGTGGTTCCCATATGTTACGTTACACCCTGTATAATATCTAGACCTCCTGGCCATGGCCTAAGGCTTCATTCAGTCTAGAAATATACTGGGACTGCCGATGATGAAGAAATCAAGGTTCGAATCCTGGTCGTGTGTACTGAGAGGTTTTTTTTTACTAAATATCTTTACACTCTCCCTACACGCGAATGCGGGTTTACTTCCACTAAATTGAGCCTTCCTCACCCCCAACACATCATCGTATTATTAGTATACATGCGTACAACCCCAAGGGATGGTTAGATGCAGTGCTGTAAAAAAATAGCTAAAAAAAACAATTTGCTAACAGCCCTGTGAAAAAATTAATATAAAAATAATTATCCTTGAGAATGCGCTGTGTTCGAGACCCTAGGGTGAGGGACTATGTTACAAGTTGCAAAGTTACCATGAACCGTTCTAACCTAGTGGTATCACTCCGCCAAATGAACACAATCATAAATCCGTGCAAGAACGGCCTTAATAGCACATTATTAGTTATTTAGTCCGACACCTTAGCTCAGTTGATAGCGTGTCTGCCAACTGAGTTAAGGGTACAAGGTTCAATTCCCGATATGGCAGAAAAGTTTAAAACCGGTGAAATGTATGTTTCCCCTTTTACAGTGATGAATCAATGGCCTGGGGGCTGGGTGTTGTGTATGTTCTAGATTATGTAAGTTTATAAGACGTGTGCTGAAATAATCAGTCGGTTCAGAAAGTACACATTAAATACTTCAAATAAATAAATAATAACTTTAGAAAATTCAAACATATTTATTACGGTCAATATTGATAATATTTTGTTATTTTATAGTTATTGATAGTATATATAAAAAGTGACATCAGAAGATCACATGACTTGACGTATAAATAGGTGAAATTAGATCTGATAACTTTCCTACTTGTCAGATTAGGACCCTTCATATTGAAATAGGGCTATACGTTAGGTAAGCCATGTGGTCCCAAAAGGTGTAAGCCAAGAGCTACATTTTGAGGGAAGGTGTGTTTGTTTTTGTTGGACGGTGGAGTTGTGTGGTTGCAATTCTCCCCCCCCACCACCCCTCCCCCAGACGGACTATATCGCGGTTGCTGGTAGCCGTGAACTATGTTCGCGCGTGTCCCAGATTATAGTAGCTCCCATCTTGTTTTCTATAATTGAATGATATTAACTCACCCCCAAAGGACAGAGATATAGATAACCTGCTGACCTCTCTCCATGGCCGGCACTATCATAGGTATAGTCAGAGCACCGTGAGAAGTGCTTTTTTTTTATCACCGTGTCTTACTACCCGTTCGGGCTACACGCTAATATATTAACCACGCTATTGATTTTTTTTAGAGATTAGGAAGGTTATATTTAAAGGAATTGTACTCAAATTTGCGTGGAAGTAGAATGGAAAACAATTTTTTGGAAAACTACCCTAATTACACCCGACCTAGATTCGAACCTCAATCTCCCCGTCATCGGCAGTCTAGTCTACTGCGAGAGTAGCACGTTAGACCACGCGACCACCGAAGCGTGTGCTAATGAGTTAGGGATGAGGAAGGTTGAGTTTAGAGGAAGTGTGCCCGCATTAATTTGGAGGGAGAGTAGAAAACAATCTCGGAAAAACTACCCCGAGTACAACCGACCGAGATTCGAACCTTCGATCTCCCTGTCATCGGTAGTCTAGTACA
Source organism: Timema podura (assembly GCA_033556935.1). Lineage (NCBI taxonomy): Eukaryota > Metazoa > Arthropoda > Insecta > Phasmatodea > Timematidae > Timema > Timema podura. The sequence goes on along the minus strand of JAVRXN010000014.1, from coordinate 8,922,572 downwards.
ACACGAGGGTGACGCCTTAGACTATGCGGCCACCAAAGCAGGTACCGGTAATTCTTAATATCAATGACTATAAAATAAAACTAATAATAATATGGTAAAATGTTATCAATATTAGCCGCAAAAAAAAGTTTTATTTTTTAAAAGAAGGTGTTTCCTAATAAAATGGAGCCTAATGGTAAGATCAATATTTGTGCGTATCCACGTATCACCATTTCTTCAGATTTCAACTGGTTCCCCTCCCTCCCCCCTTCTCCTAATCTTATCAGATACCAGATTAAAGTTGATAGCGACGGCATTGGCCTTGAGATCCAACTATTCTAGCATATCTCGCTCTTGTCTACCTTTGAGGTTAGGTGACGTCGTTTGAAGATGGTGCCTTCATTGTTTGCTGAAACGTTGACGAGGTAAAAGAAATAAAATGACATTATTTGACATAGTAGCTTTATAACGTTTTGTTTCGCCTTAAGGTGGAGATGTAGGGAGACGTGAGAAAAGGGCTGTGTTTTTTGCAGTTTTTATGGCAAAACGTTTGTTTGGTCAAAATAAATCAGTAACATTTCTCCAGTACAAACCTAGAGTTTTATCTTCTTCACGTGGTGATATCAACAGTTGTTGAATATCTGTCAAGGGTGTCCTGGAATTTAATGACAACTTTTTCTCTTCATTTAAAAAGTTTCTCTTCTAGTGCCGTTATGATCACGACAGATATTCAACAAATGTTGATATCACCAGGCGAAGAAAATTAAACTCTTTATGATTCTATTGGAGCAATATTTGATTTATTTTGGCAAAAAAAAAAAAAAAAAAAGCTTTGCTATAAAAGCTCCAAGAAAATACTGTTTTTAGTTTGCTTCCCCTATATTTTCATCTTAAGGCGTCACAGGGCTAGCCGAATATTTACATCAAAGGTTTAGGAATTAGAAAGGTTGAATCTAGAGGAAATGTACCCGCATTTTCGTGCAGAGGGATTGAAAAGTCATTAAAAAATAATTACGATATTTTGATAGTAAAAATCACACAACATTTGTCTAAGTTATTTTAGAAAAATTTATAGTAAAAATCACACAAAATTGTCTAAGATATTTTTGAAAAATTTTAAATAAAAAAAAAAAATCAGTTTACAGTAAACTATCCCTACCTAATTTTAGAGCAAGAATCAAAATCATTATTTGTCCTCCAGGTGTGATAACATTCAAATATCAAGTGTGAGTAAAATTCATTAAACCATTTTGGATGTAGACCCAAGTACAGACAGAAATACATAATTGTGTGATAGGTAGGCCTATCCACTTTTTTTTGAATTCAGGAACACATAAATTGGCATTGTTGTTAGGTCCATTCCGTTTACAATGCAAAGTATCAACTTTTTATTTAACACCTCGTCTTACCGCCCGTTTGGGTTTATACGCGCATGTACTGGGCCCTAATTCTGATGTGTTAGGGATTAGCAAGATTTAATTTATCGGAAGTAAACCCGCATTTTCGTTGAGGGAGAATTGGAAAACCATTTATGAAAAACCACTCTCAGTGCACACGACCGGTATCGAACCCCATAAGATGGGCCAACCTTTGAGGGTTAACGAAATATATAGGCCTACTTTATGCAGGGCTAATAAAAAATCGGCCAGCTTTCCAGTCAAGTCACATTAAAAGACGGCCTTAAAAAAAAAACTAGACTATAAATGTTTTTCTATTCGTTTGACTAAAGACCATAGTCGAATTTTTATGTTTAACACCTAGCGCAAAACTTTTTTTTTTCAACTTTAACTTTAAAACGCTAATATAATAGGACCAGTTTACAGAGGCAGTTTAAAACATGCCCTTATGGCTTAAGGCGTTCCCGAACTTGTATTTTTCAAGGACATTGCGACAAAGAAATATAATGATGGCTAAGTGTAATATCATTAGTCTATAAAACCCAAGGTACAAATGAATCAAGTACCAAGATTACAATTTGATAAATCATATAAAAATTATCATTAAAAATCTTACGGGCAAAGTCACAATTTTATTTTTTTAACTTTTGTAGATTTTGGAAACTAAATAATTAATAAACTGCAGTCAAATGATTTATTTTCTTTTAAAACCAGTTATTTATAATTTAAAATACACCGAAGACATCTAATTTTAAAATAAAATTTAAAAAAAAATCCTTAGAAGTATTTTCGAAAAATACAGTCGACTACCCTTATTTTTAGGTATATAATCAAAATCACGATTTAACCTCTAGTCATGACCCTATGACATCTAAATATCAAGTATGGAGGAAATCCATTAAACCCCCAAGTAGGCCCTACAGACAAAGCAACCAACATTTTATTTCGGGAAAAAACTACTTACATAAACTGCCAAGCTCCAAAATAATCTCCAGGTCGAATTTTGTCAAAATTATAATTTTTTATTTGCAAGATAAAGTAAATAGGAACTTTAGTTTTATAAACATGGAAGAAACCAAAATTAAATACACGTTAAATTCCAATTAATCTATAATTTACTGTGAACATTTGATATTATAATTGTTGTTATTTGAAATCACCGCGGGCCGTTATTATCCTAACATCACCATTCAAACCTGTTATAATCCGAGCGTCCGAAAGTTTACGTCATTTGTTTTTAATATTTTTTTTTTCCATTGTGGTCAGGTGATTTCAAACTGCGTCACGGTTTTTTTTTATTAGCGCATCCTTTTTCCTCTATTAAATTTTCAGTTTGTTATCGTCCTGATTGTCAGCTGACTTCCGAAAAGATATCAAATAAAAGAGTTGTTTTAAAACTGAAAGTGTGTCATTCAGAAAGTAATAATTGTATTGACAGTGTTGTGAGTTGTCTTGTCAGAAGAAGGATTTGCTAGCGATCAACCCTGCAATCAGAAGGATGGGAAATGAGTGTTCAAGTAAGATAAAGTAGAGGGGTCATGTTTATTCTGTGACCTTTCAATAACATCGGAAACTGATAAGAAAGTCTTATATAATAGCTCGAGTTCTTCTTTGGGGATTCAGTTTTGTTTGGTATAAGTTCATAGCGCATCATTCTAGAAGACCTGGGGTTCCATAACCTAGAAAATATCTAATATGTCTTTTTCAAATTGAGAGATATATATAAAGAAGAATATTTTAATTGTTTTTACAATTCTATCTAGATTTTAAAAGACGTCGTTCATATTAGGAAATAATTTTTTTGAGGATTAGTTTCGACATATCTGTTTTGAATTATAGAAGGCAACCAATTTAACTGGGGGAACCAGTACTCTACAAATATCGTAGAACTCTCCGAAACAAAAATTACTTTCGTATTGCCGACAAGGACAGTTTCCTACATGCAATTCCCCCCGAGCCAACAGAGAATGAGCGAAGTTTTCCTAAACAGAGTTAACCCTATATATTATTCAGACTATTCCGATACGATCCTGCTTTTGGAAGACAAGAAGAAATATGGCTTGTCTTGAATAGTTCAAAAATTTTAATTTTTTGAAATTTTCGACAATTATATTTTCTCTCTTTTTTTTTTCCCTTTTCTTAACTTCAGTTTGAAGTGGCGACAGTCTTGCCGAAGAAAGTACCTTTGAGGTACAAGAGAAAGTGCTTCGATTGGTCGGTGGCAGTCGCAAGGACTTTTGTTTACCGTTTTGAAGTGAGGAGTTTCCCGTCTCTGTATGAGTGGAGAATCAATTGAAGACCTCGTCTGTGCAGTTTCCCAGCATTCCATCATGGACATTATATCTAGCGTAAGTATCTTGGCACCTTTTATATAGGCCTAAGTTAAAAGTTACAGGTCAAAACTTAAATCGAATTAAAAAAGTATATTTCTAAGGGCAGTGTCACATATGAATAAATGGTTGTATTTAGTACTGTCGAAATAATCATATATATATTTTGAAGACAAAACTTATTTTGTGACTCATTTATAATAAATAAGGCAAATTTATTTCTTATAATTATTTTCAACCTGTCACCATCAACCATTTCCAGCCTTTGGCCGGGTCATCTAAGTAAAATGTCTTTATCTTCCTCCTTTATTTGATTCCATTCTTATTTTCTCACTTGCACACTTATATACTGTTATCCGCTCCTCATATATTTCTTGGTCTCCTTTGCTGTCATTCCTTTTCCTACATACTTCATCTCCATCATTCTCTTTGGGATTCTAAAACTAAAATTGTAGCCTAAAATAAAAAATATTTGTTTTCCCAAATTAGCTGCTTGCTAACCTACCTACCGTATTAAATATCACCTAAAAACCTTTTGGCACTAAATCGATAATAAAACTTTCGAGGGTGCAGGGGAAAACGATTATGACAGTCGACCTTATTTTTAGAACACGTCGTAATCTTTAATTCACCCCTTTCCAAAATAAATGTGTTGTTCGTAACAAATATACAAGTGCACCTCAAATTTTAAATGTTATTTTTGTTGAGTTTTAAATCATGTGGCTATAATTCATAATATTTTTTTTCCAGTCTCCTTTAGTAAAGTCGTTTGTGGCTGGGTCATTCTCTGGAACTTTCTCCACCATCATGTTCCAGCCCCTGGACTTGGTGAAGACTCGACTGCAGAACCCGATGCCTATCACTTTGGGGTACGTTGACTATAATGTACCGTTTATTAGGCTTTCGCTATAAATCGCTATCAACCACTTCGGTGGTTGCATGCTTTAGACACCCGCCTCGGTGGCGTAGTTGGCTAACGCGCCAGTCGTGTTGAGCTCGACCGTCGAGGACGGGGAGATCGAGGTTCGAATCTCGGTCGGGTGAACTGGGGGTGGTTTTTCCTAAATGGTTTTCCACTCTCCATCCACGCAAATGCGGGTTCACTTCCTCTAAATTCAACCTTCCCAATTCCTAATCAATTAGTGTAATTAGTACTTAAGCGTATAACCCGAACGGGTAGTAAGACGCGGTGCTAAATAAATAAAAAAAAAAAAAAATGCTTTAGACGTCACTGACTGGACTGGCAATGATGTAATTTGGGGTTCGTATCCCAGTCTGGTATACTTGAGGTGTCTTTTTCCTAGCACAACTTCCTTCGGAAGGGAAGTAAAGCTGTCGGTCTCATATCGATTGTGGCATGTAAAAGATCCATGGAAGTTTTGTGAGGATATCTTTCCCGAAAAAATTGGTTCTATCCTTTCGCTCTCGCTCATAGAAATTCTTGTGTGCTGATATAATCAGTCGGTTCAGAAAGTGGATGCTAAATACCTCAAATAAATAAATAAATAAAAATTTATTGTTATCTCAGAACTATATCGATACAACATTTTGTAACTGTTAATATTGTTTTGTATCTGTGCAGAATGGGCCCCGTACAACCCTCAGGCATGATCACTATCATAGGACACATCCTCAAGACGGAGCATGTGTCTGGATTGTGGAAGGGCATGACCCCTGTAAGTAGCTTCGTTGCATTCTGTCTAAAACAACAGGCCCCTACTTAGATTCAAAAAGGTGTGACCTGGTGGTCTAGGGGGTAAGGTGTCGGACTTCTGTGCTGGGGGTCCGGGGCTCAATCCTCGGTCCTGGCACAGATCTATCTGATTGCCAAACCCTTCCTTCACCTCTGACAAGACGTGTATTAATCACAACTTGTGACTGTGTGGAATGCCAGGTCTACCACCGTGGTTCGGATCCCACGTTAAACTGTAGGTCCTCCATTTCATCTCACAATCACCCTACCATTACACATTAGCGTAAGTGCGTATAACCCGAACGGGTAGTAAGACGCGGTGCTAATAATAACAACAACAGCAACAACAATAATAATAATAATAATAAATAAAATAAATTTAAAATGTCTTTCTGATCCTTGATTTGAAAACTGTAAACTCATTTGGTTGGAGTATTGGGTACATAAATCCAAGATCAAATTCCTGATCAAAAGTAAATTAGACATCAAATTAATTATTAGATGATATTAATTTCCATTTTCATTAGATTTCATCAGTAGAGATTTAAGGCGGGGATGCAATAAAAGTGAGTTAAGGTCAGTGTTTTTGCAACCAAACATTATTAGACTTGAATAAATCAAATATTTCTCCAGTTCAATTTAGGAAAACATTGACCTTAACTAATGTTCCCTAAATCCCCACTTTAAATACAAGCGAACACATAAATCAATAGCTGCATTTTTTACTTGTTTTCTTAACAATCTTAACAGATTGTTAATGGCTTGACTTGAATAATACAACATAATTTCAACAACCCAACTTGTTGGCAAGATTTGTCATTGTATAAAATGTGATGATGTTTTTGCAGAATTTATTTATTACTTAAATAGATGAACGACCTCCTTAATATGGCGCCAACTTGTTGTTGACTGTTGTTTCGTTTTCCCGCAGTCCATAACTCGCTGCGTGCCTGGAGTCGGCCTCTACTTCTCGTCTCTGCACACACTCAAGGCTCACTTTGTCCCGCCGGGCGGCGAACCAGGACCCCTGCAAGCCATGACCATGGGGGTGGCGGCACGCACCATGAGCGGCGTGTGCCTCATTCCCATCACCGTCATAAAGACCAGGTTTGAGGTGAGTGTCTTCCCTCTTTGTCTTGCAACACTCCGCTATCGACGATTGGACAAATTTGCATTTTTTTTAATAAAAACTCCATTTTCTCAGCTCGCAATCAAGCCCTACTGACCCAAGCAGCCGCTGTCTCTTAGTGAAGATAGTGCCAACTGTTGCAGATAGAGGGTGTCATGTAGTCAGTACAATGAACCTTGATGTTAATCTCAATTTTCTAGAGAGGAACTGCTACTTTTTCATTCAAGTAGTTCATTTTTCCTTATGAGGGTAGAGTTGACTCTTTTCCAGACCCACGCCGGGAATCGAACCTGGGACCTCTGGATATGTGGCAGGAACTCTTGAACACTACATCACATAGGCATTCACGTCTTTTCCAAATTTTAAAACGATTAATTTATAAATTTATTGTTATTTTTCTCCATTCATATTTAAAATTTTATTATGATGGAAGAAGGCGCTCGTGAAGGGGATAGAAACAAATATGTCTTTTAACGGTGCAAAGAGGAACACTGTTTACACTGCTGTCACTGGGAAAAAAGGTCACGGCTGCCTCTTCAAAAGAATCATTAGTTAACGCTCAATCAATTCTATCTGAACTTATCAGAAGGGAGTGTGAAAGACGCAACGCAACTTCCTAAAAGTGGAAACTATAAGAGGGGGGGAAAATTTGTAGGTAAACAATCTTAGGACATTTTAGAATCTTTGGCAAATATTTGTAAAATGTGAAAATTTAAATTTTATCGATTCTAGGAAAACCTATTCACAAATAAGCCTACATTTTCTTATGGTTTAGGGTCCACTAGGCCACAGGAACATGTTTGTGAATCTTGTTGATAGGAGATTTAATTGTAATGAGTGTTATTATATACACTCTTTACTGCGGAAAAATTAGTCTTACCTTAACAGACTCCACTATGACTCTCTCTTTTAAGTTGTTTAAAAATAGCAAACAAATTAGTCCTACCTTGATCTGTTACACTATGGCTTTATCTTAAAGGCTACGCCAGAGTGCAACCATGGAAATTAAGCCTGCTATACCATGATTTCTGAAGAAATTCTTAAGTCCTTATTTCATACTAGAATTCTACTTTATGGTAGTATTTTGGTAAGATAAAAGGACTTAAAAGAACTTCCTACTATCTTTCTGGAAGGTTTCTTATCCTACCAAAATACTACTATACAGTAGGATTCTGTTAAGAAATAAGGACTTAGGAACAGTCCTCCTGCCAAAATCAGGGTGTACCTGCTTGGGTAAACGAAGTTTATATAAATGACGGTGAACGAACTTGTTTACAGAGTGGAGTATACCAGTATAAAGGGATGGGGGAAGCCCTTCGTGTCATCTACCGTACAGAGGGGGTTCGAGGGCTGTGTTGCGGTCTCGTCCCTACTTTGTTCCGGGACGCTCCTTTCTCCGGGCTCTACCTCATGTTCTACACACAGATTAAGAAGCTCCTGCCGGAAGGTGAGGACAAATTTATACGACTAACGTTATCTGCTAGTGTTTTAAAAGATTCAAATTCAAAGATTTGTAGACAAATTAATATTCATGTTATAAAAAAAGGGTATTTGACCCATTCTCTTCCAGATTTTGTTGTTGTTTGTTTTTTGACTAGTTGAAAAATAAATTATTATTATTATTAGCACCGCGTCTTACTACCTGTTCGGGTTGTACGCACTTACGTTAATGTGTAATGGTAGGGTGATTGTGAGATGAAATGGAGGACCTACAGTTTAACATGGAATCCGAACCACGGTTGAGGCCTGGCATTCCTCACATGAAAAATAAATATAAATTAATAAATTAAACATGTGGAATTAAAACCTAGAACCTTCGGCTTCAAGTCCACATAAGAGTCGGGGAGGTGTGGTAAATAGAGGTGTGTGTTTTACAGACTGGCTGAAGGGCAACTTATCAGCTCCTACCAACTTCTCGTGCGGTCTGGTAGCCGGCCTCCTGGCGTCTGTGATGACACAGCCGGCCGACGTCTTGAAGACCAAGATGCAGTTGTATCCTGATAAGTTTCAGAATCTGCAAACGGTCATCATATATGTGCACAAGGTAAGCTACCTTCACATTCATTGCAGGGAAAACTGACAAAAACATTTTACTGCTCTCGGATACGTATATAGAGATTACAGTTTTATATCAATGAAGTTTGAGGTTAAGACTGTGGTTCAAACACTCAACTGTCAGCTATAAAAGTTACTAGATCTACTTTCACGTATCCATGCAACTAGTCATGAGATCTGCACATTTTTATTTTGATAGATACCTATAACACAAATAATTAGGGCTATGGAAGCTTTGAAACATCAACATGACTTAAAAAAAAAGAAATAATAGCTTTGACTTTGCTTGGAAAAAAATTTCTGCTTTGACAGTTAAACTAAAATATTATATGTTCATTTATTAATTGATATTAACATCTATAATCTGACATAGTTTAATTGCATGTAGTGATAATAATTTGATTTATTAGATTAGAATGAAACATATAAAAAAAAGTTTGCTATGAAACATTTTTTAAGCGATTGTAATGCATAAAGTTAAAAAAAATTAAGCGTTAACATAATTTTTTTTTTCAAATATGATTAATAGAAATTATCCAAATTATGATTAGTCTTCTAGAATATTTCATACATTCAATTCAAGTTAGCTTCAAATTGAGAAATTGGATTTCACACATCGATATTAATGCAAATGTGGGTACACTTCCTCTAAATATAAACTACCTTAGCTCTAAAACCATTGATGTAATTAGTACACAAGCACCCGCCTCGGTGGCGTAGTTGGCTAACGCGCTGGTCGTGTTGAGCTCGACCGCTGAGGACGGGGAGATTGAGGTTCGAATCTCGGTCGGGTGAACTGGGGGTGGTTTTTCCTAAATGGTTTTCCACTCTCCCTCCACGCAAATGCGGGTTCACTTCCTCTAAATTCAACCCTCCCAATTCCTAATCCATTAGCGTAATTAGTACTTAAGCGTATAACCCGAACGGGTAGTAAGACGCGGTGCTAAATATTATAGTACACAAGCTTATAACCTCAACGAATAGTAAGGCATGGCGCTAAAAAAATTTATAAAATATAGGCATTGCTTGTACTAGAAGTGTGTTAGTTTGGTGGGGGAAATTAAATTTGTGGTAAATGGATTTGGATAGAATTAATATGTTTTTTTGAATCATTGGGGCAAAAGTTACTATTAACACATTTTTACATTTTTTGATCGGAGCTTTCACTACCACAGACATGAACAACGTAATAAAAAATGCACCTGCATCTAAGGGTTTGTGTTTTACCACTGTTTTCTTTCTGTCTTGTAGAAATACGGGGTCAAGGGCTATTTCAAGGGTCTGGTTCCTCGGATGCTCCGTAGAACACTAATGGCTGCTATGGCATGGACTGTGTATGAACAGGTAAAACAATTTTTTATTCGTTAAATCGTACTTTATATGTTGTAATAAAATTACCAATCTTTTACATGTCCTATAACTTTTTAGTGACCCGCTTTAGTGGTCAAATAGTCTAAGTCGTCACTCTTGCAGTAGATAAGACTGTTGAGGATTAGTTCAGGATTCGGTCGGGTGTACTATGTGTGTTTTTTCTAATGATTTTCCACTTTCCCTTCACACAAATGCTGTTACACTTCTTCTAAATTCAACATTCATCCCTAAAATTTTTTTGTGTACATATGCATTTAACGCTAAAGGACAGTTAGACAAGGTGCTTAAAACAACTATTCAGTGATGTAGACAATAATTTTCAAAATATTTAGTGAAGGATGGTTTATATTTAATTTTGTATAAAAATTAAGTGTTTTAAAGCTTTTACAAGACTAACTTAACAACCAGACCCCGGACCATTAATATAACACTTTTCTGAATGTATTAATGTTATAATGAATGTACCATACAACAAATGTTCACATTTAATTTATGATTAATTAAGGAACCAATAAACTTGTCTAGCCATTTGAATATGTTCTGTATTTTTTTTTTTATCTCTCAGGTCACACGAAGCATCGGGTTGAAATGATCGTCAAGCTACGCAGTATCTGCGCTTCCTCAAACTCTCCCAAGGTCTTAGAAATAAAAGGCAGCATTAAAAATTAATGGTCGCGGCAGAGTTAGTAATATTTTGCATATCACAAGGTTTAATGAGCGAATGTTGAGAAAAAAAAAATCTTGCGAGATCTTTTATCACCGTTAAAGGAATGGCGAGTTGGCCTTGTGGCACTTTTACACTTTGCATCGGCCTCAAGATTAGCCGACTCGGTCATGTACAAGAATATATGTACATACATGTTTTGCTAACAATTTGTTTTACATATCTTTGATAATATATAACATTTACGGAGGGTGGAGGGGGGTTACAATGTCCACTTTTTTTATTCAAAGCCTATTCAAATTAAAGTTAAAATATTCTATAAAATCTCTTCCATGTCAAAGTAAATATTAAATCATGCAAATTTATACATCCTTAAGAGTTATAAAGTTAAATCAAAATAATAACAATAAAAAAAAATTCCAGGACGCATTATGCAAATGTTGTACTTCCGAGATTAAAGAAAAAAGTTATAAATTTAGATCCAGCATCCCTTTATTAAATAAAGTAATGTTTTGATTGGGCCATAACAGAACATTTTAAGATGATGTAGGATTGGATGGAAATTTTTTTTTAGAATGTAGTGCCTTGTACACACGGTTTGAATAATTTTGGCTTTTATATAACAGCATTGTAACTTGAATATTTATACTATACCTAGTTACTGTATTTGAGACAGGTTCGTCAATTTATTTATTCTAGATAGATGCTCTTTAAAAAAATTTCTGTACCAAGGAGTGTGGTTTTTTTTGATAGGAGATACTTCCCAAGATGACCTATAGGAATGTGCAAATACTCAATTTGATTATTTTTATCCATAACTTAAAAAAAGTCGAATACTTGAAACTTTGAATTTTATTTAAAAAAAATTCAAGTTCAGTTAATTTTATTCTATTTTAATTTCAATTTAGTGAATAGAGTGCTTTAATATTCTTTTTAGTCTGTTAAAAAAAATATAGCTTTTATAATTATATTAAATATAGTTAATCTGAATTCACACAATTTTAGCTTTTTTCACAAAAAATAATAATTTAAATGTATGTTTGTGTTTGGTTTATTTATGGATCTATTACATAAATTCAACTTGAAGTATTTTTTTGTAATGCCCAAAAAAACCCCTCTCAGTAAGGCCCTGATTACAGTAAACTGTTACGATTGATTTCAATAAAAGATTAAAGAAATAGAAAGATAAATACTTGCATCTTTTTAAAAAATAGTCACAAACTGCTTTATATACAATGAAATTTGTCTGAACAAAACAATGTACAATTTCTTCCTTACTCTTTACGTTCCATGGCTAAGAACTAAAAGATTTTCCTTTCAAGATAAAAAGTAGGAGTTTGAACTAATGTTTTATAAACAGGGAAAGTGCTATACAAAGTAGCTTCAAAAATGTAACACAAATCAAATTATATGCTTAATTGTTTTTTGACATTTCATAGATTTAACACTTTTAATAAATTAGGTATTGAGTAAAGCTCTCTGCCCTTTAAACGTAATATTAATTTGCATTAGTGAATTTCCTGCCCTATTTTTTGAAGAAACTATGTTTATAGGTTAGGTTTTATATGGTGAAAAAGTGAATTTTATTTAGCTTTATCGAAACATATATTTTATATGACTATTTTAATGTGTATTTTTTTTAACATTATAGTTTGTAAACTTTGAAATGTTGCTATATAAAGTTCCTGACTAGAAATTGTGGGGTTTTTGGCAGAAAAGTGAGATTTAAGAGATTATTTTTAAGCTTTATTTGCTACTCATTATATTTTAAATAAACTATTTTATCTATGAATAACCGATTTTGATGGGATTTTTAAGGTAAAATAATTACTTATATTAATTATATATATTATAATCTTCCACCAGGAATAATAGATTAGATTGGCTTCAATGAAATTTCACTTCCAAAGCGCTGGCAGCTATTAGGTGTGTTGTTAAAAGGCTTTAGTAACATTAGAGTTTAAATTTTCAAATTTCGGATAAATATATTAAAGCTATAGCGTTTGAAAATGCACAAAAGTTATTAGTAATAAAAAAAAAATTTCAAGGTTTAGAAACAATATTTTAGTATGTTTTCTCATCTATTATTTATTGGACTGGTTAGTAAATAAATTGCTTTTGCCTGAAAATACTGGAATCATTTTATATTATTTTAAAGTTGTGACATAATATTGTTTGTTACTGCAAGTTTTTATGATTAAGCTACTTATGTACCACATGTTTGAGAATAAACAAAACATATTTTTATACAGTATCTATGGCTTATTCATGAACACCTTCAATATTCCAGAATCCCTTCATTATAATGACATTTACAATAATGTGAGATGAGAAAATATGGAAAGATAAACCAGCAAATGAAAATGGAGAGAAGAAAGTCCAACAAGGAAAATAATATGGGAAGAAATTAATACATAAAGTTGACTTCTTCCTTTAGTCTTTTTAAGTAGAAAGTCGCACACACATATTTACGCAGTGTGTTTGATATTTCAGCATTATTACATTTTTTGAAAAAATACAGGGGAAAACAGAAAAATCATTAGCATCCACCATTTTGAGTTTAAAAATGAAATTTCAAATGTAGTAGTAGATTAGTGTTTTTCCTCTGCTTCCTTCTATTTTACTATAAATGTAATAATGATGAAATATAACACTTTAAATGTGTGTGTGACTACTTTTACTATAGAAGACAGTAGAAAGAAAGAAGATTAGGGATAATGAGAACCATTTTTTCAATTTGAGACGAGAATATAAAGTATTGAGACATGAGAACGAGAAGACGGCCTTTGAAAGTAAAAAAAATAATTAAATTATGTTTATTAAAGTAAATATATAGTTTATAGTTCCTTTTTGACATTTGAGCTTGCGCTTGCTTAACTTTAGATTGTCTTATATTTAGTTCATTCAAACACTTGAGATATAACTCGTACACATTTTAAATGCAATTAATAAAATGGAGACAGGTAGTTTCAATGAACACCGTTTATAATTTAATTTTGAAGTGTAACAGCTTATATTGTCAAAGTTCGATATTGAGAACAATATTTATAACCTAAACATTTCTTAATGAAGGCTGTTTTGGAGGGGGGATTGCGGGATTTTTTTGGTTATTGCAGTATTATTGGAAATAATAATTTTTTAATTTTAGCACCGCGTCCTACTACCCGTTCGGGTTATACGCTTAAGTACTAATTACACTAATGGATTAGGAATTGGGAAGGTTGAATTTAGAGGAAGTGAACCCACATTTGCGTGGAGGGAGAGTGGAAAACCATTTAGGAAAAACCACCCCCAGTTCACCCGACTGAGATTCGAACCTCGATCTCCCCGTCCTCGGTGGTCTGGCTCAACACGACTGGCGCATTAGCCAACTACGCCACCGAGGCGGGTTTGTAAATAATAAATTCCCAGTTTGGTTTTTTTAATTTCTTAGGGCCATTATTTGCCATTTTATATTTCTAGAATCTACATAGTGTCTACTCAACTTGACCAATGAAATTCCCGACCTTTTCCCTGATTTCCCCTGATCATTTCCTAAAATTCCCGACTAAAAGGTATGTCACATCCTTCTAATTCCCCCACCTCCCCCTCATTTTTCTATTAATCTTATTTTATGAATAATAATAAGTTTTAAATTAGTATTAACATTGTTTATTAGGAATTATAAAAGTTATTACAAAGCTACCAAAAAAAAAATTACAGTTTGAATAACATTATTATTTACTGTTTTAATGATTTTATATTTCATATTTTGAGTAAAAACCACATTTTCCCAGATTTTTATTGTAATTCACCAAATTCCCGGCTTATTCCCGTTTTTTCCCGATCACTTCAAATTCCCGTTTTCCCGATTTTCCCGGATGGTAGACACCCTGATTAAAGATTTATTTTTTAACTTTCGAAATAAGATCAAGATTATTTTTTTCTTGAATTTGAGATATTTTCAAGTCTCGCACGCTCCTAAAGAAAATGTTACCTTCGAGCAATGGATTCTTCCCACATTTTCCCTCTTTCTTGAGGTGGAACTATTCACTCAATTTTCACTTAATTATTTTATATTCACCCGCTTCAGTAACCGAATGGTCTGAAGCAGGGGTCAGCGACTGGTGGGTCGATTTTGCAGCAATTTTCAGTCGATCTCGTAATAAAAATACATTGTCATCGAAGGTGGATATTTTAGTCTTTTATGCTCTCAAATATGTCAAGTACTTTTTAAAATCAATATTTGATTGTGATCAAGATTAATATCTGATAGCAAGGGAGGCTAAGAAATAGAAGGAGCAGATAACAGAAAGTGTGTAAATGAGAGAAGAAGAACGGTTGAAGGAAACAGGAAGATGAAGGCACTTTACTAAACTGACCCTACCATAGCCTGTTAACAGTTGATGTTGAGTATATTTTCATGTAAATAGAACACTTTTGCACTAAGGTGTACTTGACAATCTTGCACTAGTAGATTTGTGTTGTACCAGCTTTGCAAAAAGATCTCTTTCTATACCGTCTTTATGTCGTCTCATACTCTCGGCCATTAATTTAATTACATTTATTCAAAGTATTTAATGTGCACTTTCTGAACCAAATGAATATATCGCCACACAAATTATAAACTAATTTAAATCTGTAACAGACACAACATCCAGTCCCCAACCGTTAATTCATCGCTGTGAAAGGGAAACACACATTTCACAAATGATCAATTTTTCTGCCATGCCGGGAATCGAACTCAGGACCCTTAACTCAGTAGACATACACGCTACCGACTGAGATAAGGTGACAGAGCCCCCTCTTCCATTCAAAAACCAGTTCGCTCAGTTGATGACTTCAACAACAATAAAAAAAAATTCTTTCTTAACGCTGCGTCTTACTACCCATTCAGATTACACGCCTATGTTATAATTACACTAATGGGTAAGGGGATTAGGAACGCTTAATTTAGAGGAAATGCACCCGCATTTGCGCAGAGTGAGAGTGGTTCAAACAATTTAGGGAAAACCACCCTCAGTGCACACGACCGGGATCGAACCTCGATCTCTCCATTTTCAGCAGTCTAGTCCAACACTAAAGTAGCGCGTTAGACCATGGGACCACCGAGGCGGGTAGCAATCCAATGTTTGCTCACTATCCTTTTTATTAGGTTCTTCCTCCCTTACCCTTTTATCACTCTTTCTCCCCCCCCTCCCCCCCCACCAACTACACAAACCACATCCAAACAAGTAGAGTTACAAGAATAAACAACGAGTTATTCACCATAAGATATACAATACAGGACAGAATCAGCCAAACTAGAATTTGTCGAGCCCATTAATATATCGAGTTTAGAGCCCGAATATTTATTAAAACTCAATTCGAGCTCAAAAATTCAAATACTCGCTTATCCCTCTAATAATCAGTACAAGAGCTTTAAAGTTAGTTCTCGTTCCAAATTTGAGCAAAATTTAGAATTGGGTCGAGTCCACTGTTTTACAAATCCGAATATTCCATGAACTTCCGAATTCGAATTTTGGAAGCATTATAAATATAATGGAAAAATAGAAATAGTAATTATATGCAAAATGTCTTATAATCCATTCATTATAATATTCCTACATTTAGTTAAGTGTTAAATTACTGGTCTGGGACCTGGTTGTTGAGTTCGTCCTATAATAATGTTAGTTCTGAACCACCAATAGGCAGTATCAGCTTTAAAACAAATTTCAATAGAAAAAAAATAAATCTTTTTATAGGGATTTGATTCTCAAATCTTGAATATCCAAAAAGATTCAAAGGTTACTTCTCAAATCTATTTATAATAGTAAAGTTGTTAAAAGTAAAAATGTTATTGATACAAAGCATAGATAGTTTGGAAGATAATAAGTGTCGTTTCTATAACTAAAGGTATTAAAGTCCACTTTTTTAATTCAAAGCGGACTCTTGAATAAAATATATGAAATATTCTCAAAGCTGAATCAAAGTTTGAATATTTTTTTTAGTTGTTTTATGATTGAAAAAAAAAATGGTGGTTATTTATAAATTTATGTAATAAAATTAATTGGAAAATGTTTTATTGTACAAATGTTTGTAATATTTGTTAATCCTATAAATCAAGTTACGATCAAAACTTACAAGTCAATTAGTTCATTATGTTTGGAAGAGGATACAGCAAAGGTGGTTTGAAACACATATTATCATTAGCACCGCGTCTTACTACCCGTTCGGGTTGTATGCACTTACGCTAATGTGTAATGGTAGGGTGATTGTGAGATGAAATGGAGGACCTACAGTTTAACGTGGGATCCGAACTACGGTGGAGGCCTGGCATTCCACACATTCACAAGTTGTGATTAATACACGTCTTGTCAGAAGTGAAGGAATGGTTTGGCAATCAGATAAATCTGTGCCGGGACCGAGGATTGAACCCCAGACCACCATCACAGAAGTCCGACACCTTACCCTTAGACTGCCAGGTCATCGATAGAAACATATAAAAAAGAACAAACACAAGATGGGTTTTACAATGAAAAGAACATAGTTCATACTTTACACTGCTGCCACTGAACAAACTGGTAATAGCTGCTCCTTTAAGAAAATCAACCATTATCACCCAATCCTCCGACCTAAGTTTCACTCTATCGGAACTCATCAGGAGGGACTATGTAGTGTGAAACAAGCACAAGGGAGGGGGGAGGTGAGGGGAAGAGAGAGAGAGAGAGGAGAGAGAAGAGAGAGAGAGAGAGAGAGAGAAAAAGGCAACTTGTATAGGAACATGCAGCAAAAGGAATAACAAAGTACAAACACAAGAAATGGATATAATATACCTCTTCTAAGGAAAACCTCTTTTCCCTTTATGAGGAAATTGTATTATATTTGCAAGAAAGTACAGGAAGTCAATTACTTCAAGTTTTTTCCATATAAAATATTATTTTGTAATTCATACAACAACTCAAAATGGGATTAATTGAGCATAAATTATTCTAGCTCTCAATATTTTTATTGGGGAAACTTAGTAATAATTGAAGCAGATTTTCTTTAGCAGCAAAGTTGAAGCTGACATTTGTTTCGAAGCCAAGTCCAAGTTTTGAAGCTTCGCATACCCTTTATAAGAACTATGATCCTTAGGCTAAATAATAGTTTTGATTAGTCGCATAGTACGAAACTTTTTTTTTAAATGTATCAAACAATAGTTACCATCTCAAAATAAAATAGGAATATAAATAACTTGCTTGTTACTTAATGATAAGTAGCCTCTAGGTCAGTTTCAAAATGATGGTACTGTCCTATTCCATAAAGGTGTAATGTTCCACTAAGTTTTATTAATACTTTTAAAAGCAACATTTTTTTTTATAGTAGTAGGCAGGACTGTTAAGTCAAAGTTGGTAAGAATGTACCGACTCTGGCTTCAAACCAAAAACTTATAGTAATATAATTATACGTGGAAACTACAGTAGACTCACGATTATCTGAGCCCCGCTTTTCCGGGGATTCGTGCTAACTGAGGCACTCATTCTGTCAAAGTGTCTAATTTTAAAACAATATTTATACAATAGTTGAATATTTTATACAATAGGTTTAATATACAGTTGGTAATGTGATGTGTTTTAATAAAAAAATTTGAATAAAATAATTTTTTTCAAATACAGTACAGTAAAATGTTGGTTAAATGTTTTTTTAAATGTAACTTAGCTCTATAATACAGTATATGTAATACTTTGTAATGTAATGTGTTATGATAAATTGATATTTTGAAACCAATAAATAGAAACCATGTACACAAATGCAGTCCGTTATAGTGATTTATGACCTATAAATCCTACACGCTCCCCGTATCATTCGAGTTTTTTCGTATCCGAGGTTGGCTCGATCCCAATTACCTCGGTCAGTCGCGAGTCTACTGTATATCATTTTAATTTAATCTATTTTTTCTATTCTTTAAAACCAATGTTTGTTATTTTGATTGACAAATTTATTCAAATATAAATTGACAATGCCAAAGAATCTTCCTATTGAAGCAGTTTACTGATTTTTTTTAGCACCGCGCTTTATCATCCTTGGAGGTTGTACACCAGTAAATAGGTTATTGTTCAGTACTGTACACTAGCACTATGAAGGAATCTGAGCAGGACAGTAGAAAAATATAAGAATAAAAAGCTTGGCATATGTACTCCTTTGCCCTGGTAGAAGGGGGGGGGGAATTAAATAAATAAGGCAGATTTTGACTTTATGTTGTAGACGCTTGTAAGCCTTTATCTCCTACCATTCAAGCTTTATTAAAATGTGAAATGATATTTTATACTTTACAAGATGGCAGATATTCGTGTCCCTTTGTAATAAAGGCCTGGAAGGGGTATGTTGTTGGTTGGATCGTAGCTCTGAAAGGGGTAACGCTGCCGTCGAAAGTTTGGGAAACAAGCCTCTAGATAGTATTCAATTATGAGAACGAAACGTCAGTCTTATTTTGATCAAATAGTTTATGACGCCGACCCAGTTGTTTTAGTGCTCTTTGAGCGCCGCCAGCTGCCTCGCGAGCGCAGGAGGAGCGAGGTCTAGAGGTGTTTTTTTCTCCTTGTTTTGGACGTCCAAGTGAGCGCCTCTCAACGCCAGCATCTTGGCTTCTTCCGTTCTGTTCTCCTCACACGCCAAGTGCCTGATAAACAAACACGATGCGGCAATCAAGATTAAGGCATCGCCAGTGCTCTTTGTCTCTCTAAAGAACTGATATAGTCGAGGTGAAAATAAACAAAATAGACTCTATATACAACCAGGGTTTAAGATGGGGTGCTAGTGAGCGTGAGTTTAGGGCAGTATTTTCGAGGTTTTTATAGAATAAACATTTATTTGGCAAAAATGAATCAAATATTTCTTCTATAGAAACATAGAGTTTAGTTTTCCGCACATGCTAACAAGGGTGTCCTGGAATTGAGTGACAACTTTTTCTCTGCATTTAAAAAGTTTGTCACCAAATGCCGCTATGCTCATGAGAGATATTCAATAAATCTTGAGATTATCATGTGCAGAAAGCTAAACTCTATGTTTCTATAGAAGAAATATTTGATCTATTTTTGCCAAAAAAATGTTTATGCTATAAAAACTGCAAATTTAATGCACTAAACTGGCGCTCACTAGCACCCCACCTTAACGGTTGGATTAAAAAAACTGTCCAATCCTCCAGGAATACTAGGTTAAATAACTCTTTTGGTACAATCCAATTTTCACGAAAAGCTACTACTCTAATTTTCATTAAGTACAACCTAGAAAAGCTAATACAATCCGATTTTCAAAAGAAGAACCTTATCTGACTACTAAAAAAAGTTACCGATTTAATTTATTCATAATTCAAGTCATGTGATCTGCAGCAGTCACTTTTGATAGATATCATCAATAACTACAAAATAAAACTTTTTTTTTAGCACCACTTCTTACTACCCATTCAGGTTACTATTATGATAGTAAAATGCTATCAATGTTGGCCACAAATAAAATATGTTCATGTGAGAGGATGTTTTAAGTCTGGAGTTTTTTTTTAGCTATACGCACAGTTTATTTCCTACTCCTTAAGGGAACGGCGTTATTAGATATATGTATGTATGACATGTATGTTTGTGTACTCTGAATGGCTCTTTGTAATAAAATTGGACAGAAGATGCACCAAACCGAAAGCGACCATTATGATCATAAGCACAATTAAAATAAAAAAATTTTTTAAAATAATAAAACTCGCATTGCAGTGGACTTGTAAACTCACAGGGGTGTGTTACCATAAGCATCACTGGAGTCCACCTTTATATCGCTAGAGTCCAAGAGAGTCTTTACGACTTCAGTGTTACCCTTGGAGGCAGCGCGGTGAAGGGGTGTTGCCCCACGCTTGTCCACAATGTTGACGTCTGCGTCGTTCGCTAGCAGGAGTCGCACAATCTAGAACATAATTGAGAGGTAGTTCAGATCATTTGCTTCCAGGTGAGCACAATTTCATATTGTTAATATACTCGCGATTTAAATACGAGGGTTACGATTCCCAAACTTGCCTTTTAATTTTACACTGGAACTTAAAATTTTTTTTTTTGTCTTTAGTTAGTTTGTTCATATATCGTTTTAACACATTCTTTACATTTTCCTAATTTTGAACAATTAAGTTAATCTCAGGATTCATCATTATTTTAATCATCATGAACAGCTTTCAGCCACTGGTCCAATCTGTTTGGAACATGAGCCTCTCCAATATCTCCTTTCCCCCTCCCACCTCGTTTCCCCTACAATCATGGCCCAGTCCTCTCCCCCTCCACAACACCTAAAATAACCAAGAGGCGCTAAAAAGCTAAAGCAAATCTTAAGTTAGAAAAGAGAGTTATTTTTAATTGAAGTTTGATTTTAATGTCAAAGTAAAAAAAATAATACCGTACCTCATTCCATCCTTTTGATGCAGGCGTACTGAAGCGACGAATGCCCTTCTTGGTTTCTGCGTTGACTTGGCTCCCCGAGCGACTAGCGTATGAACAACCTCCTCTTTACCCGCAGATGAGGCTAGGATCAGTGGTGTCATCGCAATCTAAAAATAACAACCTCGTGATGAACGGAGGCGACTCAATCTTTTAAAGGCGCCAGATTGGGTACGAGCCGCAAGACCGATTGAATTATAATGTTTCAATGGTGCTCTAAGCAAACATTGACATTTATAGTTGATGCGCATACCAGAGCTGTGAAGTCGGTACACCAAAGTCCTCGGGTTCAAACCCAACAGAGGTTGATGGTTGTTTCTTGAGCGATAACAATCCATAACACAACTTCCTTCGAAGAGGAAGTAAAGCCATCAGCCACGTGTCAATCATGGTGCCCCATCATCGGATGTGATTGAAATCAAACCAACCTTCGGGTTGTTACTTAAGAAGAAGAATAGAGAGCTTATGTCATTTGGTAACTATGCCTTAATAGTCATTTTTGAAGGAATTTGAAATTTCTGAGTTATAAGCTAGATGGAATCATTGAGTAGTAGTGGAGTTGCACGCACTTGACCAACCCCCAAATGACATTGACCCTTTTGGGGACCCTTTAAAAAGGGGACATTGATGTTTTAAGTATTTCCGACACAGTAGGAAGCCGAAGGTTCCTTAAGATGATCACTCTCTTACCTAGAGCTTTAAAAACCCTTTTAAGGTGTCACTTTCAACTACAGTTTTAATACAATTTTTTTTTTTTAATACTTACGTCATCTCCTGGGTCAACTGGGGATCCTTTCTCCAAAAGATAACCCACGATTTCTTCGTGACCACCCAAAGCTGCCCAATGGATCAGAAGTCTCGCATTCTGAAGGGGACAAAAGGTTTGTGAGTGTTCACAAGCTGTTTTGAAAAATCCCTGGTCCCATACTTTAAATAGAGAAAGTTCCGTTAGCTTAATCACCCCCACAAAAAGTTCCAACACCATTATCACACAAAAATAACTAACGAAAAAGACTTATTGGATTTCAGTGTAAGCGATCTCCTTAGAATTATTATTTAAGGACATAATTTTCTGATAATGGAAATTGATAAAATTAAAAAGGAAAAATAAGTGTAAATTTAATGAAGAAAGCCTACCTATGGAAAGAGGGAAAATGTGGAAAGAATCTAATATACAAAGGTGACATCTCCGATCTTCTATAGTAGAAATAGTTAGAAAAATGAAAGAAGATGTCACTTTTGTACCATATACTTAATGGATGATTTAAAATTTAAAAGTAGTATTGGGTGACAGTCAAAACCTTTTCTTTGACTTTGCTTCCCTTGAAAAAAGTAAATTTTCGCACACCCTTATAGAAAAAAATGGGGGGGGGGATTCTTTTATTTGTGTCGTATTATATTAAATTTAATATTTTTAATCGTCTATTTTCTATACACTTAACAACAAAAGCAAATTCCCAATAACAACATCTAGTACTGTATTGAAGAAAACCATTCTAAATAGTTTTTAAAATAAAATTTAAAAAACTTACATAGGTACTGTACTACACTTGAAAACATTCGTTCATATTGAGTAACTCGTGGAAAGGCCTCAATTTTATGTCCATCCACATTAAAAGTGTGTTTGGAACAAGTCTATTTTTTTGTAAATTAATAAGTAGGCTACCATTTTATAATTGAGACTAGACACGCTTCGTACATATTTTAATGAAACTACCTGAGGTAGTGTGTCCCACACATTTCAATCAAAACTGGAAGCTATCTCAATGCATTTTGTGCCATGTTGTCACATTCTTTTGAATATTTACTCTCTATATCTTAACGTCCTTCCAGATGCTAATTAGGTAGGTTTTCATTTAAAAAAATTAGAATATATAATTATTTTACATTAATTTTGTTATCTGTGTATAGATGGGTTATAAATATTAAATTTAGGCCTATCATTATTGGACATAGAAAAATAAAGAAAGAAAGATCCCGCCCGCACTGCGCACTCTTCCCTTATCTACAAGTTACTTGTGAAATAGAGAAATATTTGTTAGATAAACGTATTAATTATATTATAGGGCTTAACTTTAATTCAAAAACAGCTTAAAATAACAGAAATATAAACAGAATATAAGCAAAGTGAAAGCTTATACATAATTGTTGTATTATTGTTTAGCCAGTGCTTACATCATCGCTAAGCGTTATCAGTTTGGTATTTTCAGATAGTTTAATTTTCAAATTCTCAAAATCTCCTCTGTATGCCAAATCAAAAATTGAATCTTTCACATTAATAGCCATCTTTAGACAAAATCAGAATGACAAGCAGAATTTAGAAAATAGTTCAACCATGTTGGAAAATTATGGTGATAGCGCTAGACGTATTATGCCAATTGGCATCAGTAAAGAAGCGTGCATTTAATACCAGATAGATTGATACATATTCCATTAATAGTATCTGAGACTATTTTAAAAACACAATTAAATTACTATAAAATACATATCAAACTATAAATATTCTAAGCAAAGCATTGTTTTTCGGAGCATTATCACTAATCCAGGAAATTGACCTCAGCGTAAACTCAATCAGCTTAAGTTTATTCATAAATAATGTTTATATTCCAAATATTTGCTTGTTTCTTTTTATAACCAAATTAATTTAGTATGTTCCACCTCAAGTATAAATATATTTAAATAGGTGAAGCTAAGGCTATGAAAGAATATTTGGAGCACCTTTCATGTAACACAAACTTTTATTTGCTAGCAACATTGATACCATTCTACTTTATTATTTGTATTATTGTCAGGGCAACTAAAACCTGCTAATTGGTAAAATTGTTTTTAGTAGTTTAATGTTGTATGATCTGTGAGACAGTGTGTTTTTCCATTGATCTCTATAATATAACTGGATGAAGACCTGTGGGTGAAATTTTCGAGCTGTCGGCTGTATACCATTGTGTAGGAGAGAAGAATACTTTCGGGTATCTCTTTCTCTCTTACACCCATACAAGGCAATGTGGCATTTTGACATAGTTCATTAATTTGATTGAATATATGAGATACATCAATGTGTGATTAGTTAAATAAAATAAATATGTTTGTAAATGCTTTGAAGAGCATAACAAAGTTCGAAACTGGTGAGTTTTTCTTTAAATAAGTTGACTTAGCCTAATATATTATAGAAATCAGTGGTTTTTCTCATCGCATACAAAAGTTCTAATTCCAGTTATCAGACATTGAAGCCAAAAGGCACTAGTATCTTAACATTTTAGCACGACGCAATTCAAATATTGTAAAATAGATTGAACTACTACGTTTTCATTCGATGGTTTTAAGTAATATGGTGATTAGAAAAAATAGTTAAGATGACCAAAAAAGAGGCTTATTTATACAATACATCTCAAATATAATAGTTTATTGCTAGCGATTGTCAAAAAGCAAAGCTTCGCTATGAAATAAATATATATTTCTAAAGAAAACTTAGCTCGGTACATTTTGTCATTTTGTATGTGTGTGGGGGGGGGGGGGAGGGGGGGGGAGGGGAGAGTAGGTAGGGCAAGGCGAGTTACTCAATCACTTATGCTTTTTACAGTAGTAGTAATATATCAATATTTTACTTTCAGTTGTATGCATAGCTAAAACAAATACCTATTCCTCTCCATTTTTAAATGTCGTTTATTGTTTACAGGACTTAATATACAAACAATTTATTCAAAATGTCATCCTATAGGAATCAGATATGAATTCCTCTAGAAGTTGTAAGCAAGTTGATAAGGCTGCTGTCTTACTCTCCTCCAACTCTAAAACAGGAGTTTCTAACCAAGGGTTGGCGAGCTTGTTTCGGTTCATGGTGTGTTTCAAGTGTGGTCACAAGACTTTTTGAGGTTATAGCTTCATATTTACTTTATTAATGTAGTAAATGACTGTAGGAAGGTACAAAATCCAAATTAACAGAAATGTAAGTGGTTAAAATTATAAAAATTGCTTGCCTTAGTCACATTCAAATAATCATTCTCTAAGCAATTTATAGTAATTAAAACAAGTATCAGTGGGCACGTGGGCTTAATGTCACGCTCGTTCGGTTTGGGTTTTCGATGACGGGAACGGCAGGATTCAAATTTTTGGCCAGGTGTACAAGGGGTGATATTTCTTAAATGGTTTCCACTTCTACGTCCAACCAAATAAGGGTACATTCCCTCTACATCTAACAACTTAAATTAAATTTGGATACTAGTGGGTGCAGCGAAAAAAAATAATTAAAAACTAGGATTTGAACACTAGTAGGCGGTCAAGATGGCGTTATAGTCTCAGGGACAAAAAGAAATTGGGGTCGAACCGTGTGAAAGGTTGGAAACCCCTACTCTAATATATTGACAATATCAAGCAACTTTAAATGTTTTTACAATGATTAGCAAACAAATATTGTGGTTGACGTTCTTGTTAATAACAAGACTATTTTTGAGCTACTGTATTAATTATTTTCTCTGGTTCCTATATTAGCTAAAACAATAAAATTAAAGCTTTGTGGCTCAAAATTCTCTATAATATTTCAATTGCGCGCATGCTAGTATTTAATGATACTAGCGCTCTTTGGCTACAGTATTCGATCACTGGAACTAAATTTTCTCCCCCCCTTCACCCCTTCCATTCACTTTTTCCACGTCTTACTACCCATGCGTGGTATACTAGTTTTTATTCCACTAATGGGGTAGGTATGAAGAAGGTAGTTTTAGAGAAAATTTATCCGCTTTTGCGTGGAGGGAGAGTGTAAAACCATTTATCAAAACCTACAGTACCTCAATACATCCAGTCTAGATTCAATATTACTACTATCTGTCCTAAAAACATTTATATTTTCCTTTGATTTGTCATTCCTCTTATAGCAGAATATTTGACATGAAATTACAAACGTAAAATTAATGATAATAATAATATCATCAGGTCCTTTACCTCTATTTTTTTTTGCGAGGAGAAAGAGGGCTTGGAAGGGGGGGGGGGGGTTGAGGTGTACACCGTTGCTCATGGTGAATAAATTAATAATTAGTCGTTTATACCTTCCCCACCATGGCAGAAAACTATTCGATTAGCCCTATATTCATGTTTTTATTTTTGTGTAACGATTGGTGCGAGTCTACAAAAAGGAATAAAATATAACAAGTTCGCAATTGAAGGGTTGATTTCACAGGGTCCTTTCCGGTGCATTCGCTTAAGTTGGGATGGAAGGGGACGCGAGAAAAGGCCAGTTCTTTTACAGTTTTAATATCAAAACTTTTTTTTTTTTGCCAAAATAAATCAAATATTGCTCCAGTAGAAACATATAATTTAATTTCCTTCACGTGGTGATATCAACAGTTGATGAATATCTGTCATTAGCATGGCGGCATTAGATGAGAAACTTTTTAAATGAAGAGAAAAAGTTGTCATTAAATTCCAGGACACCCCTTGACAGATATTCAACAACTGTTGATATCACCGGGTGAAAGAAAAATTAAACTTTATGTTACTACTGGAGCGATATATAACTTATTTTGGCAAAAAATAATCTTTTCCTATAAAAACTGCAAAAAACACCTACCTTTTTCTCTCGTTCTTTACACTTCTACCTTAATAATCTCAAACCCCTTTCCTGGTCCTTGGCCCAAATGTATCAAGTCACTGATGTCCAGCAAATTGTATTAATACGAACCAATTACATTTTAAAAAAATTAAAAATTTCTTTTTCTCGTGGTTATTTAAGTAGTAAAACGTCCTATTGAAAGGAAGTATTTTGTATTTTATTTTAGAACAAATTTTGGGCAGAAAAAACTATTCATTTTGATAAAAAAATATATATATACTTGACTGTACTAGCTAAATGATAAGATTATCTACATGTTTGGTCAACCCTGCTTTCTTATCATGTACAGTTATATTTATTTTGCTTCTTAAGTGTTATTCAAATATATCTCCTAGTTCTTAGATAAAATTACAACCTTGGTAACGTAAATAAATGTTCAAAATATGGTCTGCTATTTATTATGTAGGGAGCAGATTTTGCCTATTTGACTTTTGTTTTCCTTGACCGTAAAACATAGATGAGTTACATATGAATTTCATGTTATTACAAGTACAATAGCCTATATTTAGAGATAGGGTAAATTCGCTTTCGCGAAAAATGCGAAAAGAAAAAAAAAGGGTTTAAAATAGGGTATTTATAGGTTTTATTTGCGTTTCATGGCATTTGAAAGTGTTTAAAGTGATTTTATTAAATACATTATTAAATTACTATATTTAGCGAAATAGACGCGAATTCCCTGAAAATGCTGTGCATTTAAATAAAATGCTGAGAATTTCTATAAAACGATGTTTTTTAGCGGAAATAAGTGATTAAAAAATCATTGAGTTTCACTCGTCTGTGTGCTTCAGCTCGGGTTTTACTTGCATCCTGTGCCTTCCACAGCCCATCCGGCTAATCGCCACATTCCGTTAGTCGTTGCTTTTATCATAAATCCTTTGTATGGGCCCTAAAAACATTGACGAAAGACATTTTTACCTATTTTGCTACAAAATACTAAATTATGCCACAAAACGCTAAATTTCCAATAATTAATGCTAAAAAAACTGAAAATTAATGCTATTTTACCCTATCTCTACCTATATTAATCTTTTAGTGCCTATAATTGCCTATCACGTTTGTATTTAGGCGCTCTCCCCCCTCTACGGTATGGATTTTCTTCCGACATACATGTCATTGCAGGAGAAAAGTTTTAACTTCTTTAAAAAATGGCAAATTTGAAATTTTGTCTTTTTACAACATGTGAAGTAAAACCAAGTTTTTCAATTTATAAAAAAAATCATATCTGACTATAGATCCAATTTTAATTAACACCAATGTGAATAACTGACTGTAAACCCGCTTCGGTGGTCGCACGGTCTAAGGCGTAGCTCTCACAATAGATAGACTGCCGATGACTGGGAGATCGGGATTTTTAATCCCGGTCAGGTGTATTTTCCTAAATGTTTTCCCACCATTCCTACAGACAAATGCAGCTACACTTCATCTAAATTAAACTTTCCCCAGCCTTAACACAATTTCCCCCTCTCTTTATTATGAAAGTTTCGACCCTTATTGACCCAATATCGACATATTTCATTCGTCAAAATTCACAAATGAGGGTTTTAATAACAATGCAATGACCTGAAGATGTGGAACTGCCATTAAAATTTTCAAAAGTTTTAACCGGAAGTCAAAATATTTAATACGAAAGTGTCGAGCATTTTTGACCCAACATTGACTTTTTTGGTTGGTAAAAATTTACAAATGAGGACTTAAACAGCAATGCGATGACTTGAAGATGTGCAACCACTAGTAAAATTTAATTTATTCTAAACGGTAAGTTGTTTTTAATTTTTTAACCAAAAATAATTTTTTTTTAAAAATTGGAAGCCGAAAAAGGGTTTGCGTAATTATAGCGCCATTTAATAGTTTTCTTTTTTGTAGTGTAAATTTAATTCATTCACATGGGCATAATATAAAAACAATCTTTACAACACATTATGTCTATCACTTTTCCTTTTTGTTGAAATTGTGGAGTAGTCTTCAACAATGCAGCGCGCATATCAGCTTTGACATTCAATCTATTTAAAAAAAAATTGTTTTGATGGCATCGAGTGATGAATACCTTGCCTGTTGAAGAAACAAGAAACTTTGTAATTGAATCCAATTCTTCAATTTTTAAATTTTCGTCTCCAGTTCACGGACCCCCTGAAGCCCATCCACGGACCCCTAACATAGAGTAAGGTAATTATAATGAAACCATCTTCATAATTGGATGAGGACATTTCTGGTAATTGAAATCGCAACAAAACGGCTAAACAGATTTTGACAAAAGAACACTAATTTTAATGTTTGGGTGTGCAGGCTGTCGGCAACAAATAGGAGCTTCCAACAAACACCCGATCTGCCTAGAGAGTTTACATCTTTACTGCCGTTTGATTTGCCTAGAGAGTTTACATCTTTACTGCCGTTTGACTTGCCTAGAGAGTTTACATCTTTACTGCCGTTTGATTTGCCTAGAGAGTTTACATCTTTACTGCCGTTTGATTTGCCTAGAGAGTTTACATCTTTACTGCCGTTTGATTTGCCTAGAGACTTTACATCTTTACTGCCGTTTGATTTGCCTAGAGAGTTTATATCTTTACTGCCGTTTGATTTGCCTAGAGAGTTTACATCTTTACTGCCGTTTGATTTGCCTAGAGAGTTTATATTTTTACTGCTGTTTGATTTGCCTAGAGAGTTTACATCTTTACTGCCGTTTGATTTGCCTAGAGAGTTTATATCTTTACTGCTGTTTGATTTGCCTAGAGAGTTTACATCTTTACTGCCGTTTGATTTGCCTAGAGAGTTTACATCTTTACTGCCGTTTGATTTGCCTAGAGAGTTTACATCTTTACTGCCGTTTGATTTGCCTATAGAGTTTATATCTTTACTGCCGTTTGATTTGCCTAAAGAGTTTACATCTTTACTGCCGTTTGATCTGCCTAGAGAGTTTACATCTTTACTGCCGTTTGATTTGCCTAGAGAGCTTACATCTTTACTGCCGTTTGATTTGCCTAGAGAGTTTACATCTTTACTGCCGTTTGATTTGCCTAGAGAGTTTACATCTTCACTGCTGTTTGCATGATACATTCATTCTTTGTTTACATCACCATGGAAACCCTTATCACCACCTCTGTGGTCTAGTGGTCCCAGCTAAAGGTCCCAGATTCCATCCCCGGCTTTTCCAAAAATTTTCTCTGAAGGAATGAATCTGTAACGGGGTCAAACTCAGTCTACTGAGGACAAATGAGGATCTACTTGAATAAAGAAG
The DNA here is from genome assembly GCA_033556935.1 of Timema podura. Taxonomy (NCBI): domain Eukaryota; kingdom Metazoa; phylum Arthropoda; class Insecta; order Phasmatodea; family Timematidae; genus Timema; species Timema podura. Next base: position 8,892,711 of record JAVRXN010000014.1, on the reverse strand, counting down.
TAGCAGCCCTGGTTTAGAAAATTGAGATTAACGGCTGAAAGGCTCATTATGCTGACCACATTACACCCTCTACACGCAAATGCTGGAATCATCTTCGCTAACGGCGGCGGCCGCTCGGTCGGCATAGCTCGCTTGCAGGCTCACATTATGGAGTTTTATGATTGTGTATGATGTGACGCAAATTAGGACACAAAAATAAAAAAACGAAAGTGTTTGACCTGGTTTACGTATCCCGATGTTAAGCGCCAACTAAAAAAAAAAGAAAAGAAAAAGAAACATTCCACGTATAACATGTTTGCTCTTCAATCCCAATAATTACTACCCATCCCTCGCTCCATTAGTCTACTGCCCTGAATTAATTACCGTAATGTACTGTAGTTCTGAAGTATCGATAAAAGGTTGCAAAGTACGTCATAAGCCGGGAACGTTAGGTGTATTCATTAGCTTTATTGCTTTCACTTACTTCCCAAAGGATCTGTTTTGATCCAATATCTAATCCGAAATATTTTTTATAGTAAAAAAGAAATAAAAAAGAAGGGCATACATACACATGAATGACGTGATAGGAATTTCTTAATGCGATTCCAAAAATAAACATAAAATGTAAAGATAAGATGGATGGAGATGCGAGTTAAGAGCAATATATTTGCGGTTATTATTTGAAAACATAAAATATTTTGGTCCAAAATAAATAAAATATCGCTTCAATAGATGAGTTTATTGACATTTTCCTGATTATAATTTTTAGCGTATAAGATTTAAAGACAACAGAGCCCACATGAACTACAACAGGCAGCAATTTTGACTTAAATGACGTCACAAAGGGCAATAATTGCATGAGGGGACGCGCACATGCAGTGAGTTTTAATTAAGACACAACCAAAGAGAAAAATTGATGGTCGCGTCCGTTACAAGGAGAAATACATACGGATATGGAATCGAAAGAAACATATCGAAAGAGTAAGCAGGAAATTTAAGTTGAATTTAAAAAAAGTAGTGTTTTTAATTACATCAATGTTGAGTTTTTTTAATTTCTCACGACCCTTTGAGATAGGAGGTATTGTGATTGTTTAAAAAAAATCTGGTTCAATATTTTGATAAATATCGACGTTTCATGACGTCTCTAACCAGATTTTTTTTGCAATGCCGTCCTTTTGTTACTGGAATTAGAATCGAAATTATTGTACCGATTGGCCTAAAACTCGGTGGTTATGGTTTTTATAAGGTTTTCCTGAGGTTGTTTTAGGAATTATTTATTTAATCCTAAAATTAAGGGTGGCTTACTTTTGTGTGAAGAGAATTTTTTTTCTTCTGGTAATCGGCTCTAACGATTTTGATTACAATTCGTATTTAGGCACTATTTAACATTATAAACAAGATGGCGTATCTCATTTTCCCAAGAACATAGCTTTGAAGGCACCTAACATTAGTGTACGTCTTCAATTTTGATCATATCTGTGCAATAATTTGAGATACGATAGGATTATTAAAGTCTGCGCGGTACACTCTACCATTTATCCCCTTATATTCTTAGATTGTTTGTGCTTACAGTACTTAGAAACCATAAATAAGACTTTTGGATTATAACATAATTGTTTCATTTCCGTGTATTAAATCACTAAAATTAATAATAATGAAAGAATCTCAAAATTGTAAATTTATTAGGGCATAGCTAAATTATGTCATTTCCGAACGAAACAGCAGGAAATTCTGATCAGACTATCAAGGTGGTAAACTTGAAACTATTACAGTTATATAACTCATGGGATCTCTAAAAATGAAGAGCCACTGAAAATCAAAATTGGAAACAGGTAGTTGGAAAATTATAGATCAGTTCAGGTAGGTACTAAGGAAGTCTGCTGACAAAGGACGCAGACTGCACCAAGGAAACTAGGTCGTGGATCTCCATTGCCAAGGAAGCTTTCAACAAGAATGGGTTACTGCTGGCCAGAAAGTTGAGTTTGGGACTTGGGAAGAAACTGATGAATTGCCACATTTGGGGCGAAGTGCTGAAGGAGGAGGATTCAATGACTTGAAGGAAAGAAGGAAATTCTGGGAGTTTAAGGAATCAGACGGCAGAGCGTGTTGGTGGTATAAGCTCACTGACAAAAGGACCGGACCTGTCGTAATACAGAATACCTACTAATAAACTATAAATATATGATTGTTTATTTCGAAATCAAAACGTTATCTGAGTGTTAGTACTCAAATGAGTAAAAGTATCAAAACAAAAGTATCGAGTAAAATAAAACTATTGGCATAGAAAGAAATACATCGATAAAAGTTAAGAATCGATACTTTTTTCCACATTCCTAGCAAAGGTTCGGTATGACCAATCTAGGAGTAATAAGTATATTCATAGAACTTTTTTTTTTAAAGAATGTCCGCAGCACTCTTGTGGTCAGTTTGTGAACCTTTTTGTGTTTCATTAGAATACGAGTAATCTTGTTTTCTTGGAAAGAGATGTGAGATCTGCTACAATGTTCTACCAACATGAACTGGATACATTTCCCCAGAGTAACCATTTCAAGATGTCATGCGACGATTACAAATTTTTTTTACCACGACTTCTTACTACCCGTTCGGTTTGTATGCCTATGTACTAATCACACTAATGTGTTAGGGATTAGGAAGGTTTAATTCAGGGGAAGTGAACCAGGATATGCGTGGAGAGAGAGAGAGAGAGAGAGAGAGAGAGAGAGAGAGAGAGAGAGAGAGAGAGAGAGAGGAAAAGTATTTAGAAAAAACTACATTCAGTGCATCCGACCGGGATCAAACTCCGATATCCATCATCGGCAGTCTGGTCTATTGCGGGAATTGAGCCTTAGACCATGCGGCCATTGAAGTGGGTGGTGAAAAAGTTATATATTGGTGGGTAGAACTATATTATTTATAGTTGTGTAAAAGAGGTGTGTAGTTAGCAATGGCGTTCTCAAAAAAATGTAATTTAGGGTGGGGGGACATACGATCAAGTCTGTAGCTTGGTAGGAGTGGGGAGGAGAACCCCTTTCCATACAGCCAACTGGGGTTTGAATCCAGACAACCCCCTTACCGACAAATCAGACCAAATTAGATAAGCCTTTGTCCTACTGGCCAACAGTACAAGTAAATAATGCTATTATTATTATTAATAAAATTATTATCATTAATAATAAAATTATCAATGAAATTAATAAGAATAATTTTCATTCTACATATCTTAGAGCTGGTCGATAGTCACAAGACCCCATATCGGCGGACTACACGGATTAAAAGTTAAGCTCGTCAAGTCTCGGGCTTTCCTGTGACTGGCAGAAGTCAAGATTCAAATCCCAGACGGGTGAACTTATGCTATTTTTTTTCTTTTAAATAGTTTTTCCATTCTTTTTTTTCCAAACAAATTCGTGTACAATACATTCCCAAAAAAACGTGTTTTATTCCAGATAGACAAAACGGATAATAAAGCGTGGTGGGAGGAAAATAAATAAATAAAATAACAATGAAAAAAAGTCACAAGGACCATTATTTATTATTATTATTATTATTATTATTATTATTATTATTATTATTATTATTATTATTATTATTATTATTATTATTATTATTATTATTATTAAAGGATTATAGGCGTCTCCTCTTGAAATGTTTACACGCAGCGACATCAACAACAAACAAAAGAGTGTTGACGCGCCAACTCAGCGAGTGCATACTTTTGCGCATACTCCGTGCCTGTGTCACGTGACTCGGGGCGGCGCGCAGATCAACTGGTGAGAGAGAGAGATAATGCTCGTCTCCCCCCTTTTAACAAGATGTTCCTCCTTGGTCCTAAACGGAGACAGATCTCTGGTGTAGCTATTCAGTACGACTCGTCTTGTCCCACGGGTGACTCCTATAAACCGTCCATCTCAAGACACGCGACTGAAGCGGTCCTTTTGACATTCCGACCACGACAGGAACCTTTTGTCTACAGATATATATTGCTCGGTGAGTCAAAATCATCGGAACAATATAATTTTCAGAGGAAAGGCCTTTTAGCGAATTTTAGGAAGCCAACATTTTAATATATTATTGGTGTTATTTTATAGTTATTGATAATATCTATCAAAAATGACAGCTATATATCACATGACTTGACGTATGAATGCGTGAAATAACTTAAAATATATAGTTTATAATAATACATTAACACTCATTTTAATGTTTAAACTTATAACATAAGGGTTCATATAAATCCAGTTAATATTTTAAATTAAATATAACTATATATTTATAATTACAACAATGGGTAAAATTATTTAATAAGAAGAATCTAGTGTTAAATTTAAATAATTATATATTTATCATTGTGATAAATTAATAAAATTATTTGGTAATAAGAATTCAATATTAAATATATTATATATTAGTACATATTATATATATATTTATATTAATATATGTACATAGTAAAAATATTTAAAATCAGTATATATAAAATTATATTAATAGCTTTTCCTATATGTCAGTCAGATAATATGTGCTTTCGTAAGAAAATTGAGGTATACAGTCTTATTTTCACAGAAAGGGCTTTTAAGTAAATACAAACATATATTTTGCGGTTAACATTGATAGTATTTTATTATATTGTTGATTTTATTTTAAAGGTATTGATAATATTTATCAAAAATGACAGCTTCAGATAACATGACTTCACATATGAACAGGTCTTGATCTAATAACTCTTATAGCTTTAAGATAAAGCCCTTCCTAAGAAAATTGGGCTGGAGCATCACTACAACTCGTATTAATGTAAATATTATGTACGATACATATCAAAAATACAAGTCAATATTTCTGGTACAGAAGTAAATACGTAAAAATACTATGTTTGTTACAAACGCGATTTAAAATTTCTAAAAAATCCCTTCCAACCCTCCCCCTTTTTGTTTACAATATCATGGAAACACTATTTTAATTGCTTCTAGAATGCCATTTAATGCTATAAAATAAACAAAAACTTTCTTTGTAGTTTTGAGCCATCTCTACTTTACAATCTTTCACACGCCACTGTTTCCAACATGTCAGATCAGCATTGATGCAAAGTTAACCCCATACTTACATAAAGTCTGATCTTAATAGAAATCCAATTATTTTAAAACCGAAAATCCATGTTACTACAATGTTGGTAAAAATATTTTAAAATTTTATTTACATGCTTAAACAGTTTATTTATTATTTTTTAGCACCCCATCTTACTTTTTTATTTTTTTATTTAGCACCGCGTCTTACTACCCGTTCGGTTATACGCTTATGTACTCATTACGTTAGTCTGTTAGAGATTAAGAAGGTTGCATTTTGAAGAAGTGCCCCCACATTTGTGTGGAAGTAGAGTGGAAAACAAAAACTTTTGTTATAAAATCTGTAAAATTACTGACCTTAATTCTTATTTTCTTTCATTGCATCTTAGCCGCGTAGAAACTACAATTACCCACTTCAATGGCTGCGTAGTCTAACGCGCTACTGTCGCATTAGACTAGACTGCCGATGAAGGGGAGATCAAGATTCGAATCTCGGTCGGGTGTACTGAGGATGGTTTCTAAAATGGTTTTTACCCTCTTCCTACACGCAAATGCGGGTACACTTCCTATAAATATAACCTTCCTAATCCCTAAAATCATTAGAGTAATTAGTACATAAGCGTATAATTCGAATGGGTAGTAAGACGTGGTGCTAAAAAAAAAGTAGCGTTTTAAAACTTCATTTATATTTTTGGCCCAAAAATTTGAAACATTTTTTTGCAGCAAATTTTGGGTATGTTAGGTTTAAAAACCCTGTGTTTAAGTAAAGAAAATTGATGAAAAATTCGTGTCCGTAAGCAATTATGTCTCCGTTGCTTTTTTTTATTCCACATTAAAAAACAACTTTTCAAGCACTTATATTTGCTGCCAAACATTGGAAATAGTTGGCACACCATTCTCTGGTAAGTTAAGAGTAGAAATTGGGTACACCCACCTCACTAGATTTCCCCCAAAAAATAACCGATTCCCAAAATTCCATGGTCAAAAATGTTTTTTTCCACAACGTTTATAAAATTAAGGATTGGGTTGCATTGTAGCATTTAAGGCGGGGCTGCACGGGACGCGAAATAAGGACAGTGATTTTTTTCAGTTTTTATATCAAAACTTTTTTTTACCAAAATAAATCAAATATTGCTCCAGAATAAACCTATAATTTAATTTTCTCCACAAGATGGTATCAACATTTGTTGAATATCTGTGAAGGGTGTCCTGGAATTTAATAACAACTTTTCCTCTTCATTTAAAAAGTTTCTCATCTAATACCGATCATGACAGATTTTCAACAACTATTGATATCACCACATGAAGAAAATTAAACTCTACGTTTCTACTGAAGACATATTATATTTATTTTGACCAAAAATTGTTTGAAAAAATAAATTGCAAAAACTCTTACCTTTTTTCCCTTCCCAAACTCGCACCTTAAAGGTCAATGGCCCCCCTAGAATCATGGATCGGGGGACATGCGGCTCGCGGGCTGCATATTTGAGATGCCTACCTTAAGGCGGAGATCCACTACTAACATCCGGCAAGGCAAGGCAAGGAATGGAACGGCTCGTAGTCAACCAAATATGAACAGCCGGCAAGGCACGGAGCAGCCAAAACGTTGGTAGAAACTCCTTCAGTCCCAGTTGCAATGGAGAATTCATCCGAAGAGGACTTGACAGTAGTGGGTGCCGTTTGTGCGTAGGGGGAAGAGCGTGGAAATAAAAAGTGCCTTAAACACAATTCGTGATTGCATGAAATATTTAACAAGAGGAGGAATATTGTGAATTCCAATATCTTTTTGCCCAGATCTTTTAAAATATGAGACGCAATTTTTCTTGTCCTTTCATATGTCACAAAATTTGCTTACTATACACACAAAAACTTAACATCCTCGTCGTCACAGACGTACTGGTTGTTCAGGAAGCGTTTAGGCCGTTCCGTTCGTGTGCCGTGCCGGTTGTTAAGAGTACGTTTCCACCTTTTAGACCATTCGACCACCGAAAATTCTATTATTACTTTTGTTAAATAGCTTTTAGCATACAAATACATTAAACATTAGTACGATCAAATGTCGTATAATATTCGCCTTTGTTTCAATTTATTTTACAGTTCACGTCTTGTACAACAAACTTCATGACGTGCTATACCGCTGGATGTTGGTGAAGATAGTGCCAACATTTGCGGATATAGGGGGTCAAGTGGTCAGCACAGTTAACCCTCAGGGCCATTAATTTCAGTTTTCTAGAACAAAGCTGCTACTTATTTATGTAACTCCTCATTTGTCCTCACGAGGTTGAGTTCGACCCCGTTCCAGACATATTGCTGCACAGAGAAATTCTAGAAGCACCGGGGACCGAACCTAGGAGCTCTGGCTCTGTAGTCAGTAACTCTAACCAATAGACCACAGAGGTGGTCCATCAAACCATGCAAAAGGAAAATGAGTATTGTCTTGTGACGTGATCAACGCCAAGTAGTTTTCCGCCATCGTGGTGGCTCATGCGTGACGTATCTGCTCTCAAAGGAGCCTTAGTGGGCGTAGTACGGTTATCACACACCCTTTCAGCTAGAGTGAGTGAGCAGTAGAAGGAACCATATTCTAGGACCTTATGACAGGCGTGTTAATGATAGTATCTGGTAGATCAGTTATAACTAGAGTGAACATGACGTCATGCAACCCCTCAGCTAGAGTGAGCAAGCAGTAGAAGGAACCATCTTCTAGGACTCTATGACAGGCGTGTTAAACGTGATTGTATCTGGTTAGTCGAAGATAACTAGAGCGACTTAAGAGCCCCATCATTGAACCAGGATATCATAACGCGATTAAGGTTTTTATTAACTGGCGCGAGGAGAGCTTCATGCATCGCGTGAATGTGTGTACAACTAGTTAGGCTTAATTGTGATGATAAGGAATAGTAAGATGAAGATAAATACATCTACCCTAGCAATGCCGTAGGTCATTTAGACTTTTTTTTGTGGAAAATTAAAAAAAAACTATTATATATAAATCTGGCTCACTTTTATCTCGGGCGTTGTTGAGTAGACTTTAATTGTTTTAGTGTCGTGTCGTGGAGTGTTGCCAGGGTAAGCAGAGCTTGTTAAAACTGTACCTGTGGTATATTCTGTTATCTGCGCCTCCTACCTCTTTCTTGGCCTCCCTTGCGGTCTTTTCACCAGACACTTCGGGCCAGTTTCAGAGTCAGATTTAGTACGCCTAAAGTGCGGCGCTATACTAAATACAAGACGTCACCTACCTGAAATTGAATGGAATGGGCCAGTTTCATATGCGAAACTGGCCCATTCCATTTTTTGTCTAGGTAGGTGTCGTCCTGTATTTAGTATTGACTCGCACTTTAGGCATACTTAGTTTGACTATGAAACTGGCCCTTCATTTCCAACATTTTCTTCGGCATCCTCTCGACGGCGCATTAATACTGGCTAATACCCGCCTCGGTGGCGTAGTGAGCTAACGCGCCAGTCGTGTTGAGCCAGACCACCGAGGACGGGGAGATCGAGTTTCGAATCTCGGTCGGGTGAACTGGGGGTGGTTTTTACTAAATTGTTTTCCACTCTCCCTCCACGCAAATGCGGGTTCACTTCTTCTAAATTCAACCTTCCCAATTCCTAATCCATTAGCGTAATTAGTACTTAAGCGTATAACTCGAACGGGTAGTAAGATGCGGTGCTAAAAAATAAAAACTGGCTAATCTTTTCACCACTGAGATACGAATATTGCAGCCAAGACGAGCGATATTATGTTCGTAGCTTGTGTTCCAATACATCGTGGGTCAACATAGAGCGTGTGGGATTACCGCGCCACTCAAGTAGATTGTGCTTTCTATTTTCGACGAACTCGCGAATCAAGTTGCACACATCTATAGGGGAAAATACCCACACGGAAATGACGGACGCTAATGTTTTTGTTTTGAATTACTTTGTGACGTAACTGGTAAAAAACCGACGGCGTGTTGTCAACTCACTCGATGAAAAGTTCTCAATAGAGTTCTGGGCCGTCCAGTGCCCAGGGTCATCGCGTTTGGGAGATAGATATCGCAACTCTGTTGTGATGAGAGCGATTGGAGAGCTATTACGATATCTCTATCCTTGTCCCTCTGGCGAACAGTACAGTCGCTGGATATTCACAACCTGTTGTTTTTAAAGTGAATGGACATTCGAAATGAAAGCTGGTAGGACTGTAATTATAGTCAATATTTGGAGGTCAGCTATTCCCCCATTTGATCTGAACTTCTTGCCATTCATGTACTGAGAGATTGATGATTAGACTAAGGGCTGCATTACAGTAGCGATTTAGAGGTCAGCTAATCCCCTATTTGTCATTAACTGCTTGCCATTCATGTACTGGGAGATTGATGACTCCTAAGATTAGACTAAGGGCTGCATTTATAGTAGCGATTTAGAGGTCAGCTAATCCTCTATTTGTCATGAACTGCTTGCCATTCATGTACTGAGAGATTGATGACTCCTAAGATTATACTAAGGGCTGCATTTATAGTAGCGATTTAGAGGTCAGCTAATCCCCTATTTAATCTGAACTGCTTGTCATTCGTGTACTGTGTGAGCTTGGTTGACAGACAAGGCCGCGTATGATAAAAGGCCGTAATCCAAAACAAATGTTGAAATTTACTTGTTAACAATAATATTATATTTATAAACAAAAGAGAGTTGAGCTTGTATTTCCACACATCCATTGAATTAGTCCAATTGGCTTTTCAAAAATTCAAGCTGTCGCAAGAGTCAATCGAAACTCCCAAGTAATTACACCGGTAAAGTTAATTTGGTGCTACTAATTAGCAGCTCACACAATTTTGTAATTGATACTGTTTAGTTTAAAAACAAACAAAACAGATGAGACAATGTTTTCGGTGATTAAATTGTCTATTTTAATTTGTGAGCCAGTAGTTTGAATGTTATTACTGCATCAAATGTTCTTTCACGAGTTTTGTCAGCATAAATACAACTTAAAACAAATATTTATTTTACTATTAAAAAAAACAAAAAAAAATCAACCATATCAGATACATTTCGTTCGAACTAAATGAACCTTCGTAAGCGATGCAACAACATGTTGTGTACTTCTTGTTGTTTTTTTTAAACAGTTAATTGGGAATTAAAATTAAACGCTTCAAATAAGGCCTTAGTTGATCTGTCCACAGTTGAGGTTAAGATGATTATTTTGGTAATTTTTTTTTTACCACTTTCTCTCATCCTTTCAGAGAGATAAGTATTGTGATCGCAAAAAAAAAAAAAAAAAACTAGCTCGAGATTTTAATAAATGTCGATGTTTCATGACCACATGAAACTGAAAATGTTGTTTTTGAAATGTCTGTCTGTCCGTATCTCGGGCTAGAGCCCAAACTATTTTATCGATCAGGCTAAAACGTGGTCTCTAGAGTTCTCATAGGGTCCCCCCCACCCCCAAGGGTTTTGTGGAATTATACATCCAACCTTAAAATTAGGGGTAGTTTACTAAGGAGTGAAAAGAGAAAAATCGAATTTCTCAAAACACATTCAAACGATTTTTTTTAATTAAGTTTCGTATTTAGGTATTGTTTGACAATAAAAACAAAATTACAACTCTCAATTTACCCAAAAGAAGAAATAAGGGTACTTCATAAAAAAGGAAATTTCCAATTTTCATCATATCTTCGCAACCATTTGAGATTTTAAATAACTTATCGGAGTAAATATGTATAACTATTAAACATAAAAATATTGTATTTTAAATATATTTTTATATAACCAATAGTGTTTGTGATATAATTTTTTTTTGTGTGTGGAGCCAATAATTCATCACTGTGAAAGGGTAAACCCATATTTCACCAAAGATAAATTTTTCAACCACACCGGAGATCGAAGCCGGGGCCTTAAGCTCAATAGACAGATACGCGATTGACTTAGTTAAGGTGTCGGACCAATAAACATTTAACTAAATTAATGGAATAGAAACGATGAAATTAGAATTTAGAGATGGCTTACCCGCATTTATTTGCAGAGAGATTAGAAAGCCATTTAGTAAAAAAAAAAATCCTCAATACGCCCAGCTGGGATTCAATTCCAGACCTTCTCCTCGCCGACAAGCCGGAATAATGAGCCTAATATTTTATTTAGTGCGCTCACTATTTAAATTTAAGTTTAACCGGGAGATGCAATGTCTTCTATAGAAACTGAGTAGTTTATTATTTTTATTTTTATTCCTTTCCCTCCGGCTTTTACATAGTTTACCAGTCTGTGGGCGTTTCGACCCTTTTAACTCACACCCTTACCCCCTCACATACCCACCCATATACCCCTCACATATTCACCCATACCCCTCACATATCCACCCATATACCCCTCACATATCCACCCATCCCCCGCTCACTGACAAGAGAAAGGATTACAATCTTGATATTGGAATAAAATAAAAAATAAGAGAAAGTTTCCGTAGGAACTTTCCTTCTTAAGAAGTGCATTTTTTTTGTGTGAAACAAACAACTTTTTTAGTTCCTTTTGTACAAGTCAATATTTGTTTATTTATTTATGTCTGATCTGAGAAGGGCGACATTCTCTATATTAATAAAATGAAGATTTAGTTAGTTTGTTTGTCATGATCATTGCTTAGAATCTACCTTATGCAAAAGTCTGAAATATTAAAAATTAGTAAACCCTGTATAGTAAGTAGTAACATGTGAACTTCGAAAGAGGAATTTTAAAATTTTGAGTAGATATTTTTAACTAACTAAAAATCTTCAAGGTCATACACAAACCAAAATTTTAATGATTTCAACACTTTATCCATATGAGAAATTAAAAACCTAAAATGTCGTAATTTCTCGTAAATATTTTCTTAAAACTATAAAATGATATAAATAGGATTAGAGCGTGTCTAAGGACTTGTCTAACTTAGGCTTCCAACCAACCTTAAGTCTAAAGTTATAAGGCCTAAGTTTGTCTAACGCTCACAAAAATACAGTCTCAAACAGTCAGTAAGTTGTTGACGAGGAGATCAGGGTTTGAATCCCGGTCGGGTGCACTGAGGTGTTTTTTTTACCAAAATGGTTTTCCAATCTCCCTCCAGGCAAATGTGTGTAAACTTCCTCTAAAATTCAACCTCTGTCATCCCTGACACATTAGAGTAATTATTACATATCCATATTATAGCCTGAATGGGTAATAAGACGCGATCTTTCTAGTCTAGTACTGGAGCGACGGTTGTAAATGGCTCTCACGCGCATGCGCGGACTGTTGCGTGCGTATTCAACAGGTTTTAGAGGAAAATTCGCTTTGCTCGTTGGGGGCTCCGACCCCAAACCCCCAGTGAGTCTTCTTTGCAAGTGGATGTAAACTGATGTAATTCCAGCGTTGTTTCGAACGTAACAACTTAAAGTTACCGGTATTGTATTGTATATACCGCACCGACTATAAAGTTGTTTCACCATTTTGAATTTTTTTCGGGGGTTACATTTTTTTTTTTTTTTAACTTTTTGGATTTTTCCCATCAGTTATAGGCTAGAATCTATAATTTTGCCAAATTTCATGTTTCTAGCTCATCTGGAGGTGGGTAAACATTAATGTCCGTGAGTCAGCCACGTGGCTTTATAGTAGTATAGGGTGACCTGTCGGTCTAGGGGTAAAGAAGTGTCATACTTCTATGCTGGGGTCCGGGATCCAATCCTCGGTCCCGGCACAGATCTATCTGATTGCCAAACCCCTTCCTTCACCTCTGACAATACGTGTATTAATCACAACTTGTGAATGGGTGGAACGCCAGGCCTCCACCGTGGTTCGGATCCCACGTTAAACTGTAGGTCCTCCATTTCATCTCACAATCACCCTACCATTACACATTAGCGTAAGTGCGTATAAACCGAACGGATAGTAAGACGCGGTGATAATAATATAGTAGTATGATAAGACCAAGCTACAAACTATCAAAAGTTCGCCGCTATGGGGCATCAGTAGAACCACTATCGTAATTTGCACCGATAAAAACTGATATCACCCATTAGCTAGAAATACTTCATTCCATTGTTGTTACCCGATGGTGGAGATGTTACAAAATATCGGGAAATAGTAACAGATAAAAAAAAATATTATCCATTATTAGCGGGATATTTTGTATTCAGAAGAGCATCGCACAGATGACCTATTCACCCGATCAAAGGTTCACGGAGCAGAATGGACGCTGGTCCACGTGACAAGATCCAAAGCATGATTCACACGTTCAAGAGACCACGGAGAAGAACAGAAGGCAGCCCACGTGATCAGCTCTAGAGTATGATTCACACGTTCAAGAGACCACAGAGCAGAACAGAAGCCAGCCCACGTGATCAGCTCTAGAGTATGATTCACACGTTCAAGAGACCACAGAGCAGAACAGAAATCATCTCATGTGATCAGATCTAGAGTATGATTCACACGTTCAAGAGAGCACAGAGCAGAACAGAAATCATATCATGTGATCAGCTCTAGAGCATGATTCACACGTTCAAGAGAGCACAGAGCAGAACAGAAATCATCTCATGTGATCAGTTCTAGAGCATGATTCACACGTTCAAGAGAGCACAGAGCAGAACAGAAATCATCTCATGTGATCACCTCTAGAGCATGATTCACACGTTCAAGAGACCACAGAGCAGAACAGAAGCCAGCCCACGTGATCAGCTCTAGAGTATGATTCACACGTTCAAGAGAGCACAGAGCAGAACAGAAATCATCTCACGTGATCAGCTCTAGAGCATGATTCACACGTTCAAGAGACCACAGAGCAGAATAGAAGCCAGCCCACGTGACTATCTCTAAGCCAATCACACGATTCCCCCCACCGTCCGCTACTTTTTGTTGGCCCGCGGACCAAACAACCTTAGGTTTAACCTGCGCACCTCCACGACGCAGATCTGCTCGTCAGGAACCAATCAGAGTGAGGAGAGCTGTGTTACCATCACGTTACGTATGTATGCGCCATCCAGTGTCGTGTCGTGGAGTGTTGCCAGGGTAAGCAGAACTAGTTAAAGCTCTACCTGTGATATTATGTTCTCATCACTCAGTTGAACACTTATTGGTCAGATATCAACGAACATTTATTTTAGTAAATACAAACTTTTTGTGGTTAACATTGATACAATTTTAATATATTATTATTGTTAATTTATAGTTATTGATAATATATAACAAAACTAAAAACTACAGATTAAATGACGAAGTAAGAACACGTGAAAGTAGATCTAGTACCTTTCTCAGCTGTCAGATAAGGTTCTTCCTATGAACATTGGACAGCATATAGTCCGACACTTTATCTCAGTCGGTAGCGTGTCTGTCTATTGAGCGAAAGGTACCGGGCTCGATTCCCGCTAAGGCAGAAAAATATATCATAGTTGAAATGTGTGTTTCCTCTTTCGCGGTGGTGAATCAACGGTCAGGGGAACTGGATGTTGTGTTCTGTTATGGATTTAAGTTAGTTTATAAGTCGTGTGCTGGTTTAAACAGTCAGTTCAGAAAGTGCACGTTAAATACCTCAAATAAATGGAACTGAAATGAAATGTTAATATACACATGATGGCATTAAACTAAATATATTTACCTTGTCACCAGAAAACGCATGTTGGCGATTGGGTATTTATATTTGGGTTTGCAAAGCTTCATGGGTAATTGGGTGGACAGATATTTCAGCGAGAGCTTCGAACAGAGCAAACTATTTGATTTGCAACCTTGTTTCTGATATCCTGTTAATCAAGCTTTCCTTATTATTAAAAACGCTTGGAATTGCGTGGATAGTTTTACATAACATTAAATTATGTAATATAATTAACATTAACTATAACTTATCACCTTCATATCTCAATGAAGATTTAGTGTGTTTATTTATATAAATATACTGATTATCAACTTGTTTATTGATAAGCAATATATTTACAGATAAAAAAAGACACAAAAAGTAATCACCGCCATTAATAAATATCATCCACTTCTCATATCTTTCAACAAGATTTTATTTTTAGTTTTGTTCACTAAAAACTGTGTAAAGTACTGACTCTAATTGATAAAGTTAAGTGTAAAGCCATTAACATAATAATTATTAAAGTTCATCTATATTTTTAATTACTTTACGAGATACATATTTCAATAAATGTTGTCACGTTCAATTTATATTTACTTAGGTTTGTAAATTATTGTAAAACATATAATTATATGGTTGTGAGTGATTTTATTTATTTTGATGAGAAAAAAAAACTTTGTTACTATTACAGTAGTTTGATACACACAAATAAATAAACGAGTTCGTTATATTCAAATAATGACATTTCCATAAACATTTAATGTAATATTATTTTTTCAGAGTTAAAACACAAGCCTACGTCTGCTCCCATTTTGGAAATTCATTTTCTTAGTTCTACGCTTTTTTCTGAGTATTTGGAATATCTAAGACTAATTACACTAAATACTATATGAACATATGTGTAGAAGAAGGAGGCAATTATAAGCGATAAGCCAGCATTTCTTTTGAAAGAGGATTTAAATCATCATTAATGAAATATTGACTGCAATTTAATCCGACCTATAACAAGCCTTGAACACCTGAATTAAAATTAGGTACGCTAGCACTTCTGGTAATAAATTGATTCACAATATAAAAATATAAGTAGACTTGAAAAATACATTTTCTAGAAGGGTGTAGCATTAAATTGTTTTATATAATCAATGCAAAATAAAAAAAAAAATGCCCATAATATGTACGAACAATCTGTTGGAAAACGGCAAGCACGCTTTTAGTTGATTTATTAAAAATAATGGTCTAGTTGTGTCACAAACCCATGACCAATTCTGCACAGCCTGCAGGTATTTCAAAATAAATTGTTTTTTTTTCTCAGAGATGAGTAAAAGGGTTATTTGCTTACGGATAAAAACAACCCAATATTTAGTAGACAAAAAACAAATGTTTATTTTACTAATAATTCAAGCTAGTTACAAATTTTTTTTCGCCATTAAGGTCAGAGTTCGATTATGACCGTGTACACTAAAGAAGATTTAACCTAAATTCGGCATTTTAATGATAGTTCAGTTTCTTAAAGTTTTTAGGATTTTAGCCTACGTACACATATACGCCATTCACGACCTAAGTTTACTTGGATGACAGCTCAAAAAGTAACTAAAAAATAGTCCCTAAAATATCACTACGCCAACAGCTGATATCTGCCACTGTCACTTGGGACAGCTGTTATGAAAACATATGGTTATGTAGAGTAATGTGATAGTTTACCACAGTAATTTAGGCCAATATTATGCCTCAAAGAATTTTGAAATTGAAATTTTTGAATGACTTGGTGATCTGTAACTTCTCTTCTTTTTTTCTCCTGGGAACTCATTATCAAAAAAACACACCCAAATCTATCCGCAAATAAAAAGAACCCCTTATAAAATTTCGTGAGATTAAAGTTAGATTAAACTTATATTTAAGTTTGATAAAAGATAAAAGTTTAAAGTTAGATTAAAGTAAGATTAAAATTAACCAAATTAGGCCTAATATGTATTCGAACTAAAGAGAAAATATCTGTATACACAAAGTTATTCTTAAAATAATTAGTAATATGATCTAGGATTAAGTTTTTTTACGTTAATACAGAAGCCCAATAATTAAAATAAAAGGTAATTTAACTTAGTTATAAATTATTATAAGTTAGAGTAAGGCGTGGACCTAACAAACTAGAGACTTAATTTAAAGTTAAAAATATAATAAACGCGCACAGTAATAAATTCCATGAAATATATTTAAATTAAACAAAGTCTTAATATTTATTTGAGGTCGTCCACAAAGCTTATTTATCCTTCTATTCAAGTTATAATAATTATTATTCCAAACACTTTCACAAAAGGTCTAACAAATATGGCTTTAAAATGGCGACCAACGAATATTAGCCATGTGGTTGATGATGACGCGGACAAGTTGTTTAAAATGGTGTATCCTCGCAGCAGACGATTATATTTTATTCAGTTAAATATTTCTAAAAACAATAAACTAATAATAAAATAGTTAATCATATATAAAATAAATTACAAATATTTTATCTTTACCAAGTAAATACGATGCCTTTATTAAAAGGTATTAATGCCTGCACTATAATACACATCATAGATAACATTCCAAAACAAAGAATAGGTACTTTTAATATATGTTTAAAATATTGTTTCGAATTGGGTAAAAAGAAATTGTTAAAAGTAATGAAATAATGTGAGAAAACTTAAGTTTAAATTATTTTAAATGTAAAATATAACATGTAAATAAAAAACTTAACATTCATAACAAAACAGTGTTCTTTTACAAGTGTTGGTAACCTAAAACCTAAACATATGATTTTTGAACTGTCATCCAGGTAAAGACCTATCGTGAATGAATTATATAATTGTCAAAATAGTTTATTTAAATAAATATGACATTTTCCAGGAGCAAACACTTCCGTCATTCTCGCAATAGACATCAATTGCCGATGAATGGAGATAAGGGTTCGAATCCTGATCGACTATACTGAGTTTTTTCATAGATGGTTTTCCATTCTACCTACACGAAAATTCGGTTATACGTCTTCCCTACCACATTTAGCGACGTTAGTACATATATGAAAAACCTGAACGGGTAATAAGATGCAGTGATACATAAATATATATATATACCTGTTTACAACGGCTAAGTAATGGATGATGCTAAGACTCCAGGGATTTCAACCTGTTTTTTCCAATCTGCGAAGGAAAGTAAAGATGTATCTTCCAAGCTCACCAACTGGCTTAAAAGGATTTGCGTTAGAACTACCCATCAAATTTGATCGAAATATAAAATCCATGGATTCATTTTTTTTTTTTTGAGAAAATTTCCCCAAAGATTAAAAAAAAAAAAAGTTGTATCCACATAAGTCAATGAGTGAACGAAATTACCTTGTTCACAGGACGAATACTGGTTAGAGCATTGGCGTACTAAGCCAAAAGTCCCGCGTTCAATCCCTATGTCCAGGTGCAATTTCAATTTAAAGAACAGATACAAGCGGACAACTGTATTTACTGCTGTGAAATGATTTAAAATACCTTGTTAAATGGAAAGTGTGTGTGTGGTTCTTGTTATTTTTTTATTTGTTTTATTATCCAGCCCAAAATAAAATTAAATATATTGTTAATCAGCTGTTTTTTTTAAAGTGTTTAGTGTTGCAAAGCATTATGGGTAAAACATACGTGTCTGCTAGCGTTGTGAACTTCTGGGTCACTCTAGAAGATTCTTCTATCTATTTTCACCCGCTTCGGTGGCCGAATGATCCAAGGCGTTACTCTCGTGTTAGACTAGAACTTCCGATGACGGGGAGATCGAGGTTCGAATCTCGGTCGGTTGTTTTCCACTCTCCTTTCACGTGGATGAGGATACGCTTCATCTAAATTCAACCTTAATCATCCCTAAAAACCATTAGCGTGATTAGTACAAAGGCGTGTAAACCGAACGGGTAGTAAGAGATGGTGCTAAAAAAACAAACCCAACTAATGTCTTCTACTAGACCAGTAGCCGGCCACCTTAACCAGACCAAAGTATACGGTTTTATACACGTGTAGACATAGTAAGTACATGAATAATTTGACTCTTTTGACGACATTAAAATACGCCGGTCGGAAGAGAGGGGGGGTTGGGAAGGAAAGAGACGGAATTAATTCCTTCCCTACTACCCCCTCTATTTACCTCTTCTGGGGCTCTGGACCAGAAACAACATCCTGCAAGTAGAAGATAAACCACCCCTCTACCCTCCACCCCTCACCCACCCCCTACTCGTCTGGTCTTTAGAACTCAAAATCTCATTTTGACCCACATCGGTAGACACGGGTACTAAAGCCTGGTTCACACGTCCACCGAAAATACAGAGTTTTTTTTTAGATCACCGCTTCTTACTACCTGTTCAGGTTATACGCATACATGATAAAATATTATAATGGGGTAGAGACGAGGAAGGAAACATTTTAGAAGTAATATACCCGCATTTACTTTGCGGAGAAATTACCACCAATTGGACATTTTCTGTTTCTCTAAAATCATTTTCATGGGAAAAGTGAGAGTTAACATTTGGTTTTTAATGTTAAACAATGTACACATACGAAAAGTTTCATCACACATTCTTGTTGTATTTTAAATAATTTTTTTTTTTTTAAATTTGTTGCTATTTTTCAGATTTTTTTTGATAATTTTTTAACTCGTCAAAGTTATGTTCCTCGTCATTTAAACTATTTTCGGTCTTGGGGTGGAGAATGGCCACTTTCTTCCCCTTCTCCACCCGGCCACTATTTCCCCCACACTCCATCCCCTTATATGTGTGCCACCGATCTGACATATTCATGTCTCAGTCTGTATAGTGAGCTAAGAGTCCCGGGTTCGATTTCTGGTATGGCTGAAAAATTTATCGTTGGTAAAATTTGGGTTACCCCTTTCAAAGGGATTAATTAACGTCTGGGGGCTGGATGTTGTGTCTGTTCTATAATTTAAGTTAGTTTATAAGTCGTGTGCTGATATAATCAGTCGGTTCAGAAAGTGAACGTTAAATACCTCGAATAAATGAAAACAAATAAATTACACCATAACCCGCCTCGGTGGCGTAGTTAGCTAACGCCCTAGATTCATGTTGAGCTAGACTGACAAGGACGGGGAGATCGAGGTTCGAATCTTGTTCGTGTGAACAAGAGGTGGGTTTTCCCTAAATGGTCTCTCTACACGCAAATGCGGGTTCACCTCCTCTAAATCCAACCTTCCCAATTCCTAACCCATTATCGTAATTAGTACTCAAGCGTATAACCCGGACGGGTAGTAAGACACGCGGTGCTAAGAATTAAGAAATCACGCCACTGAATGTTACCGATCCCACGCTGTTGACCTTGATAGCGATCTTCGGACAAGACACACGATTTCCGAGTGGGTGTACCCCACAAGGTGGAACTGAAGAGTTGGTTGGGGTAGGGCAAGGGCCGTGGGAAGGAGGTTGGTCTTTCTTGGGAACGGTGGGTTTGAATCCCGCCTCTTACATCGTTTGAAACTGTTTGGCGACCGGTTAAGGTTTCAGCCCCATATAACCATTCGACGGAGGTAATAAGAGGTCACAGATCGAGGTTCTCATTGTTAGTTCCGTTTCTCAGTATCGACATTCGAACATTTCCACCAGTTTCTTCGCTTCGGTTTCTCATTTAGGACGTCTGATTATAGACCTTAAGATTTCCAGGTGTGATTCCCCGAATAACTATAAACTTTTCATCGCTGTGAAATTAGTGTTTGTTCATTATTCTATGAAAGGGGAATTAACTTCCCTGAGAATGTTTACCTCCGTGGTATTGGGGTAAAGTGCTCGCCTCAGGACTCGAACCTCGTGGGTTCAAGCCCAACCGAGGTCGACGGATTTTCCTTGAGTGTTAAGAATCGGTAGCACAACTTATAGTTATAGTTCACAGTGCTGCCAACCTTTATCCTTTTTTTTTTGGCGTAGTTTTTTTAAAATAATATAATTTATTTAGGTAAACATGGTATTTTCTTGCAAGAAAAACCACAATCGTAGACGTCCATAACTCACTTTAATCTATTAGGAGTGTGGGGGGGTGAAGAGACGATGGACCAAACCCTTTTATTTAAAAAAAAAAGTGATGGTCTCATAGTATAAGATAACACTTCATTACACCGGACCGGGATTCGAACCCCCAAACTCACCGTCACACGACAAACCACACTCTATGAGCTTGACAGTTAGACCACACGGAGTGAATTGAACTTTTGTTAAAACAACTTTATTTTTTTTTCAAACTCGCTTCGGGGATCGAATGGTCTAAGGCGTCACTTTATCAATAAAGTTGACTGTTGATGACAAGGAGATTGGGGGTCGAATCTTGGTTGGATATAAAGTGGGTGGTTTTTACTAAATAGTTTTTCACTCTATCTCTCTGTCCATGCAAATGTGGGTACATTTTCTTTAAATTAAACCTTCCTAATCATTAGCACATTAGCGCCATTAGTACAATGCGTATAGCCCAAACGCTTAGTAAGACGTGGTCTATTATATATATATATATTTAATCTATATATGATAAATAATATATATAATATTTAATCTATATATGATAAATAATAATATATTATATAAACTTATATATGATATATATGTATAAAACGATGTACCAATTGAATAACACGAATTTAATGAAGACTGTGTTAATTCTAAACGTCATACAAATAAATTATCTAGATAATATTATATGCGTTGCTACAAACGTAGATTTTCATTTTTTTTTTTACTAAAACACGTCACTGTTTCTTTTATTGTACTAGGAGTGTTCATTTTGAGTACATTATTAGGGGAATAGGGGAGATTCCCCCTCCCCATCCCACCCGTTAATGACCGCCATAGCCACAACGAGAGTGAGCTATGCGCTGATAAAGTATGGAAGCGATCTATAAGATTGCGGTTGATTAAAAAAATAAATGACACGATGCACCGCACATAATTTATCCGTCTTTAGTCTTAAAATTGCTATAAACACTTTAATTTGTGAAACGAAATAATACACACTTTTGCAGAAACACTCCACCAAATAACATAAATGTGATAATATCCACGGTTACAGAAACATGAAAAAAGAGGAGGATCACTGTCCAACAAAGAGCATAACAATTAAAATCATATTTCTAAGTACTCCATAAAAAAATATATGTATGGTTACTTATAGCTAAGAAACTATTGGTTTTATAAAACTATTTTCTAGATTAAAAAAACTTTTAGTTTAAAACAGTCTTACAACTTTACAATGATAAGTTATTTCTTATCTCAAATAGTTACGGAGATATTATGTAGATTGGAAATTCCTGCTCATATCACGTGCCTTAAAGTCAATTTCATTGGAAAATGAGAGTAGCCATTTTGTTGTTTGTAATGCCTAATACCAAATTTTTATCAAAATCATTAGATTGAATTTTGAGGAAAATATATTTGATCTCTTTTTGTCCTTCAGTAAACTACCCTTAATTTTAGGGTTAGATATATAATTACAAAAACTCCTCGGGGGGGTACTTATATCCCAGATACCAAGTTTTAGATCAAACGGTAAAATGGTTTCGGTTATAGTCCGAGATACAGACGGACGGACAGACAGACGGACGGACAGACAGACGAACGGACAGACAGACGAACGGACAGACAGACGGACGGACAGACAGACGAACGGACAGACAGACGGACGGACAGACAGACGAACGGACAGACGAACGGACAAACGAACGGACAGACGAACGGACAGACGAACGGACAGACGAACGGACAAACGAACGGACAGACGAACGGACAGACGAACGGACAGACAGACGGACGGACAGACAAACGGACGGACAGACAGACGTACGGACAGACAGACGGACGGACAGACAGACGAACGGACAGACAGACGAACGGACAGACAGACGGACGGACAGACAGACGAACGGACAGACAGACGGACGGACAGACAGACGAACGGACAGACAGACGAACGGACAGACAGACGGACGGACAGACATACGAACGGACAGACAGACGGACGGACAGACAGACGAACGGACAGACGAACGGACAAACGAACGGACAGACGAACGGACAGACGAACGGACAGACAGACGGACGGACAGACAAACGGACGGACAGACAGACGTACGGACGGACAGACGTACGGATGGACAGACGTACGGATGGACAGACGTACGGACAGACAGACAGACGTAGGACAGACAGACGTACGGACAGAGAGACGAACGGACAGAGAGACAGACGGACAGACGGATGGGCAGACGGACAGACGGATGGACAGACAGTTGGACAGACGGACAGACAGACAGACGGCATAGCGAAAACAACTTTTCGGCTTTCATGGGGTCACGAAATGTGGACATTTATTTAAATCTCGAGTTTGATTTTTTTTAAATCACAATACTTCTCTTTCCAAGGTGCCGAGAGAAAATAAAAATAAGCAAATTGAAGTTAATTTCTATAAGATTGGTAACTGTTGATGATGTGTTTGTATTCATGCCTCGAGAGCTCTATTTTATTTACATGATCTAATCTTTTGAGACAATATAAGGAACGAGGAAAATAATAATTTTAATTGATTTCTTAAAACTTGTGTTATACATACAGTACAGTAGATATCATAAATATTTCCAAGAAACAGTTAAAGTACTGATAGACGGTATATCAATATCAAATTGATAAACTAAAAGAAAAAACAGAGGATTCAACGAGTTCGATTGAAATGGCGAGTTGTTATTTGTAGCACTATCATCGAGAACTGCAGCACTATCAACGAGAACTGTAGCACTATCAAACGAGAACTGTAGCACTATCAAACGAGAACTGCAGCACTATCAAACGAGAACTGTAGCACTATCAAACGAGAACTGTAGCACTATCAAACGAGAACTGCAGCACTATCAAACGAGAACTGTAGCACTATCAAACGAGAACTGTAGCACTATCAAACGAGAACTGTTTGAACATTTAGTAATGTTCAAATAAAATAAATAAAAAATGACTTGATTAAATACTATTGGTTAGATGTTGTACCCATAGATTGGTTGGGAAAATGGCAGAACAATATAAACAGCTTTATTCCATTTGAATGGAAATTAAAATCATATTTGTTGAGACATAGCATATAATATGTTTTCATGCAAATATTAATAAATTAAAAAAAAAGATCACAGTGGACTAAACTGCCAATAACAGGGAGATCGAGGTTCGAATCTATGTCGGGTATACTAAGGTTGGTTTTTTCAAAATGTTTTCCATCTTCCTCCAAGCAAATGCAGGTGAACGTCCTGTGAATATAACTTTACTCATCCCTAAAATCATTAGCGTAATTAGTACATAGGCTTAAGTGAATAGATCGTGTGGGTGGTAATACATGGGACTAAAAGAAATTAAAACAACTTATGACGTAATAAATCAAATATAGATGGATTTTTAGGGGAATGGTCTTTTGTAAAATATATTAATACGATTTTAATATAGATATTTTTTTATCTCCGCGTGTTAATACCCTTTCGGATTATACTATTATGTATACTAATGGTTTTAGTGAGGAGGAAGGTTATATTTAGAGGAAGTGTACCTGCATTTGCATGGAGGGAGAGTGGTAAAGCATTTAAAAAAGACCACCCTCATTACACCCAGCAGAGATTCAAACCCCGGTCTCCCCGTCATCGGCAGTATGGTCTACTGTAAGAGTGACGCCTTTATAGAATCGGGTTACGTGAAAATAGATCTAGTAACTTTTGGACTTTAGAAATAGTTCTCGCCAATAAGATAACGCCGTTTATTTCCATCCACTACATTGCGGGGTGTAGGGGGGTGGATGTTTTTCAAATAGTGTTGTATCAACGGGAGGGAGTTTGTGGTCTGGGGGAGGGAGGGAGGGAGGGAGGGATCCAATTATTAATCCAGGTGTTCATTCTAATGGAATTAAATGTCCAATAACTAAACTCGAGGCTGGACACGCCCTTAAAGGCGTCTAATGGGGTCAGGGGAGAAAGTTAATTCGGGGGAAGTTTTGAACAACCTTCGTTGGTTAAGTCAATGTTTTGCTTATCATTTATTAGAGGTATTTAACGTGAAATTTCTAAACCAGCTGATTATATCAGCACACGACTTATAAACTAACTTAAACCTAGAACAGGCACAACATCCAGCACCCGGGCCGTTACTTTATCACTTTGAAAGGGGAAACCCACATTTCACCGATGATAAATGTTTCGGACACTCTGGAATCGAACCCGGGACCCTTACTCAATAGAGAGACACGTTGACGGAAAATAAAACTACTACTTTTTTTCTTTTGTCACCCAGTCTTTCTACACGTTTGGGTTACACGCATATGTACTAATTACGATAATATGTTGGGCATGAGTGAGGTTGAATTTAGAGGAAATGCATCCATATATGGTGAAGGGAGAATGAAAATCATAAAAGAAAAAAAATCCACCCGAATCTGCTGTGGTATTTTTTTATCCCGCCTTAATTCCAGTCTTATGACAACTGGAAACTTATCCTAACCTACGTTATTCACAAACACAACAGCTATACCCCACACCGTTGATTTACTACTCTGTGTGAAGGTAGGATAGCCAATTTACGCAATACTATAAAGCCACATGGCTGACTCAATCACTCACTGACATTAATGTTTACCCACTTCCAGATGAGATAGAAACTTGAAATTTGGTAAACTTTTAGCTTCTAGCTTGTAACTGATGGGAAAGTTCCAAAATAAAAAAAATAAAAAATTCTAACCCCCGAAAAAAATTCAAAATGGCGGAGCAATTTTAAAGTCGATGTGGTGTACACAATACAATACCGGTAACTTTAAGTTGTTACATTCAAAACAACGCTGGAATTACATCAGTTTACATCCACTTGCAAAGAAAACTCACTGGGGGTTTGGGGGGTGGAGCCCCCAGCGAGCAAAGCGAGTATATATATAACCTCGGTTGGGAATTGAGCCCGGGTACATCAAGTATTCAGGCAAACGAGTCAATGTTACTCCACTGAAACTTTAAGAAGTTTCCTAAAGCACGTCCCTATTCGTTACATAGGCTATATAACATAAACTGGTTTAAAAGTTATCACCTCAGTCTTTCTTCGTTCGTCCGTCTCCGAGGGTAAGGGAAGTGACGTCAAGGTCACGGAGGGTCGTCCCACCCGCAGGACACACCTCTTCTCATTTCACGGGTCGGTGGTGGAGCCCTCAGGAACACTGGAGGAGAGCGTGTGGAATGAATGGCAAGATCTCTAGCCCCCCACCCTTTCTTTATTTGCTCAACTTCACTTTTCTTCTCTACACTCCTATTTTTAACTTCATTCTTCTCCTCACCAATTCTTCTCTTTTTAGCTTCATGTTTATCCTCACCAATTCTTTTCTTTTTTAGCTTCTTTCGTATAATCACCGATTCTTCTCTTTTTATCTCCATTCGTCTCTTCGCCAATTAGTCTCCTCACCAATTCTTCTCTTTTTATCTCCATTCCTCTACTCACAAATTCTTCTCTTTTTAAAATTATTCCTCTCCTCACCAATTATTCTCTTTTTAAAATTATTCCTCTTCTCACCAATTCTTCTCTTTTTAAAATTATTCCTCTCCTCACCAATTATTCTCTTTTAAATTATTCCTCTCTCACCAATTCTTCTCTTTTTAAAATTAATCCTCTCCTCACCAATTCTCTCTTTTATATTAATTCGTCTCACCAATTCTTCTCTCTTTATATTAATTCGTCTCACCAATTCTTCTCCTTTTAACTTCATTCCTCTCCTCACCATTCCTCCTCTTAGCTCCATTCTTGTAGTCACTCCCTCTCTTCTCTCCTCCTTGCCTCTCCAAAGTGTCTAATTACACTGAACCACGTTGACTCACCTCCACTCACCTTCCTACCTGCAGTGGTGGTCAAACGGATTAAGGTATCAGCCTCACATTACAATCTACCTGACGGGGAAGTCCAGGGCTCGAATCTGGCCGGGTGTACTAAAGTTTGTTTTCCTAGATATACCTAATACTTAGCACCGCGTCTTACTACCCGTTCGGTTTGTACTCTTCAGTACTAATTACTCTAATGGGCTAGGAATTGGGATGGTTGAATTTAGAGGAAGTGAACCCACATTCGCGAAGAGGGAGAGTGGAAAATAATTTAGGAAATCCCCCCTCAGTTCACCCGAGCGAGATTCGAACCTCGATCTCCTTGTCCTTGGCAGTCTAGCTCAACACGAAACTAGCGCGTTAGCTAATTACGCCGCCGAGGCGGGTGTTTTCCTAGATAGTTTCTTCCCTATTCCTCCACGTGAATTCGGGTGCAATTAATCCAACGAAACATTAAGGTGGGGGTGCTGGGGACGAGATAAAAAGTCAGTGTTTTTGCAGTTTTTATATCAAAACTTTTTTATCAAACTAAATCAAATATTTCTCTTGTAGAAACCTATAGTTTAATATGCTTCACACGGTGATATCAACTGTTGTTGAATATCTGTCATGATCATAGCAGCATTAGATGAGAAACT
Organism: Timema podura; assembly: GCA_033556935.1. Taxonomy (NCBI): domain Eukaryota; kingdom Metazoa; phylum Arthropoda; class Insecta; order Phasmatodea; family Timematidae; genus Timema; species Timema podura. The sequence continues at coordinate 8,865,628 of JAVRXN010000014.1, read as the reverse complement.
TTTTAAATGAAGAGAAAAAGTTGTCATTAAATTCCAGGACACCCTCGACAGATATTCAACAACTGTTGATATCATTGTGTGAAGAAAATTAAACTCTATATTTCTAACTGAAGAAATATTTGATTTATTTCGTCCAAAAAATGTTTTGCTATAAAAACTGCAAAAAAAAAAACCCACTGACTTTTCCTCGGATACCATGCACTCCCACCTTAAATGAATTTATTTTTAAGGATGCGTCTGATAGGTTTGTATTTGCTCTCTTCTTGGATCATTCTAATTGGCAATTATTGTTTTGATACTTTTGTTTAGGAAGTGTATCATAATACCAAAGGGGTTATAAAAAAAGCAACAATTGACATTTTAACTAACCTATCATTATCGAGTCAAGCCGGTCTAGTTGTAAAAAGAAAAAAAAACAACTAAACACAGCCTGGTTCCATTACTAGATTAAACATTAAACTTTAGCCTTGTCCCCCCGGAGAGGGTGGGGACATACCCCAACTCGCCTATACGAACCTTGAATTTATAGTTCCACCGGTCTCCACTCTTATCGCTGGTGAGGAGTATCTGACGCAATAACTTCACCCGCCCTTACTTACTCCTCCACCACCCAACTGACGATAGCGAATTATTACAACGGTCGCAAATAATGATACTGACAAAGTTAAGTCGATTAGTTCATCTTACTCCCCTGAACGTCTGTTTGTCAGAGATAAACCGAGTTCTACCCCAGGGTATGCTCGTCAAAGGTTTTTTGTTTGTTTCGGATGCTGTGGTTCAAAACCCCTCGGTTGAGGTGGAAGATTATTTACTATCCTCTCACGTGATGCGAAAGTAGACGAGATACAAACTATTCGGAATTCAAGGGAGGCTGCTGTAATTAGTAGCTATTATCCTTAATTGGTACTTACTAAACAGAAGTTTTAATATAAAATCTTTACAATATGTAATGATCCTAATTTTTATATTTCATATTTTTTTTCCAAATTTAAATATTTATTTTTTGGGTACAATTTTGTATCTATCTATTCAACCATTTGCTTTATTCAATATAAAATAATCTTTACATCGTTCTATTTGGCAACCACGCCACACTGGCGCTGTATTCATTTCATTGTACTAACTTTTGCTTTTGTCAGTTTCTAAAAACTTCCATAATGACGTCATCCTCCGATGTTCGGAAGGGGAAGTCCCAGTGGAGGAAAGGGAAGTCCCGTCAGTAAACGAACACTCTTGTGGACGTAGTTTGACGGTAGCCAAATTTACCCACGTAATCCTGATAGAGAATGGCGTGATATTATGTTAGTCAAAAAATAATTTAATATTTTCTGAATTAGATTTAAATAAACATAAATTAAATAGTGTTTTAATGAAATAAGATTATATTCGAATAGCTGTAGAATCTACGTCTCAGAAGAGCAAGGCTTAATGGACATTACAATGGTTAATCAGCTTTTATAAATTCAGGAAATTATACTAAGATCTCCGGGCAATAGTCAAATGCACTGGAAATTGGAGCCCAAATTGGGGCATGGCCGCATGCACACCACATAGATAATTTATAATTTTAAAACTCTCACCAGTAAGCAATTCACTTAAAGCCATCATTATAGAACTGTTTACGACTTTAGAGGTAAGGGTTCTAATCCCGACGGGATTTAAGACCCACCACTTTCCCTCTACGCAAAGTAGACCACTTTTATCCCTATCATATTAGTATAAATATATGGATAGCGCCAAGGCATACAAACACGTGAAACACGGTTTATAAAATGTATATTTTGTAACCCTGTTACAACACTTAGAAGAAAAAGAGATTGTTTGGCTCACCACTTCAGCCCCAGTTGACCTCGTCTGGCCACGCTCCACTCCACCAACACGTCTCGGGCTATCAACATCGAACTGACTCGAGAGGCCTGGCTTCATTCCCCACCGCGCCCAAGAAAAAAAGAAGACGGACAATATGCGTAGCTTGGAAGCGCGTCACCTGCAGTGTTTAAAGACTATCAGAACTGTTGTTGGGCGCGCCGTTTGAAATAAGCATAGACCAGTGGAGTATGTTCTGGAAGGTTGCTACCTCTTACCCTCCTCCCCCTCCTTTGGTTCCGCGCCTTGAGAGCACACGGTTCATTTGTCTGGTATATAATAGGACATCGTTCTGTAATGCCGGTACACATTACACTGCGATCACTAGGTGAGAGAACTTGTTGCTAGAATTTTGAAATCTCATCCACCAGCTCGAGTGCTAGAACGGTCTAAGGCATCACTCTCGTGTTTTTTTGGTACGGCCAGAGTGCAGACCAATTCAGATTACGAAAACCAGCGCGTGTGTGTCGGAAGCAGATTGTCAGGCGGTGGTCAGAGTGGAGGTGGTTCACGCTGACTGCAGGCCAGTCGCAATCATGGAGTTGTCTAGTGAAGAGGAAGTGTGCTTATTAATTTGCTACAGAAAATGTTAATTTAAAATTAAAACCAGGGATAATTGCGGTCCATGAAATTAATATGTTTGAGATATGAATTTGGTATATCTTCTGCGATCTCTTGTCAGCACTTTTATCAACTACATCGCGGTGTGAGTACGACTTAAGTCTCTTGTTCCAAATTTGGGGTTTTAGAAAAAAAAAACTTTCGTAATAAGAGTTTCTTCCTCCATCAGAAATGTGTACTAAAACAGCGGGTTCAAACAAACAGCTAAAACAACACCGCCACGTACACGCCGATACCAAACTGAATCGGAAAACTGGAATGTAATATTAATTCCGGTAAACTATCTGACTCAGTCCTCTGCGCTCTCATTCAGTCGCCTGCCTCCACTATGATCACTCCCATTGTACAGCACAGATTCATTCTCGCGCCGGTTTTCGGAATCGGAATCTAAATCTGAATCAGCCTGAACTCTGGTCTTCCGACAGCGGGGAGATCAGGTTTTTGAGTTCCGGTCGGTTGAACTGAAGGTGGTTTTTTCCCTAAATTGTTTTCCATTATCCTTCCCCGCAAATGCTGATAGAGTACCTCTAAAAATCCTTCCTTCCTCACCCCTACCCCATTGTATAATTATCATGTGTAGCAAACTGAACAGGTAGTAAGACGCGGTGATAAATAAAATACTCGTCCAAAGTCATCGAATATAGCAACAGCAATTTCATTCTGACCTTTAAAATGTCAGCGGTCCACTGAAAGGTTATGCCTTTCCTTAAGCCATGGATAAAGCTGTATACGTTGATTATTTTTTCACTTTGATGCAAGGTGTCTACTCCTAGGCCTGTATCACACAAAAGCTCTTCTGACAGCACTTTTGACATTTTTGAGGTCTCCCCACCCCGACCTCACTCCGTGTTTTCTTATGGTGGCACTGCCACTACACTTGATATCCTCTCTGAGGGAACTGCATGGTAACTAATGGGGAACAACGTTGTCATTCTCTTGGTTTATTGTGTGGTAAACCTTCCCTCAAATATACGACACATTTTGCAACTCTGGCTCACCGATGTTGCCAATGGATGGCTCAATATTATTCCAGTACTCTCACTTCAGACATAGCTGAGAGCGAGGAGATTTGGCAGCAATTAACTGAGCGAGAGCGAAGATAAAGCTTTTTTTTCCCATAAGACCTGCAGTTACCTCAGCGATGATATTGAATATAGTACAGTGTCTCGTCACCCGGACTGGCATCTCTGGCCGACTGGCAACGATGCCAGTTGTGTGATGCATCATTGGTTTCTTTGTTTTGCAACCGGCAGCACTGCCAGCAAAACTGATGTGGCATCCTATAGGCCTTATCACTATTGTAGAGTAAAACATTATTTATACTTTAGTAGATAACAGTATATTTATTTTTAAATTTTTAATGAAAAGCTGTAGTCGGTAAGTTGGTATTGCCTACGTGTGACGTCACAGCAGGTCAAGATAGGATTCCCCATGTTAGTGAATTTACGTTTTATTCAGCGTGTTTTAAAGATATAACGTTGATTTAAAAAAAACTATACATTCTTAGAATACCCCCTTCGGTGGCCGTGTGGTCTACTAGACTGCCGATGACGGGGTGACCGAAGATCAAATCTCGTTAGGGTGAATTGAGGTTTTTTCTAAAGTGATTTTCCACCCTCCCTCCACGCAAACGTGGGTACCCTTCTTATAAATATAACCTTCCTCATCTTTAAAACCATTAGTGTAATTAGTACACAATCGTATAACCCGAAAGGTTAGTAAAACGCGATGCTAAGAAAAAAAAATCTTAAATAGTTCTAAAAATAGTCTTACATTGTCGGAAATGTTTTATTTTTATCTTGTAGCAATTTGTTTGCTAACGTAATTTTTTTTTTTATAAATCATCTACAATCTAGTCACGAGGATTTACTGTAGGATTCTTCATGCCAGGATGTAGATTTAAAAAGTCCATGTTAGCGTATGTCTATCTAGAATAGGAAACAAAAAAAAGAAGGTAATTTTAAAAAGCAAGTTAATGTTTTCAAGGAACGGATAGTAGAGTGAGTGTGTAAACTTGTCATAGGAAGAGGGGAAATGTCATCAGTAAATAATCAAGAGGACTCTCAGTGTGAAATACTCATTTTCTTCCCTATCTTTTTATTTCGTACATTTGTGTGTCTAAGTGTGATGGTGCTTAAGACTGCTTAGGCGCGTCAAGTGAAGATGCAACCCGCTTCGCAAAATAGCTTTGAAATCACCAAGTAAGCGACGTCGTTAAAGTTTCGGAAACATTGTTCTAGAAGACCGTCACCCGGGTGGGCTACGGCGGCGGGCTCTACCGATAAATCCTTGAACCGGAAAGGAGAAACTTCACGAATACAAAACAAAAAAGTCATAACGAAAAGGAAATGTTGAGGGGTTGAACAAAATGGTGGGATGGAATGGGAGAGGAAAGGGGATAGGGAAGGGGTGTTGATATAATTTTTAGCTACTCTTTTTGTTATTATTTTATTTTTAATGTACTCTATGCTTTACTGACCTTTTAGAGTTATTCTCTTTCCTTTGGATATTGATAATAATCGTAACTGCAGTTGTTGTTTTTCAGGTTAGGGGCCTAATGTAGGGTGACGGCGGATTGTTATCACTACTTTTATTAATAACAACTCATTACCGGCTTCGGTGGCCACATGGTTGGAGGTGCTACTCTCGCAATAGACTAGACTGCCGATGATTGGGGAGATAGAGGTTCACATCTTGGTCGGATATAATGACGGGTTTATTTCCAAGATAGGTTTCCACTTTCACTCCACACTAATGCGGGTACACCTCCTCTAAATTTTACCTTTATCATCTCTAGCTCATTAGCGTAGTGATTAAATAAGCGTATATTCTGAACAGGTAGTAAGACGCGCTGCTAAAAAAATTTAATATGATGACGATATAGGTGTTATTTTTATAGATATGGATAACTTGGATCAATACCATTGCACATTAGCGTAAGTGCGTATAACCCGAACGGGTAGTAAGACGCGGTGCTAATAAAAATAATAATAATAATAATAATAATAATAATAATAATAATAATAATAACTTGGATCAAATTGACAGCTGTAGATCACGTGACTTGACGTATTGAATACGTGAAACTAGACCTAGTAACTTTTCTAGCTGTCAGACAAGAAGATCCTTCCTATGAAAGTTATACTGTGACGAAACACAGCTTTCAATCTAACATGGGAGACAACACCTTATATTTTCAGCAAGGTTCCCCAAAAATGTTTAATCACATACAGATTTGAGGTCTTGAGTGTAAAAGTGAGATAAAAACCAATATCGGAACACAAATAAGGGATAAGGGGTGCATAGCCACTAAAAAAATTATTATATTTATTTTCGTTCCAAAAATGTTATACTATTTTGCTGATCAGACAGGTATCGGGGGGGGGGGGGGGGGGGGAGAGCCTTGTGGGGCTGAGCAATATGCGCCTGAAATCTTAACAAAAATTAAAATACTAAAAAAAAAAAAAAAAAAGTAGTAATAAATTCCTAATTAAAATACTGTGGTAATTAATTTCAGTTTCACTTTCTTAACCGGACAAAACACCGTAAATAATAAGCTGTAATATACTCAGGAATTCCTACACAAACGGAGATAAATATATGTAAAAATTTCGTTAAAAACAATTAGAGATGATGCATTCACTAATAATTAATATATTTTGTATGATTTTTAGTAGAAAATGTATTGATTTTTATAAATATGTGTGTAAAATTAGTATTTTTCTATTCAATTCATAAAAAAGTATATCAATTATTAGTGAATGCAAGAATAGGTCAACTTCAATATATATTTTTATATGAAATTTTGATATATTTTTCATTCCGTGCAGGTCAGATTCGTCCGCCCCTCTCCCCCCCCCCCCACCACGGTTTAGTCTTGAGATAACTATCGTCGTCGAACAATATTTGAATAATGACCCCCCCCCCTTTCCTCTGAAACCAAATTCTGGATATAGGCCTGTTGCTGTTGTTTTATTTGAGCACACACAAACATACAAATATATGTTACTTTATAAAAACTGTTTAAAAAATTGAAATATTACCAACTCGGAAAACTAGATTTGAAGTGTCATGTCGTGGAGATCAGCCAGGATAAGCAGAGTTAGTTTCAACTGTTACCTGTGATATGTTCTCATCACTCATTGGAACATTCATTGATCAGGGAACCAAGAATATACATTCCCATGTGAGGCGTGTGGAGCAGTCTCTATGTATGATAGGTCAAATGGGGACAGAATAGGAGATAAAATATCACAGGCACAGTTTTAACAAGCTGTGCTTACCCTGACAACACTACACTACACGACACCGATACATTCCCATGTGAGGTGTGTAGAGCAGCGTCTATGTATGATTGGTCAAATGGTGGCAGAGTGGGGGGAACATATCACAGGTTTAACAAGCTCTGCTTAACCTGGCAACACGCAACAACACGACACTGATACATTCCATGTGTATTGTTTATAACAGAATCTATGTATGATTGGTCAAATGGGGGACAGAGTGGGGGAAAACATATCACAGGTACAGTTTTAACTAGCTCTGCTTAACCTGGCAACACTACACGACACGTCTGGTTCTATCCACCTCACTTTAGAGTCGATTGTTGATGAATTTCCTTTAACTCCATCTTTTTTAACATTTGTTCTTAAATCCGTACATGTTTAAGATATCATGAAAAAATGGCAAGAATGGCATTGAAGATAATCAAATATTATTTGTAGTTTTTGAAGTAATTTACTCTTTTTTTTTTAATTTTTGCCACATAAAATCATTTTGGATTGACACAATACTGGCCTGGTCTATGAATTAAGGCCTTATTTGGATGGATGGTTAAAACAAGGATATACGTTTTATGTGACCACGAATATTCTGGTCACGTGATCGTCTGTGTGTTTCTAAAACAAAGAAGGAGAAGGAAAGAGACAGTGAAGAGTAGAACGGAGGACTTAGGGATGATGAGGAGGGGTGGAAAAAGGGATGATTGGTTAGTTCGGGGCTTGTATCTGTCCGTTCAACCGATGGTTTTTGATGGCTTAAAATTTCATTTGAAAGGACAGAAACAATCTAGTGTTCATCCCATAAGGCCTCAACGATCGCTCGATAAAAAAATAATAATTGTAGTACATTTCACCGCAACAGACTTTCTCTTTTATCCTAAAATAGAGACATTTAGTAAAAAAAAAAAAACTTGTGAGATATTTTGTGGAACAAAATAATATATAAATTGTTGCTTGAACATCCCACTAAAGAGCATAAGTGACATAATACACACTGTTACAGAAACATTGAGAAAAGAGGAACCTGTCCGTCCACGAAAATGCGTAGCAATCAATTTCTTTTTTTCAAAGACCTCCACAAAAATATATATATTTATTTGTTTATAACTCAGAAATTATTGGTTTTTATAAAAATATACTCCAGCTAAAATTTGTTTATTTTTAATAATATTACAAATTCACAACGATAGGATATTTCGTACCTCAAAAAGTTGCGAAGATATGATCGAAATAATTAGAAAGTTCCTCAAGTACTCTCAAAGTAATTTTCATGGGAAAATTAAGAGTTGGCATTTTGATTGTAATTCTAATAAAAATCGTTAGAGCGGATTTGGAGAAAATCTTATTTCTTTTCTCTTTTTGACCTTCAATAAACTACCCTTAATTTTAGGTTGAGTGGATAATTTCAAAACTACTTCTGAGGAACCTTATGAAAATCCTAGATACCAAGTTTTGGCCCGTTCGGTAGAACTGTTTCGGCTCTAGTTCCAGTAATAGACGCTCAGACAGACTAAGAGACTCCATCGAAAAACCCACTTTTCAGGTTTCAGAGACTCACGAGTTCAATTTATTTTTTACCATCACAATATTTCCTCTCTCCTAAGGTTCACGAGAGAATAAAAATTGTCAGACTTATTTTTCTTGTTTACAATAAAATAACTCGCAGTTTTACCTTTGACTTCGGAGCTTTTTTTGATTACGTCCAATAAACTTCTCTTCTTCTTATCATTTTAATAACAGTAGAACCAGCATGGGTGGACTCCGTATCGTCTTGTCTGGTTAGCCGGTTGGGGTTCGAATCCCTGCCTGGTGTACTTAGGGGATTTATTTTCTCAATGGCTTTCCAACTCTTACAAAAACAAAATGCGTGTATTTTTATTATTATTAGCACCGCGTCTTACTACCCGAAAATGCGTGTACATTTCTTCTAATCTATATATATTTGTATACATAGGTCTATATATGTATATATAACGATATATATGAAAGTATTATATATATTATATATATATTGGTTTGTTCAAAGACAAGACACAATAGGATTACAGGGGTCAAAAACCAAACAAAAAAAAATTAAAGAAACTACATCCAAACCAAAAATGGTTATCAACATGTAACTTATCCGACCCCGTGGTGTAAAGGTCACTCCACCTAGCTACAAGCCTAGGGGTCCAGGGTTCGATTCACGGCTGGTAGCTTGGGTAGTATTTATCTTGAGGGGAATAATACCCAATGGTCTCCAGGGTTTGGTTAGTTATCTTAAGTTATGTTTAAGCCCCCACTGGTCCAAACCCCCATAATAATCACCATCATATCATCTCATTGTGGGTATGAGTAGATAACCTCCTATGGTGTACCTGGGTAAGGGTTCGGCCAGACTGACAAGCGTGCGAGCGAGCGCACAAGTGACTGGGTGGCCAGACTGGCGAGCGAGCAAGCGCGTAATTAGCAGATAGCTCTCTATAGTTGTTAACGAGGAGGCTCCGAATCTTGGCTCAGTGAACTGAGGGGGTTTTAACAAGTGATTTAGTGTTGTGGTTTTCTCATACTCTCTCCACGCTGATGGTGATTATTATTTGTAAAGGCCTACTTTGATAATATTGAAATATTTTAAAATATCATATATATATATATAGGTATGGTTTATTATCTTACCAATTAAACCATGCCGTTAGTAGCAAGTGTGCTAAACCTATTGATATTAATAAAAAATGTCAAAATGAGAAGTTTTCCTAGCACTCAATGAACCAACATACAATAATATTGCCTAGCGCCTGTAAACTAGACTGTACCGGGTCGAGCTCGCTCCAGTCTGGCCACCTCTCATTACAACCAATGCGTTCTATTTTATATTTTAGTCGCTCGCTCAGTCTGGCCACCTCGCATTACAACCCATGTGTTCTATTTTATATTTTAGTCGCTCGCTCAGTCTGGCCACCTCTCTTTACAACCAATGTGGTGTTATATTTGATATTTTAGTCGCTCGCTCGCTCAGTCTGGCCACCTCTCATTACAACCAATGTGGTGTTATATTTGATATTTTAGTCGCTCGCTCGCTCAGTCTGGCCACCTCTCATTACAACCAATGTGGTGTTATATTTGATATTTTAGTCGCTCGCTCGCTCAGTCTGGCCACCTCGCATTACAACCCATGTGTTCTATTTTATATTTTAGTCGCTCGCTCAGTCTGGCCACCTCTCTTTACAACCAATGTGGTGTTATATTTGATATTTTAGTCGCTCGCTCGCTCAGTCTGGCCACCTCTCATTACAACCAATGTGGTGTTATATTTGATATTTTAGTCGCTCGCTCGCTCAGTCTGGCCACCTCTCATTACAACCAATGTGGTGTTATATTTGATATTTTAGTCGCTCGCTCGCTCAGTCTGGCCACCTCGCATTACAACCCATGTGTTCTATTTTATATTTTAGTCGCTCGCTCAGTCTGGCCACCTCTCTTTACAACCAATGTGGTGTTATATTTGATATTTTAGTCGCTCGCTCGCTCAGTCTGGCCGTACCCTTACGCTTTGTGCCTCCAGAGCGGTTAATAGTCTAAACACAGGCGACAGAACTGGATCTTATGTTATGCCATACGATAAAAAAAAATTATACATGACTCCACGGTAGATAATTTAATTGAAATAAATATAAAGCTGTTGGAAGAGAAAAATATTAAGATAATTAAATCTCCCCCCTCCAACTCCCTGACTCACCAAGTGACAAAAATATTGTTAATTTTATTAATTTTAAGCCCTCTTAGGTTCAAAAATCCAGTATTTGCACTTTAGGGTTAAAATCGTACCAAAACTTCTTATAATAACTCTACAAGATCTACCTGGAACTGTTTTATATTATAAGTCTGGTCGGATGAACCGTTTGAAAACTTTAAACATAACTTATAGTGGTCAACATCGATATTATTTTACTTTATTAAGGCGGGAGTGTAGGGGAAGCGAGAAAAGGCCAAAGTTTATGCTGTTTTTATATCAACACTTTTTTTTTTGTCAAAATAGATAAAATATTGCTCCAGTAGAAACCTAGAGTTTAATATTTATTCTTCACGTGGGGATATCAACAGTTGTTGATTATCTGGCATGAGCATAGCGGACATTATCTATAAAACTTTTTAAATGAAGAGAAAAAGTTGTCATTAAATTACAGGACACCCTCGACAGGTATTAAGAAATTATGAGGTCAACATGTGGAGAAAATTAAATTTTATACTTCTACTGGCATAATATTTGATTAATTTTGACCGAAAAAATATTTTGATATAAAAACAGCAAAATCACTTGCTTTTTCTCGCGTTTTCTAAATCTCCACCTTAGTTGATAATTATATTATTATAAAGCCACATGGCTGACTCACTCATTCACTGACATTAATGTTTACACACTTCCAGATGAGATAGAAACTTTAAATCTGGCAAACTTATAGCTTCTAGCCTGTAACCGATGGAAACATTTCAAAAAGTTAAAAATTCTAATTTTTAACCCCCGAAAAAAATTCAAAATGGCGGAGCAACTTTAAAGTCGGTGCGGACCTTTCTTTGGAGGTATCTTGTGGTTAAACGGTAAGACCTATCAAAAACTGATTGCACCAGCAGCCGCGAATTTGGAGAGATCCACAAGTTTGGTCCTATTACTTTTTGTCGTATCTTCATCGGTTATAGCTTAGATAGAGCTAGATTTTTTTGATTTTAGGTAAATTTTGCACATTTTTCACACATTTTTAAATTTCAAAACAACGCTGGAATTACATCAGTTTACATCCATTTACAAATAAAACTCACTGGGGGTTTGGGGGCGGAGCCTTCAACGAACAAAGCGAATATCTAACTAAAGTGACAACTGAAGATAACATGTATTGACGTATGAATATAATAAAGAAGCTTTAATAACTTTTTTTAACTGTCAGATACTGCCCTTCTCACCATGATCAATTCTATAGGTTTGTTGCCTTCCAGCGCCTGTTCCGACGTCACATCATATTTGAACGGCGGTCGTATCGAATTATTCCAATAATAGTCGTCCTTCCAGAAAAACCGGGTCGTTTCGAAACCGCTGTATCCAAGGACTCGTGTATCGCAACCGAAATTTAAATAATTAGTAGTAATCGAGATTGAGTGACGTGGTTAAAGACGCGAGCGAGGATATTAACTGAATAACACCGGCCCCGGCCCGCAATAATTCCTCATCACTTTCCTCGCCGTCTGTTTGGGGATCGGACAGCCGATGAATACTTAATCAAGTTTCCGGGGAGAGCTCACCAACCGGACAACGCCCTCTCCGCTCTCCCCCCACTTTTAGATCGTGGAAATGAATGTTCGAGTTATATACGACCGAAAGATTTGTTGGGGACATTATCAGCACAACCCCATCGACTCCCTTTAGTGTTAATACGCGGATAACCCGCGGCTACAGTCCAACATTGATTGGAACGGCTCTTATCCGACAACTAGAAAAGTTACTAGATCCTATTTCACGTGTTCATACGTCAAGTCATGTGATGTGCACGCTACCACTTTTGATATATATTATTAATACCTATAAAAATACTAATATTATTATTATTATTATTAGCACCGTGTCTTACTAACCGTTCGGGTTATACCACTTACGCTAATGTGTAATGGTAGGGTGATTGTGAGATGAAATTGAGGACCTACAGTTTAACGTGGGATCCGAACCACGGTGGTAGGCCTGGCATTCCACACATTCACAAGTTGTGATTAATACACGTCTTGTCAGAGGTGAAGGAAGGGTTTGGCAATCAGATAGATCTGTGCAGAGATCTAGGATTGAACCCCGGACCCTCAGTACAGAAGTCTGACACCTTACCCTTAGACCGCCAGGTCACCAAAAAATAATAATTAATATAATATAGTTGTTGACAAAAAAAATGTATTTTCTATTATCTCCTTCTTATCAAAATCTAACTTTAGTGAGATGTGGTTGATAAATACATGAAATAAAACTATTTTTTTTTAAATATTCAAACTTAAAAAAAATATATTAACATAATTGTTTCGTTTTTTAAGTGTTTTTTTGTTAGTAAAATTTCAAGCCCCCAGGACTTCTGGCATCTTAAATATTTCTTTTGACTACCTTTTTAACAAAACTGAAGTTCTCTCTCTCTCTCTCTCTCTCTCTGGAGCAAAGACCGAAATGTTTGATCCGCAAATAACCAGAGAGTAGGAGATAAGAGGAGGTCACTTTCTTAACCTTTTGGGGGGGAACCTTCTCAAGTCTAGACCAAGGAAACCAGGGATGACCAAATTATACCACGGGCCACAACTTAAAACCGCACGTACCTGACACAAATATAAGTTAAAAAAATGAAAGTTGTGGCGTATTGATGAATGTTGCCAAAATAAATAACCTGCTTCGGTGGTCGAATGGTCTAAGGTGTCACACTCGCAATAGACTAGACTGCCGATAACAGGGAGATCGGGGTTAGAACCCCGGTCAGATGCACTGAGAGGGGGTTTCTCCTAAATGGTTTTCCCTCCCCCTCTACGCAAATGCAGGTACAATTCCTTTAAATTAACCTTTCCTCAACATTAACATATAAGCTTATTTAGTACATATGCGCTTAACTCGAACGGGTAGTAAGACGCGGCGCTAAAACAATTTTTTTTTTAAAAAAGGTTATTTTAGAATCAAGGGCATCAAAAAAAAAAGGGTAGAGCTTTGTTAAAATGATTAAATATATATTTTTTATTCGTGATCGAAAAAGTAAATTTATTCATGCGCTTGCATAAGTTATAAGAAACAGCTGAGATGAAGGGAAATACTTGTTGCGTCAAGGGGTTGGCGCCACTGTAAGATTATCCCGACATGCAGTGCGAGCTGATAAATAGTGATGAATGATTCATCTCCTCTCCAGATGGCAGCACTCACAAAAAACTATGTCGTGACCTAAAAATAACAGAATTTATTCTAGAAAAAAAAAATATTTATTAGTAAACTACACTTAATTTAAAGAATCGGATCAAAATAAAAAAAATTAATAATCCTGAGGTATAACAGAATATACCTAAATATCTTTTTCCATTTATTTAAGGTATTTAACGTGCTCTTTATGAACCGACTGATTGTATCAGCACACGAGAATTTTTATGAGCGAGAGCGAAAGAACATACCAGTTCTGCAGGGAAAGGTATGTTCACATACCTTACAGGGTTCTTTAACAAGCAACAATCGTCTTGGGATTGAGGGCTTTACTTCCCATACAAAGGAAGTTGTGCTACGGATTTTTATCGCTCAAGAAAAATCCTTAAAGCTCGGCTGGTTCGAACCCACAATCATCGGGTACTGAGGAGAGCACTTTACCCTGAACCACCGAGGTTGACTTTCTCTCTCTCACTATATATATATATATATATATATAAACTTTGAAACAAATCCATTAAACCGTTTTAGAGATGTGACCAAGCAAGTGAGAATTTAAGGGGGCATAGGGGCACGTGCCCCTTAGGTAAAATATTTGATTTTTTCTAGACTAATGGAAATGTAGGCAGGGGTAGGGGAGGTGGTAGGGGTGGGCACTGGGCACTGGGCAGTGGGCAAGGCAATTGGCAAGAAGGACGCGTGTCAAGGAAAAAATATGCCTGCCAACTCAAGCAAATGTTTCTCCATTCAATATATCTGTGCCCCCTCTCCCCCCCGCCCCTCTTATAATTTCTAAATTCTTGCTTGTGACCAAGTACATACAAATATATACACGTATTTATAAAATCCACTTTTTGTGTGTATTCGAAAGCACATAGAAGATTCATCATAACCTCGAGGTTGAGAATTTTCACGATTACAATAATTTATCTTTAGAAAAGGATGTAAAAACAGTTTTAGGGTGATTCTTCCGAAAGTATAGGTTTTTATTTTAGCATCACTTCTTACTACCCGTTCGAGTTATACTCATTTTATGTACTAATTATGATAGTGTGTTAAAGATATGGAAGGTTCAATTTATAAGACGTGTACACGCATTTGAATAGAAGGAGAGTGTAAAACCGTTATTTAGGAAAACCACCCGCAGTTTACCCGACCGGGATTACGCCCTAGTTATTCGTTTTGATTGGCCTCCATTTTGAAACGAATAACCAGATTAAAAGAACTATTTACTATACACAACTTGTTTTTCCTAGATTCAAAAAATATCCTTTCCAAAATTAGTTTAAAAAAATTGATCCACAGTCATCGCGGAACAAACATCCAGGCAGACAAGACGAGATGCCAAATATTCGAGTTAAAACAGGACCTCGCTTTAATTCTGTCATCAAATATATGAAAATTAATATTCTCTCTTGAACCGAGATGCTTACAAAAAAAGAAGTCACCAGAATAATTAAAAATAAAGCTCGGAGCAGCCTCTAACACGTGGAAGGGTAGATTACGAGTGAATAAATAACTTCCACCCTGAGGAAAAGGGTAAAGCTCTTGTCATCAAATCAAGTCAAAGGGCATTAAACTGACTAGGCACTTTCCCTAGACTAGCCCGGATACTCTTTGAGTATTCGCAATACGACATTTTGGAGGTATGACGTCAGTCAAGTTCTAAAATTATAGTCTTCAGAGACCATCACACGTCTGTTTCGAGCTGTATTACTTATTACTTATTATTATTATTTATTATTATTTATTATTATTATTATTATTATTATTATTATTATATTATTATTATTAATATTATTACTATTATTATTATTACTATACTATTAACTATTATTATTACTATTATTAATTTTATTATTATTAATTTTATTATTATTATTATTATTATTATTATTATTATTATTATTATTATTATTATTATTATTATTATTATTATTATTATTATTATTATTATTATTATTATTATTATTATTATTATTATTATTATTATTATTAGCACCGCGTCTTACAACCCGTTCGGGTTATACTCACGCTAATGTGTAAATGGTAGGGTGATTGTGAGATGAAATGGAGGGCCTACAGTTTAACGTGGGATCCGAACCACGGTGGTAGGCCTGGCATTCCACACATTCACAAGCTGTGATTAATACACGTCTTATCAGCTTTATTACTTACCCACGTTAGATGTTTTCAATGGGCTCAGACGGGGTCTTAAGAACGTATGTTCGTTGATACCTGACCAATGAATGTTCTACTGAGTGATGAGAACAATTCTCAGGTAAAGTTTAAAGACGCTCTGATTACCTTTGCAATACTTCACGCTCCACCACTGAATGAGAGCTATTTTAATTTCAATTTTGTTTAACTTAATGGGCAGCAGTTTCACCTACAATCATGGAGACACTTGAAGTACAGTTCATACAGTCCAATTTTTTCAAGTGAAGGGCCTTATTTGACTGCTAGAAAAGTTACTAGGTCTACTTTCATAAGTTCATAAGTCAAGTCTTGTTATATTTTGCTTTTTATTTTGACAGATATTATCAATAACTATAAAATCACACTAATAATATACTAAAATATTGGTGACCTGGTGATCTAGGGGTAAGGTGTCAGACTTCTGTGCTGAGGGTTCGGGGTTCAATCCTCGGTCCCGGCACAGATTTATCTGATTGCCAAACCCTTCCTTCACCTCTGACAAGACGTGTATTAATCACAACTTGTGAATGTGAGGAATGCCAGGCCTCCACCGTGGTTCGGATCCCACGTTAAACTGTAGGTCCTCCATTTCATCTCACAATCACCCTACCACTACACATTAGCGTAAGTGCGTATAAACCGAACGGGTAGTAAGACGCGGTGCTGATAATAATAGTAAAATATTGTCAATATTGACCATAAAATGTATATGATTATATTTTCTACCAAATTCTTTAAGTTCCTTTCTAAAATGGCGGTGGGAAATTGTCATGACTGGCGAGTGTCTCTGCTCGGGTTTACCAGACTGGTCCTAACGCCCCCATAAGGAAGAGCGCTCTTTCGGCACTAAAGCGAATTAGCGAGATAGCGACTCAGATTAAATAAATGAGGTTTTTTCCGAGTGAAGCGAATTCTCGGCCAACTTTTTATACGATAATAGCCGAATATATTTTAGCTTCTGGCACAATTTATAACCGTTTTGAAGAAGGAAGGAATGAATGAATTAATGATAAGATCACTTTGGTTCGATTAAGGTGGGGATTAAGGCGACGCAAGAAAAGGCTATTGTTTTTGCAGCTTTTACGGCAAAAGATTTTTTTTTTTGGCAAAATAAATCAAACATTTCTCCAGTACAAACATAAAGTTTATTTTTCTTCACGTGTTGATATCAACAGTTGTTGAATATCTGTCAAGGATGTCCTGGAATTTAATGACAACTTTTTATCTTCAAATAAAAAGTTTCTCATCTAATGCCGCTATGCTCTTGACAGATATTCAACAACTGTTGATATCACCGTGGGAAGGAAATTAAATGTTATGTTTCTACTGGAGTAATATTTCATTTATTTTAGCAAAAAAATCACCATAAAAACTGCAAATACCCTGGCCTTTTCTCGCGTCCCCTACACCCTCACCTTAAGCTGCTAGAATAATCGAGTAGAAATTCATCAGAAGTCAGAAAACGAGTGGATTCATACATTGTTCATGGGTGTAGCTGTTCGGCAGTAGGAGAACGAACAGGAGAAGAGGAAAATACAAATAACAATAAAATTTGTTAAGTCTTCTGTTCGATCCCTAGCGCTTCCAGATTTTCCCTTTGAAGCTGTGTGTCTGGAACGGCGTCAAACTCAGCCCCTTGGGGACAAATTACGTGCTATTTTTTAGTGAAAAGTAGCGGCTCTGGACTAAAAAACTGAGACAAGTAGACACAGAGTTCGTTGTGTTGACCACAAGACACCCTATATCCACATATGCTGGCAATATCTTCGCCAACAGACGGTATATACTTTGTCGGTATAGCTCGATCGAAGGGGTGACGCTATGAAGCTTGTGGTATAGGTTTGAGGACGATAGAATTTTATAGGGAATTTCTTTGTGAGGAACTAAAATCTATAAAAAAAACTATCAAAAATATTCCTGTACAGGGATTTGAACCCATTATGTCACTCTAAAAGCCGTGAGTCTATGCACACACTAGAACTGAGCTAAGGCGATAAACTGTCAAAATTATTTATTGTTTGTAAACCCTGTCTGTGTACATGCAAAATATTACATGAGAAGTACAAGGTTACATGTGTGTGAACTTAGGGAGAATTGGTCCACACATGCTCGGTAGCTGTACCGGTGTAAGACGCTCTCTTTGGACGGTCAAATATTGGCCAATCATAAATAACGTGTCCTAGATATAAACTTTTGTATAGGTATACGTAAACAAGTGCACCCATTTTCATCTGTTATCATTTTTTCCAATCATGATTTAAAGACTAAACTCAAGATAACTTTATTTGTTAGTCATAAAATTAAACTATTAAAAACACAAATAAAGTTGATCTATATTTATAATTTATAGATTATATATACGTATAGTACTAAACCCGAAGGTTGGTCGGGTCCTTAACAGTCCCACCGTCAGCTGTAAAGCCTGAAGAGGGGTACTAGGGAAATAAGGGTTGAGGTAGTTTCTTCACTGAGCCAGAAGGTACTATTGGACATCAGTCTGCCAAACCCATCAACTGACCCTACAATCGACACATTCACAGGGACTGGCTGTATATTGAATGTTATTACTAGTATTAACTGACCCTACAAGTGACACCTTCACAGGGACTGGCTGTATATTGAATGTTATTACTAGTATTAACTGACCCTACAAGTGACACCTTCACAGGGACTGGCTGTATATTGAATGTTATTACTAGTATTAACTGACCCTACAAGTGACACCTTCACAGGGACTGGCTGTATATTGAATGTTATTACTAGTATTAACTGACACACACCTTCACAGGGACTGGCTGTATATTGAATGTTATTACTAGTATTAACTGACCCTACAAGTGACACCTTCACAGGGACTGGCTGTATATTGAATGTTATTACTAGTATTAACTGACACACACCTTCACAGGGACTGGCTGTATATTGAATGTTATTACTAGTATTAACTGACACACACCTTCACAGGGACTGGCTGTATATTGAATGTTATTACTAGTATTAACTGACCCTACAAGTGACACCTTCACAGGGACTGGCTGTATATTGAATGTTATTACTAGTATTAACTGACACACACCTTCACAGGGACTGGCTGTATATTGAATGTTATTACTAGTATTAACTGACCCTACAAGTGACACCTTCACAGGGACTGGCTGTATATTGAATGTTATTACTAGTATTAACTGACCCTACAAGTGACACCTTCACAGGGACTGGCTGTATATTGAATGTTATTACTAGTATTAACTGACCCTACAAGTGACACCTTCACAGGGACTGGCTGTATATTGAATGTTATTACTAGTATTAACTGACCCTACAAGTGACACCTTCACAGGGACTGGCTGTATATTGAATGTTATTACTAGTATTAACTGACCCTACAAGTGACACCTTCACAGGGACTGGCTGTATATTGAATGTTATTACTAGTATTAACTGACACACACCTTCACAGGGACTGGCTGTATATTGAATGTTATTACTAGTATTAACTGACACACACCTTCACAGGGACTGGCTGTATATTGAATGTTATTACTAGTATTAACTGACCCACACCTTCACAGGGACTGGCTGTATATCGTTAATAAACTTTCGTATTTGTCAGAGCCATAAGTGAGACTGACGCAGATTAATTAAAGTTACAACTTGTTCTATAGCCCATACCAATAGATATAGTGCATTGTAAAAATATATCTCACCACAGATAGATCTGGGCTATTTATTAACATTATCTCGATCCAAGAAAGAATCGAGTTTATAACTTTTTAATTAAGTCTAAACCAGATAAAATATTGCTATTGACACAAATCTTTATTTGAGGGACTCTATAAATAGTAAAACTTTAGTTGGCCTACAGTTGGAGGGTTGCACGGAAATTTAAGCTTCAGTTGGAGGTTCCTAAGATTAATAACAGATACATGCAAAAAATAAATAAAATATTCACGTACATATCCTATATATTATTTATGTTGTCAACATCCTTTTTTCTCGACTATTACAAAGCCTACAGCGATGAATAAAAGGTATCAGTGGATAGGATTTTTTTTACCCATTTCTGACATAGCATATTCAGTTTACGTTAAAACAAATTGTTTGTTTAAAAAATTTAAGTTAAAAGAAATATCTGACACTATTTGATTATCAATTACCGAAAATAAACTTTCTTTGCTATTTTGTGTATACACTTCGCTGAGGATCTAATTTCCTTAATCCAATAAAAGAATATTTTTGTTTTGGAGTGGGGGGGGGGGGGGGGGGTGAGGGGAAGGTTGAGTGTGCGATGGTTTATTTTAATAGAGCAATTAAATGTTAAACTAGAAAAACGAGCAATATATTTAATATACATGACAACCTCTCTTGCGACCAGCCCTGTTAGGCTAAATGTTCCCAAACACCCGCCCAATTTTGAGAAAGTAATATATTTCAACTTGTCTTACTTCTCGAGAAACTTATGCGCTAATGTTTGGAGGTCCTAAGCCAAAGCGTGTGCGCCCGTAACTCCTAGAGGGCTTTTAGGGCCAATAGCGAGTCTACATGTAATGGGAGGGTTTTAGGACAGGAATTACGTTCCTTCTCCCTTATTCCACCCACCGTCTTTGTCGATGAGCATTTGTTTGTCGGGTTGGGATACGAGAAGGGTTCTCCAACAAAGAAATGGTTAAAGTGTCCAATGTTTCTTTTAAAAGTAACCATTACTGTATCAATAAATATAAATAAACGGATCAAAAAAAGTTTGTAGGATTACAGTAGTATTTTGGTATAAATAAACTTATAGGAAATACTTTGCTACACTCAACATTGATAGTGTTTTAATATATTATTGTTGTTATTTTATATAAACTATTATTATTATTATTCGCACCGCGTCTTACTACCCGTTCGGGTTATACGCACTTAAGCTGATGTGTAGTGGTAGGGTGATTGTGAAATGAAATGGAGGACCTACAGTTTAACGTGGGATCCGAACCACGGTGGAGGCCCGGCATTCCACACATTCACAAGTTGTGATTAATACACGTATTGTCAGAGGTGAAGGAAGAGTTTGGCAATCAGATAAATCTGTGCCGGGACCGAGGTTTGAACCCCGGAGCCCCACAGCACAGAAGTCTGACACCTTACCCCTAGACCAGCAAGTCACCTTTAAAAAACTTGATAATATCAATCAAAATGACAGCTGCACATCCTATTACTTGACGTATGGATACGTGAAAATAGATCTAATAACTTTTTCTAGTCGTCAGCTAAGATTCTTCTTATGGAAATTGGAATGTACTCTCATATATTCATACGTCAAGCCATGTGATCTGCAGTTGTTTTTTTGATAGATGTTATCACTACCTATAAAATAACAATAATAATATAGTAAAACGAAATCAATGTTGATCGCAAATCAACATTTATTTATTTACACATGTGAAATATTGAATTTTGAGTTAGTGTATCCACATTTGCGTGGAAGGAGAATGGAAAACCATTTAGGGAAAATCTCTATCAGTACAACCGACCGGATTTGAACCTCGATCTCCGCGTCATCGGCAGTCAAGTCAAACATGAGAGTAACACCTTAGACCATGCGGCCACCGAAGCAGCTTAAGAATATATCTTTTTTTTGTGTGCATTACTTCTTACTACCCGTCCTAGTTATCCGCGTATATACTGCACACAGTTGAGGTAGTAGAAATGAAGGTAGAATTTAGAATAAATGTGCCCGCAATCGTGTGGAGGGAGAGTAGGGAAACATTTGGAGGGAAAAACCCCTCAAAACACGTCTTGGTCTGGATTTTGAAACAGAAACTCCCGTCAACGTAAATCCGGACTGATCGAGAATAATATAAAATTAACTGCTATAAAAAGAAACAAACCTTCTTCGGTGAACGCATGGTCTAAGGCGCCACTCTCTCACAATAAACCGGACTGCCGATGATGGGGAGATTGGGTTTCGAATCTGAACTGGAGTGGTTTTTACTAAATGGTTTTCCCTGTAAATGCGGGTACGGTTTATTTAAATTCAACCCTCCTCGTACCTAACACATTAGTTTATTTAATACGTAAGCGTATAACTCGAACGTGTAGTGTGATGTGTGATGCAGTGATAAAAAAAAAGAAAGATAGAAATAAGTGAGACTTAAAAAATAACAGGTAGCCATATTAGTTTCTAATTATATTGTATTTTATAATAATTCGTCAAACCTATATAAAATATTGATTTCTTAAAAAACTATAAATCACTTTTTTTTTTAATTTGATCTCCAAGTTTAAAATAAAATAATCTAGGCCTAGTTTGAAAACTTGTAGGTTGGCAACAGCAGTGTTGAGTAAGTCCGTTAGATAACAATTCGCCCACTGGCTCCAACGCTGGGACTATTTTTATAGTCCCCTCAATCTCATAGAAATGTTCACTTATTTTGGTTGGTTGAATGTTTTTAAGGTCATCTACCTTTTTTGCATCCGAAATCGACACTGGTTTTGGTTAGAGAACTAGATAAACATTACTAAATTAAAACCTATTACAGAATTGTTTATTTTATCACCACGTCTTACTACCCGTTCAGGTTCACTTATGTAATAATTACGCTAATGGTTTAAGGGATTAAGATCGTTATATTGATCTGAAGTGTATCAGCATTTGCCTATAGGGAGAGTGTAAAACATTTTTTTAAAACTACCCTCAGTACACTTGACCGAGATTCGAACATCGATCTTCCCACCATCGGCGGTCTAGTTTAACACGTACGAGAGTAGCGCGTTAGACCATACGTCCACCAAAGCGGGTACTGAAATTTATTAAATTGACAAAGAAATTGATGGAAATATAATGAAAGATTAAAAAGAAGTTTTCATCCCTTTTTTTAATTTTTAAATAAAAGTAAAAATTCAAATACAGTAAAACTGGATTTAGTAAATATTCCATTTAAACTTGTAATCTCATATATATTTTTTCTTGGCATGGAATTATTCTAGTGTATCAGTGTCACGTTTAGTTTTTATCTCTATTTATATATTTTTAAATACAAGCTACAGTCAAATTTTCATAGAAAGGACCTTATATAAAATACAAACAATTATTTTTCTGTAAACATTGATAACATTTTACTATATTAATTATTACTATTGTTATTTTATAAATATTAATAATGTAGATCAAAAGTGACACCTGTAGATCACAAGACTTGACGTATGAAAACGTGAAAGAATAGCTTTTACCCCATACACGAATCATCTAAAGTCTTCACTTTTGCAATAGACTGAACTACTTATGACGGGAAGATCGGGGTTCGAATCCCAACCGGGTGTACTGAGGGAGATTTTTACTAAGTGGTTTTCCACTCTCCTTTCCACGCATATGCGGTTACACTTATTCAAAATTAACCCTGACCTCATTCATAACACTTAACACGGTGATAGGAATAACAAACCATTCTCGCTATCAAATAAGGCCCTTATTATCAAAATTGGACTCTATATCTCTGTTCACAAAGTTATTTTACTGTTCTTTTTTTTCCCTCTCGTTCCTCAGATACATGAGATGGGTTTAGACCCGGCAAGAGCTAAACTCTAAATACTCTTCTTCCCACCCTTTACCCTAGTTAAAAAAGGAAGAGTTCTGTATCCCCACCCCTCTCCCCCCTAAAAAACCAGGAACCCCCCCCTTTCCAACACAATCCTATGATTGAGAGAAAGAACGTGAGAACTTTACACAAGTCCGAGTTACTGCTGACGTCACAAAGTGTCTTTTTTTTTTTATGAATGGAAACGTGCTTTCAATTGCATTTCAAAACTTTTTTTTTTGTCTTCGCGATCTAACGCCATGTTATAAATAAAAACCTTGAAATGGAAACCTACTCGATGCTCGTCTGTTTAACCAACGTTGTAAAAAAACACGCTTCTGTGGAGTAATTGGCTAACGCGCTAGTTTCGTGTTGAGTCAGACTGCCTAGGATGGAGAGATCAAGGTTCGAATCTTGGTCGGGTGAACTGGGGGGGGGGTTGGTTTTCCCCTAAATTATTTTTTTCCAATCTCCTTCACGCAAATGTGGGTTCACTTCCTCTAAATTCAACCTTCCCCAATTCCTAATCCGTTAGCGTAATTAGTACTTAAGCCTATAACTAGAACGGGTAGTAAGACGCGGTGCTAAATATTATTATTATTATTATTAATAAAATTTTAACTCTAACACTAAAATCTATTTAGGTTTCTCCTATCCCTCATGGATGGATGGGCTGGTAAAAGCAACCTTTTGCGTTGCTAGTATTTGTACGTGCGGTTATACAAACATCGTATTTCGTGTTTAGACTATCGCTGTACGTGCTAAGTTGCCGCTGTTTACAACAGCAATGCTGAGCTTTCTCGAGCAAACATCCTAAGAGTTTCTAGATATACTCCACGCTAAGCAAGGATGTGTGATACATAGTCTACCTCTCAAGGCGCTTTCAATATTACACGGTACACAATCGAAACAAACTTGTAATGTACTTTTTTTTTTAAGTCAACCCACCCCTGTGGTCTAGTGGTCAGAGTTCCCGGCTACAGGTTCAGAGGTCCCGGATTCGATTCCCAGATTCTCTAGGAAATAATGGGGTCAAACTCAGCCCCGTGAGGACAAATTACTTTTTTTTTAAAGTAAAAAGTAGTGGTGCTGGTCTAAAAAACTGAGATAAATAGCCACAGAGTTCGTTGTGCTGACCAAAATACATCATATAACCACATAAGTTGGCACTATCTTCGCCAACTGACGGCGGCCACCCGGTCAGTATGGCTCGATTGCGAGCTGACGTCAAAGAAATTTTTTTTTTGTTTGTGTGGTACGGGATCTTCATTCTAATAATATCGTGTTATTTTTGCCGTTTTCTACTTTCTCTCAAACCTCGGAGGGAGAAGTATTGTAATCGTCAAAAAAAATCAAATTCAATATTTTGATAAATGTCAACGTTTCATGACCCCCTGAAACCAAAATGTTGTTTTCGCAATTCCGTCTTTCTGTACCTCGGGCTAGAGCCGAAACTATTTTACAGATTGGGTTAAAACTTGATATCTAACCCTAAATTTAAGGGTAGTTTACTGATGTGCAAAAAAAGAAAAAAAGCCATTTTATCGAAATTCGCTTTAACGATTTTGATTAAATTTTGTTGCTAGATACTGTTTAACATCATTAACAAGATTACAAATCTCATTTTCTAATGAAAATGACTTTGATGTTATTTTACATCAAGGAAATTTTCCAATTTTCATAATTTATCCGCAACTATTTGAGATATGAAATGACTTACAACTAATTGTAAAGTTGTAGTACTATTAAAAATAAAAATCTTTTATTTGAAATATATTTTTATAAAACAAATAATTTCTGAGCTATAATCAAATATATATAAATAATTTTTCCTAAATGATCCTCCTTCAAATGCGGTGATATTTTCTTTAACTCTACAAACAAACAAAAACTGTGCAAAAACTTCAAAATTTTGAATCTGACTCTCATTAATATTTGCATTGGATTAAAAATTTCGGATCCAAATTGATCCCAGATTCGGATTCGGTGTAATTTGATTCGAAATTTTAATTTAAAAGTAAAAATTTGAATAATAAAACTTATTATTGGCATAGATTCTAGTTTATTTGAATTGGCCGTAAAAGTTTTCGAATCTTGTAATATTTATAATCTTTCCAATTTTTTGTATACAATTTTATTGACTCTTTTAATGGACTCAATTTAAGAACATAGCATCGTGTTTAATTCAAAAACTTTTAATTGTGAAATATTCGATTTGAATTCGATTCGGATCATATTAAATTCAAAATGTTCAACTCAGACCATTTTAATTTTAAAATATTCTATTAGAAAATTTTTTACTATAAAATATTTGATTTGGATTCAACCAAGCTAACAAGCAAAGATCCGGATTCCATTCGAAATTTAAAATTCACATAGGCTTGGCCTTCTTTCCTCAGTTCTACCAAATAAATTTAAATATGCGGATAGCTCGGACGTGTGGAAAAGCGTATAAGAGGGGGAAAATATGCAATTCATACTCACAGAAAGCTTCACAGCTAATATGTTTTGCTTTATAAAAATCAAATATAATGTAAAATGTAATTTCCCACTCTCCTTCCATGCAAACGCTGGTAGACTAACTTTAAAATGCTGCCTTTTTCATCTCTACTCCATTAGAGTAATTATGCGTATAGCCTGAAAAGTTGGTAAGACGCAATGACAAAAAAAAAAAAATTTGATAAAAAGTAAACTAATTTGTTAAAAATGTAAATTTTACTTTATTTTAATTAAAATTCTTCATCACAATCCCATGAAGTATTTAACTAAGAAGTCTAATATCTAAACAATCCAGTCCATTTTAAATACAATTTAGTGATAATGTTTCAAAATGTCAACACATGATTTACAAATATTTAATGAAGAAGCATCCAACACCTTAGTTCAGTCGGTAGCGCGTCTGTCTCCTGAGCTAAATGTCCCGGTTTCGATTCCTAGGATGGTCGAAAAACTTATAATTGGTGAAATGTGGGTTTGCCCTTTCACAATGATGAATTAACGGAGGGGAGATGGATGTTGTGTCTTTTATAAGTTTAAGTTAGTTTTGAAGTCCTGTACTGATACTATCCATCAGTTTAGAACGTCGACGTTAATACCTCAAATAAATGAAAAACAAAATTAAAATGAATTAGGTAATAAATACTTTTTTTTAGAAGCTAGGGACGGTAGAATATCTAAATACTTTTTATTAAAAACCGGGATTATTAAATCCTCAACTCACTGAAATAACTTTGTCTTCATTACTTTATGAAAGCGGTTATTTTTAAAGGAAAGATTTTTGTCAGTTAACTTTTAAACTTTGAGCTTTAAAACTATTTTAAAGTTAATTTGTAAAATGTTTTTACTCACATTTTTTTCTAACGATATTTTATTTTTAGAATGAAGTTATTGTTTTAAAAAGTTATTATGGTTTTATTTGTTTTATTTTTATAGCAGTTCCATTGGACTTTTTGTCTTAGGTTCTAAAAATATATTATAAAAGGCCATTTCGGACGGGTAGTAAGACGTGGCGTATGAACAGTAAGCAACCAAGTAAGTTGGTTGAGGGATTTTCTTACAAGGTCACTACTTTAATCTCTCCCAACCGCATCCCACACGACCGCAACCGCAAGGGAATGAATGCGTCGTGTTTGCATGCGGTTGGAAGGAGAAGTTAGATGGAGGAGGAGGGGGTAGTATGGCATACACTTGACTCTCTACAACACAGACGTGAAAACTTTCAACCCCCTTGATAAAGTCATGCTAAAAGTTTCATTTCTCATCAAATACAAGAACAAGTTGTGTTTATTCTCGGCTTTTAAAACCTTTCATTCGAGCTCTTGAAAACGAGTTTGGGTAACTTTTCTCATACAATTAATGCGCTTACGTTGACATCTTTTGTGTTACCTTGGTTTTATAATGGGATTCGGTCTGTATTTTTAAATCCGAAAAAGCGTTTCTCTGAAGTAACAATCACGAATTTGTCCGTTTCATGGAAAGATGACGCTTTGACATTTTTTAGAATAAAGAAGGGTATTCTATAACTTCTAAGGAGTTTAATATAAACAGGTGAGCTGGTTAAATTTTATCGTGACAGTAAAAATATATCCATGTTTTATTAATCAGTTAAGGTGGAATTGAAGAGGATTCGAGAAAGGGTAATTATTTGTACAGTTTTCATAGAAAACAATTTCTTTTCGGCAAAATAAATCAAATATGGTAGATAAGTTTATTTTAATTTTCTACACTTGTTAATATCAACAATTCATGAATATCTGTCATGAGAATAGCGGCATTTGATGTTAAACTCTTTAAATCAAGATAAAAAGTTTTCATTAAATAATTCTAGGGCACCTTCGACAAATATTCACGAATTGCTGCGATCACCGTGTGAAGAAAACTAAAGTCTATGTTCCTACTGGAGCAATATTTGATTTATTTTGTCCAAAAAAAAGTTTTGCTATGAAAACTGTAAACATAACTGACCCTAGCTGTGGATCTACACATTCGGCGGAAATAAAAGTGCAGAATATAAAAGGGGTCGGTCACGTGACGAGCTCTTAGCCAATCACAAGATTTCCGCCTCATCGGCGCTAGCTGTTCCCCTAAAGTTCAACTCATCTCTACTTTGTCCGCTCTGCCTGAGATGTTCGGAATGGGAGACCCAATAAAATCTCAGAACCAAACCTCTCAAATCAGCGCTCATGCGCATTCGATAACGCATGCGCTGTAGAGCCAGAAACTGCCTCGTTGGTCGTTGGAGGAGATTTGAAATAACCTGTTAATGTAAAGCGTGTGTGTCGATGTATTGGATTTTGTCACGACACAGCGTTATAATTTGAAAACATACATCGGGAGAATGATCTAAAATATACGTTTATCCACTAGAAAATAAAATATATTTATAATCAGCTGTTTTAAGTTTGAGTTGCGATGCATCATGGGTCAAGATACAGCGAGTGTATTGGCTCACGACTCAAGCAGATTCCCTTTCTATTTTCTGCGAACGTGTGAACCAAGCTTAACTCGCGTTCAATATCATCCCACCTTAATAATTTAATCAGGAATTTCCCAGACAAAATAGTCAACATGATTATTACTCTCTCTCTACTTTGTATGATTAAATTCCTGATAATACTCGGGTAAAATATCGTCTAGTTTCGTCGATGATTAAGAAATTATCACCCAGAACAATATCATTCAAACCCACTTCGGTGGCAACGTGGTCTAACGCGCTAGACTGCCAAAGACGGGGAGATCAGGGTTTAATCCCGGTCGGATTCACTGAGTTTTTTTTTCCTAATTGTTTTTACACTCTCTCCACTCAAATGCGGATGCACTTCCTCTAAATTCATCCTTCCTAATCCCTAACATAAATGTGTAATTAGTACTTAGACGTAAAACCTGAACAGGTAGTAAAACGCGGTGCTAAAAAAAAAGTTTTTGTATTAATTTAATCTGAGTCAGAGGACTGCACTAGCCATACCTGTAATAGTCTGTTATATTACTAGCACCGCGTCTTACTACCCGTTCGGGTTATACGCACTTACACTAATGTGTAATGGTAGGGTGATTGTGAGATCAAATGGAGGACCTACAGTTTAACGTGGGATCCGAACCACGGTGGAGGCCTGGCATTCCACACATTCACAAGTTGTAATTAATATACGTCTTGTCAGAGGTGAAGGAAGGGTTTGGCAATCAGATAAATCTGTGCCGGGACCGAGGATTGAGCCCCGGACCACCAGCACAGAAGTCTTGACACCTTACCCCTAAACCGCCAGGACACCCTATCTCGTTATAAATGGTATGACTTGGTCAAGTCGTAAGACGGTAAAAACTGACTCGTTTTACTGTACATTCATCTCAGAGAACTGAGTAAAATAAAAGTTTTCCAACCTAGAATGCTCCTCTGAGTTCTCCCCTTTGTACAAAACGTGACGTCAGTGTCCTTGACGTGGGAGTAGAGAGGGAGACGACAACCCCCTGCTAGGGCCGAGCGACGAGCCAGTGGTCCCGTAGTAATTAATACCAGCAGACTAGTCTTCCACTTATCGGTGTTAATTTGATTACTCCCCCCCCCCCCCCCCGGCTTGGTTCGCTGAGCCCGTCGATGTAACATCGCGATATTTTACATGTTACGAGAGGGGTTAGGGGGGCTTTCCAACACAGGTCTGTGTACAACTAGGGTGGGTGGGTGGGGCTACTCTTATATAGTGCTAGGGTGGGTGGGGCTACTCTTATATAGTGCTAGGGTGGGTGGGGCTATTGTTATATAGTGCTAGGGTGGGTGGGGTTACTCTTATATAGTGCTATTGGGGGTGGGGTTACTTTTATATAGTGCTAGGGTGGGTGGGGCTACTCTTATATAACACTAAGGTTGGTCAGTGTAAGTTGATTACTAGCACAAGATCACAAACTTGGGTTCGGTACCAGCCACACACACTGTTTGTTCATGTTTTTGGCTAATAACACCGAGTCTTACTATTACCAGTTCGGTTTATACGCCTATGTACTAGTTACGCTTTTGGTTTAGGGATCAGTAAGGTAGAATTTAGAGAAAATATACCCACATTTGCGGGGAGGCAGAGTGGAAAGCCGTTAAAAAACACCCTTCAGTACACCCGGCCGGATTCGAACCCTGTGCTCCCCGTAATTGACAATCTAGTCTAGTGCGAGAGTGACGCCTTAGACCATATGGCCACCGAGGTTAGTTGAATAATCGTATTAAAATAAAAATTAAAATAAATGAAACTAGCTTAACATGGTGGGTAATATTAAAGGCTGGCGCACATTATTTATAAGTGTCAGCTCTGTCGGCTTGTGGAGACAGCTACGCTTGGTTTGATGTGGGCGTGCGTTATTTTGTTCGTGATTCTTCGTGTCCCTCGGTAATTGAGTTAAAAAATGTTTGTTCACAGACAAACCACTAGTCATACATAGAACATTCTAGTACACTTTTACAACAATAAAGAGCCTCAAAACTGGGTGGAATAAAGGAATAGAAAAGGTAAATATTTTTCAGTTTTCACAGCATACAATTTTTTTTTTCGACAAAACAAATCAAATTTTGCTCCGGTAGAAAAATCATAGTAATCTCAACAGTTGTTGAATATCTGTCATGAGCTTAATAGTATTCGATGGGAATTTTTTTTAATGAAGAGAGAAAGTGATCATTAAATTTCAGGAAACCCTTGACAAATATTCAACAACTGTTGATATCACCACGTGAAGAAAATTAAACTATTGGTTTGAACTGGAGAAATATTTTATTTATTTTGACCTAAAATATGTGTTGCTATTAAAACTACAAAAACACCGAAATTAACTCGCAATCCTTACCATCCCACCTTGAGCACAAAAATATTTCACTACTGATTGTGTGTAGAGAACATCCATCATTTTACAGATGATTTAATATTAGATGGTTAGTTTAAATAAAAATTATATACTAATAATTTATAGGTTGTTTATATTTGAGCTAAAATGCCGATACTTTTCGGAAAATGGGCATACTTTTTTAAAAATTTGAAAAATTAAAATTTCATACTGATAAATTTTCTTCTAATTGACTTTTTTTTTTTACTTATTTGGTGGTATAATAAGAATTTAATTAATATACAGAATTAATTATATAATAATTATAATAATTTGAAATTAAAAGGACTAATGCCTTTATACCTTTATTTGGGTCTAGGGAGTGTATTAATTTTTATTTATTTTTTACTGGGGAATGAGTTTCTCACAAATTCCAATATAATTGTTGGAGCTAAGATTGGGTTTTAATGGTTGCTGTTTGTGAATTAAATGGCGTGTCTATGATACATCAATCAGTATCTGAGTTTTGTGAAAAGATTATCCAGTACTAATGTACCGTTGTCCAGGGGACGTCCGAATGTACTAATAGTAGTACAACCTTTCCGTGGAGGCTCTTTCCATGTCTCTCTAATATGAAGGGATGAGGATAGTGAATATGACGGAAAGGATCCAATAAAGATCTTAATCTAACTTAAGCATAATTAACCAAACACTAATGACCATGTGAGTTATTATCCTTTTGTCTCCCGGTACTAACCGGAATCGAACCCCGGGACCTCTAGGTTAGCAGCCATGGGCACTGAACACTATAATTTGTGGATCTAAGCCTGTGTTATAGAAAACACGTAAGACACCCAATAAAACAAAGCACACATATTCCTCTTTGACATGAAAACGAATGATTAATGATCCATTCATAACAAACTGATGAATGATCATTAAGGGACTGATGAGGGATAACATTGCAAATAAAAGTGATAATTAATATTATCACTGAGCTCACTGAAGTTCTGTAGTAACAAACTATTTAACCGGTGTTTCAAATAATTATTTCATGATTTTAGTTCTCACTAAACACGAATTATCTGTTAAATGTCTCAATAAATTTGTGATGTGTTTATTAAAAATAAGATTTAAATTAAATTTACATATATATTAGTTTTACAACTAGAATCAAAGTGATAAATTTTGGTTGGAAGAATTTTTAATGTGTCTAATTTAGTTCATAAAATTATAGTTGTAAACATAAAGTTACGCCCAGAAATATGTTCCTATAAGATTATTTTTACATTTTTTTTCAGGTGCAGTACACGAGAGAAGAACGTGTAAGAATAATCCACTTATGGTAAGCTTTTAACTCATAAATTTATATACATAAAAAATGAGAAATGGGTTTTGATTTATTTACACAAAAATATCTGAGAAAAAAATGTACGTTGTTAGTCTAAGTAAAAATATGAAAAAGGACCAACAGAATTAATTAAAAATTACTAGGCAATTATTAGCCTGGAGAGAACGTAAGGGGGGGAGGGGAAGATTGTAATAAAACTATCCACGGTACTGTTTATTGTCATCCAACTTTGTCAATAAGGAATTAATTATTTGATGCAATATAAATAAACTACGAAATGAATATAGCTATAGGCCTAATTGAGGTGTAATATTTATGTTAGTAATCTACTACACACGATTGGGCTTTCAGCAACTGGGACTTCCTACGTCTAAGGAAGCCTTCAAGTTACCTCCACAATATCTCCCTCCAATTTGACATAATTTCTTTAGAATTCCACAAACGGACATTTTATTAATTCTCGGTGTCTTTTTAACCGGTCGGGCTATCCTCATACTTCCATTTGTATTTATTTGAGATACTTAAAGTTAACTTTCTGAACCGACTGATTATATCAGCACACAAGAATTTCTATGAGCGAGAGCGAAATACCATACTAATATTGCCGGGAAAGGTATTTTCCCATACCTTCTAGGGTTATTTCACATGTCCACAATCGACATGGGGGACCTACGGCTTTACTTACACTTCGTAGGAAGTTGTGCTACGGATTTATCACGCTCAAGAAAAATCCGATGACTCCCGGAAGATTGCGTTGCGGTTAAAGTTGTCAATAACCTGAGTTGTCACTGGAGAGTATGGTTAGAAGGTGAATACATTTTTTTTGTATGTGACTGTACTTCACGCAAAAACTAAAAGCCTTGGCGACGCTTATACCTGAGCTTAGTGAGTAAATTTAATTGATGGACGACCTGAAAAACCATGTAATTAATATTGTCGTGAAAATGTTTTCAACGTCATTAATAACTGTTTCCTACCCCCGTCTCTGCCACGAGGAAAATTGAGGACAGCTCGAAACTTCGTGTTAAATGTTGGTTAACTGTTTGGAAAACATGGCAGAGCGATTTGTTACAGCCAAGTTGACTTATAAATACTTAAAAATAGGTTTTCAGGGAGCTACCCTTAATTAAGTTTTCCTTAAAAACAAACACACCATATTGATGATGATGATGATAATAATAATAATAATAATAATAATAATAAACAATATCATAGATACATTTTAAACAATAATTTTCAAAACAATTAAAAAATAATTCAAATATTTTTTCAGCACCGCTTCCTACTATACGTTCAGGTTATTTATTAAATTGGTGACCTGGTGGTCTAGGGGTAAGGTGTCAGACTTCTGTGCTGAGGGTCCGGGTTCAATCCTCGGTCCCGGCATAGATTTATCCGATTACCAAACCCTTCCTTCACCTCTGACAAGACGTGTATTAATCACAACTTGTGAATGTGAGGAATGCCAGGTCTCCACCGTGGTTCGGATCCCACGTTAAACTGTAGGTCCTCCATTTTCATCTCACAAATCACCCTATCATTACATATTAGCGTAAGTGCGTATAACCGAACGGGTAGTAAGACGCGGTGCTAATAATAATAATAATAATAATAATAATATTTATTAAATTATGCTAATGGTTTTAGGGATTGGAAAGTTATATTTATAGGAAGAGTAAATGCATTTGCTTGGAGGAAGAGTGGAAAACAATGTTTGAAAACCCACCCTCAATACACCCGACCGAGATTCGAACCTCGATCTCCCCGTCATCGGCAGGCTAGTCTACTGCTAGAGTAGCGCCTTAAACCATGCGGCCCCCGAAGGAGGTTATTCCAAATGTTCAAAAATCAGTTATTTTTAAACTTAACCAAAATTGTTATTTTATATTTGTAAAAATAAATATATACTGATTTTAAAACAAATCTTTAGAGCCATTTTGACAATATTTAAATTTTAATGAAATATTAATCATTAAACTATCCTCTAACAAATTTTTGCCGGTAAAACCAGTATAAATTTCTATTTATTGTTTTAAACACTCTCCAAATAAATGCATTTTTTAAAAATAGTTTGGGCCCTATCAAGGATCAACGCGTCTTTTATTTTCTTAAATGGCTTACCCATCCACCCTATACCCACGATAATGCGGGTACATTTAATTTCTACCTCAGTCAATTTATTCGGTGGCCGCATGGTCTAAGGTGTCACTGAACTATCGGTATCTGGGAGATTGTGGTTCGAATCCTGTTCGGCTTTACTGAGGGAGGTTTTTCCTAAATAATTTTCACATTTCCCTACATGCAAATGCGGGTACACTTCCTTTAAATTTAAGCTTTATGACACCAAATACACTGGCGTAATTACTATATATGTGTATAACCTGAACAGGTGTGCTGAAAAAGAAAAAAATTATGTGGGGGAACAAAAAAGAACTCATTAGATATTTAAAAAAAATCTATTTTCTCGCATCTGATTGTGATTGAACATGGATATTCCTAATCATAGCTAGGAGTGTAAACCACTACTCTATTCTAAAAGACTAATTTTTTGCTTAAAATACAGTTTTGAAAAAAAACATTCCCAAATGTAAACTGTCGACGTTCTAACGGCGCATTGAGAAACATCTCTTCTGAGCTATACGACGTGCCTAGCGTACGGACAACATAAACGTATTGGCTGTGTTTACACGCTATCCTCCACACGTCGTCTTATATCCATCCGCGCGCGCTAGACAGATTCTTGACCTGTGTCGCCAAGCCGTCTATTTACCTCCCTGACGCCTGGAGGTGTAGGCAACCCTTGTGTCGCGAGGGCGGACTTACGAGCGCTCGGGACGAGAGCCGTCTATCTACCACGATTCTGTTGTAATCACACTCAAATCGAAGGAGATAAACGGCTTCTGTTATTTCACTTACTACCCGTTCGAGCTATACTCACATGTACACTAATACACTAATGTTTTAAAGATGATAATTTACAAGTATTTTACTCACATTTGCGTGTTGGGAGAGTGTAAATTTTTATTTATTTTTTTAGGAAAAAACCTCGATCATTACACCTACCCGGGATTCAAACGCCGATCTCTCCGTCATCTACAGTCTAATCCAGGGCTATTCAATTAATTATCCAATTGAGCCAAGTGGGCAAAAAATAATAATATTTTGTTAGCTAGACATTTAATTAAATCTGGCAGAAATTTGGAACGTTATTAGATTATACTTTTTTAGTTTAAAAGGGGGCAGTGAAACGTAATTTGATATTATATAATATAACATTGATATATTTAAGTGAAATTTTTTAAAAAATGTAAAAGTTAGAATAGGAATAGGCCTAGTAAATAAATATGAACAAGTATATCATGCCATAATTATTTAAGCATAAATAATCATTATTAAAATATAAAACATTTATGGGAAAAAAATGCAATAAGGCTAGTTATAAGCGGAACACTGTTATTACTATTAATAGCGCACGAACAATGAGTTAGGAAAATATCTACTGGCGAGACATCGGCTGCTGTTGGGTGGAGGGGAGAAGATGCGTGAGCCACTCTCAGCCACCCTGTCGCCCGGCCGCCTGATTTGTTCAAGGTCAAAAGTAAGAATATGTCATATAGAGATACCGGTTCTAGAGTGAGGGGAGGCACGCCACTGGAGGGTAAGCTTGTAGTTCTCCCTTGTAAACACAAGATGTTGTTAGTGGCGGCAAGGATCAAGTAACACTGGGCTTGCAGCTTCATCCACCACTGGTAAGAGACTGTCCGTTCAAGGTCAGGCGCCTTTACATACCGTCTGAACTGTACGACGCGTTCCTCCAGTGATACAGGGAGTTGGACTTTCAATCCGGGAGCCAATCCGCGGAGCTTGGCGGGCCGGATGTGGCCCGTGGGCCGCCAGTTGAATAGCCCTGGTCCAATCCATTGCGAGAGTGACGCGCTGGACCACACGAACACCGAAGTGGTTAAAAAAAAATTATTCGTTTGTGTCTGCCTACTTAGCACGGTCCCGGGTTCGATTCCTGGTTTGGCAGAAAAATGTAGCAATGGTGAAATGTGGGTTTACCCTTTTTATAGTGATAAATTAATGGCCGGGGGGCTGGGTGTTGTGTCTGTTCTAGAAATTAGTTTATAAGTCGTGTACTGATATAATCAGTCGGTTCAGAAAGTGCACGTTAAATTCCTCAAATGCGTATTTTTTTAATTAGTGATAAATTAGTTTAAAAAAATAAATACTTCCAATTTCTCAATTTCTAGATTTAGGTAGACTTCCGTATTTTTAAAAAGGTGTTTCAAAAACCACGGTCAGTGATTACTAACCTCTCCGCCAACTTTTATGTTCGTTTCGTTCTGAGCGAATCCTCCGATGAAAGCTTTTTCTGAATAGGCCATTTTTTTTTTTTGTTAAGTTAGTTCAGTCAATCCTTGATAGTCCACAACTTTCACCGTGTGTTGAATAATTCATGGCTGATGTAACAGAAACCAAGCCAAAGAAGAACCACCTTCAGATTAGTTCAGAAGAAGTTTTACCTACCACCCTTGTTATGTTCAGGAACCAAAGATTCTTTTAAAAAATAAAAAATAAGAGAGAGAAATATTAAACTAAAGAAGAAGTTTCGGGAGTTGATTAATTCAAAGATTAAAGGATAACGGTGGACTTAAGTTCTAAAAAAAAAATAGTGATGGATTTTTCGAAGACTTAGAGGTACGAGCTCCTGTGCAATACTTTGCTATACTATGATGCACTGTATGAATCTTGTTATACTAGGGTACACTGTATGAATCTTGCTTATACTATGATGCACTGTATTAATCTTGTTATACTATGATGCATTGTATGAATCTTGTTATACTATGATGCATTGTTTGAATCTTGCTATACTATGATGCATTGTATGAATCTTGTTATACTATGATGCATTGTATGAATCTTGTTATACTATGATGCATTGTATGAATCTTGCTATACTATGATGCACTGTATGAATCTTGTTATACTATGATGCACTGTATGAATCTTGCTATATTATGATGCACTATATGAATCTTGTTATACTATGATGCATTGTATGAATCTTGTTATACTATGATGCATTGTATGAATCTTGTTATACTATGATGCATTGTATGAATCTTGCTATACTATGATGCATTGTATGAATCTTGCTGTACTATGATGCACAGTATGAATCTTGCTGTACTATGATGCATTGTATGAATCTTGCTATACTATGATGCACTGTATGAATCTTGCTATACTATGGTACACTGTATGAATCTTGCTATACTATGATGCACTGTATGAATCTTGCTATATTATGATGCACTGTATGAATCTTGCTGTACTATGATGCATTGTATGAATCTTGCTATACTATGATGCACTGTATGAATCTTGCTATACTATGATGCATTGTATGAATCTTGTTATACTATGATGCATTGTATGTATCTTGCTATACTATGATGCATTGTATGAATCTTGCTGTACTATGATGCACAGTATGAATCTTGCTGTACTATGATGCATTGTATGAATCTTGCTATACTATGATGCATTGTATGAATCTTGCTATACTATGATGCATTGTATGAATCTTGCTATACTATGATGCATTGTATGAATCTTGCTGTACTATGATGCACTGTATGAATCTTGCTATACTATGATGCATTGTATGAATCTTGCTATACTATGATGCACTGTATGAATCTTGCTATACTATGATGCATTGTAATAATCTTGCTATACTATGATGCACTGTATGAATCTTGCTATACTATGATGCATTGTATGAATCTTGCTATACTATGATGCACTGTATGAATCTTGCTATACTATGATGCACTGTATGAATCTTGCTATACTATGATGCACTGTATGAATCTTGCTATATTATGATGCACTATATGAATCTTGTTTATACTATGATGCATTGTATGATCTAGCAACTATTCACCGATGTGTTGCTATAATTATGATGCATGTATGAAACCTATGCAACTAGAAGAACATCAATCTTGCAATTAGTTTCAGTATGAATCTTGTTACATACCAATCTTGTTTATGTGCAGAGACCAAAGATTCATTAAAGATATAAGAGAGAGAATATTGTAACTATATGAGTAGAATTTGCTATTTGATTAATTAATGATTAAATGGATTTAACGTGTGATCTAAGTTTCCCTGTAAAACTAAAATATGATGGATTGTATGAATACTTAGAGGTACGAGCTCCTGTGAATATTTGTTATACTATGATGCACTGTATGAATCTTGCTATACTATGATGCACTGTATGAATCTTGTTATACTATGATGCACTGTATGAATCTTGCTTATACTATGATGCACTGTATGAATCTTGCTATACTATGATGCATTGTATGAATCTTGCTATACTATGATGCACTGTATGAATCTTGTTATACTATGATGCACTGTATGAATCTTGTTATACTATGATGCATTGTATGAATCTTGTTATACTATGATGCATGTATGTATCTTGCTATACTATGATGCATGTATGAATCTTGCTATACTATGATGCACAGTAAGAATCTTGTTATACTATTATGCACTGTATGAATCTTGTTATACTATAGTTGAGTGGAAGGAGGGGGCAATTTTTACCATGGTGACTCGAAGCTGTATTTACGCTTAAAGGGTGGACTAGGAATATGCCTACCTAAACCACCACAATATAAAACAATAAAATAATGTTTAAAAAACAAATAAAACTAGAGCTGTTTAATTTAATACACTGTTCGTTTTAATAAATCATAAGTATTTAACATTTAATTATATATTAAACTAGCTCCAGTTATTTTTAAATAGTTTTACAATTATGGAATTATCGATTGATTAATTTTTTCTTCAGCTACAGAGGAAGTACGACAATTTTTTTTTGTCGTTTGGGTGCTTTGAAAATAAAATACTATAGTGGCTTTAAATTAAAGTTGATAAAACACAAAATTCGTAAACACATATATTGAAAATAGTCCCACGATATTGTCAAAGAAAGAAACACAATACTTCCACGATTGAAGAAATCAATAGATCATGAGATCCGTTGGAATTTTTTTTATACCAAATTGCTTTACAACACTTTTAACTTTTAAATTCGAACTTTTTAGTGAATTAGTACGTAATTAAAATATTGATATAATTGTAAAGAAAAACGCTTTGGCTCAGGCAAGCACACAAATATGAAATTAAAGTCTAGTTTTCTTAAGGACCCTGTTATTTGAAAACTCATAACTGCCACAATGAATGGGGGGGGGGGTTAAAATATTGTATTTACATTCTATATCTGTTTAATTAATATTGCACAAAGAGATTATAAAATATCCATGAGGAAATATTTTTAGAACCTTTTGATGAACTTTTTATATTAACTTTATAATTAATAAACCAAAAGAGACATATTTATAAAATTCGAGGTTTTATCGACTTTCAACCAATGTTGGTGGTAAATAGTTATCTTACTACCCTTTTGGGTTTACGCTTATGACCAATCACGCTAATGATTTTAGGAATTAGAAAGGTTATATTTAGAGGACGTGTACACTTATTTGCGTGGAGAGAGAGTGTGGAAAACCATTTTGAAAAAAACCTCGGTATCCTCGACCGAGGTGCGAACCTCAATCTTCCCGTCATCGCGAGTCTAGTCCAACACGAAAGTAACGCGTTAGACCATACAGTCACCGAAGTGACCTATATGCTACGGCGCCATGTTCATAAATAAAAGCCTTTTGGAAGATACAAACTTTGATTTTGTGGTCCATATTGTTAATATTTTACTATATTATTATTGTTGTTTTATAGGTATTGATAATATCTATCAAATGTGACAGCTTCAGATCACATGAAATTGACGTACGAATACATGAAAGTAGATCTAGCTGTCAGATAAGGTTCTTCCTATAAGAATTAAAACTGAACGTCTTATGTTGACGCCATTTTGAGACGATGCTACCTTTCCCGTGTTGTAAAGAAATGAAATAAAAATATATGAGTATATTTTATCTTGAGAGATGTCGAGACAGCAGTGATGATAAAAGATTGGTCCAAGGAGTGAAAGGGGAGGAGGGAGGTAGGAGGGGAAAGAAGGCGCCCCTTTTATCACAAGTTACCGAGGCATTAAACAGTTTTATCACTTACCCCTCATGTACCAATTACCGCCCGGGGTTTCATTGTTCGTCGTTATTGTTTCATCCAATAAACCAAAGTTTAGAGGCAGAACGGTCCAACCACCGTAGTTTGATGGAGCGTGTTTTACCCTCCTTTGTTAATTTCACAAAGATGGGCAGGTGGTAAAAGACGTTAAGTCTCGTATTGTCTAGTTTGCTGATGATGGTTTGAATTCAAACCGGATGTATCCAGGAAGTTTTTCTTTATAAAATTCTTTCAATGCACTCCGCAAAAAAATCTTTAAATCCTACCTTTTTTTTCACTATTCCAACAGTGTAACTATATATATTAATATATTACTATATATATATATATAGTTTGGACGTGTTGGTAAAATGGGTACACAAAAAGTAAGACTAAACAAACCAAGAAGAAAATGTGTAAATATTTAGAAATTTTGGATTTTTCAATATTATTTAAACAACAAATTAGTGGTTAATTGTTTGTATTTTATTTTAATTTAACAAGAACGATTTTATCTTATATGATATATAATTACTATTTTTTGAGAATTTTGTTTCTTGAGCTCATTAAAGCCTTAATGGCTGACATGGACCGAGTGTTATTACCTTATATCAATAGACGAACCTTGTGCCAGTAAGGGACTATGTCTGCCATATCTTGATAAAAATCTCCAACCAGCCAAGCACATATGTATTTCTTACCCCACCCGGTAGTCCAACTTAGCCCCGCTTCTTGGCCCGTGGGCCAAGGCGTCACTCTTGAAATAGACTAGGTTGCCATGAGGAGAATAAGGGCTCGAATCCCGGTAGAGTTTAAATGAGGTTTTTTTCCTTAATCGTTTCCTACTCTTTCTATCCACGCAAATGCTGGTATACTTCCTCTAAAAATGCAGCCTTTTCCATCCCTAACACATTATAAAAATTAGTATACAATATGCGTACAACCTGAACGGGTTGTGAGACTCGATAAAAACCTCATATAATATTATGGGAATTGTACACTTTACTTGCGAGAGCAATTGTTTCATCGACTGAGCCACCGAGAATTTTACCCAAATTCAAGACATTTTCTCGATCTCTTTGTATAGTTCTGTATAATGTACCTGCATAGTAATAGATATATAATATTACGCCTTTGGGTTACATGATTCGTAGTCCAGTAGTGGAAAGATCAGCTGGTACTAATGTACCGTTTTCCAGGGGACGTCCGAATGTACTAATAGTAGTACATCCTTTCCGTGGAGGATCTTTACATGTCATTATGAGATGAGGTGATGGTGATAGTGAGTATGAGGGTGATAGTATAAAGGCGTGGAACCAGTGGAAACACTTGAACCTAGCATAAGCCTAACTAACCAAACCCTGGTAACCATTGGGGTGGTTCCCCTTTCAGAAAAAAATATCCAAGATATCAGCCGGGAAACGAGCCCGGTAACCCCAGGCTCGTAGTTAGATGCACTGACCCCAACACCACGAGGCCGGTCAGTCGGCGGTAACTCTACTGTTTCTCTTGATACCTTGTACGACCGTCCTGATGCAGAGGATGTAATCAACGTAAATCAGCCAGTCCCCGTCTGTTAGTGGAGACAGTCCTGCTCGATCTAATTAGTCAGGTATTCTTGGGAGCGCAGTTTGAAGCCACCCAACAACAACTCACGGTGGTGTAAGGCGGGAGTGTTGGGAACACTACAAAAGGTCAGTGTTTTTATGCAGTTTTTTTTATAGAAACACTTTTTTTTATCAAAATAAATCAAACATTGCTCCAGTAGAAACCTAGAGTTTAATTTCCTTCACACGATGATATCAACAGTTGTTGAATATCTGTCAAGGGGTGTCCTGGAATTTAATGACAACTTTTTATCTTCATTTAAAAAGTTTCTCATCTAATGCCACCATTCTCATTACAGATATTCAACAAATACTGTTTATATCACCGTGTGAAGAACATTAAACTCTATGTTTCTTCTGGAGAATTGTTTTTTATTTATTTTGGCAAAAAACATGTTTTTCTATAGAAATTGCAAAAACAACACCCTTAACTCGAGTCTTCTAGACTCCTACCTTTAAAGTGGGGTGCTTGTGAGCGCGAGTTTAATATGTTAATTTTGTATTTTTTTATAGCATAAACATTTATTTGGCCAAAATAAATCAAATATTTCTTCTATAGAAACATAGAGTTTTATGCACATGATCATCTCAACAGTTGTTGAATATCTGCCATGAGCATAGCGGCATTTGGTGACAAACGTTTTAAACGAAGAGAAAAGTTGTCACTAAATTCCAGGACACATCTGACAGATATTAAAGAACTGTTGAGATTAGCATGTGCAGAAAACTAAGCTCTATGTTTCTATAGAAGAAATATTTGATTTATTTTGGCCAAAAAATATTTATGCTATAAAAACTTCAAAAATACTGCCCTAAGCTCACGCTCACTAGCACCCCAACTTAAATGGAACGAATACAAATGATATATCCCAAGATTTTTATTTTTTCAAGTCTACACTTAAGTTTAATTTATATCTTAAAGAAGTAAACACCAGAAACATTATCAGATGGGTTACAATAAAGCTATAACAGCGAAAAAATATTCTCTTCTCACAATCACTAATGGACTACAGCGTTTGGTGTTTGAATGTATCACTAACCTCGGGTTGGCTGTAGACCAAAACTATTATAATTAGAATATTTACGAACAAATCACCGCCCCCTGAGATTTAATTATATGAAATGTTGACCATATAATTTTAATTGGAGATCTGTTGGCTAAGGAAACAGAGGTTCAATCCCTTCTGGGTGCAATTGGATCGTTTAAATATTATGGTTTCTCTAACTCTGTACAGTAGCATTATGGTGCATTTCCTTAAAATTCAGTCCTCTCTCACACTTGTTTTTTGTGATTAAGGAATGAAGCATATTTTTTTAACATGCTATACTTATCGTGTACTTTATAATAACAAAGATCACATTAGCACATGACTATCGAACTAATTTAACCTAAGACAACAGACCTAATATTACACACATTGAGATTTAATTTTTTTAATTTATTTAAGGTATTTAATGTGCACTTTCTGAACCAACAAGACACGACTTATAAACTAACTTAAATCTAGTTGGTAATAAGCACTTAATGTATAGTCTGACACTTAACCTCAGTCAGCAGTGTGTTTGTCTACTGAGCTTAGGGTCCCAGGTTTGATACTTGTCAAGCCCGAAAAATTATCATTGGTGAAATATGGGGTATCCCTTTACACAGTGAAGAATTAACGGCTGGGGGTCTGGGTGTTGTGTCTGTTCTAGATTTAAGTTAGTTTGTAAGTCGTGTGCTGATAAAATTAGTCGGTTCAGAAAGTGTACGTTAAATTAAAAATGTATGTATTAATAAATTTAAGTTGAAGTTAGACGTATCAACGCCGTGAGAATGCAACTGTAAATACGTACATGTACAACAAGTTGCATAACTCCAAGTGGCTGTATCACAGCGCCTCCTCGACCCTCCCCCCACTCCCCCCACCTACCCGCGACTTGGTTACAACAGTAACCGTCGATTTATTTAACGCGGGTTCAACCTCAGGACACGTGGCTCGCGTCCCGGACACTTCTTTCCGCCTATGATATGCAACTTGTTGTACACTTACGTACTTACAGCTGCGTTCTCCAGGCGTTGT
The DNA here is from genome assembly GCA_033556935.1 of Timema podura. Lineage (NCBI taxonomy): Eukaryota > Metazoa > Arthropoda > Insecta > Phasmatodea > Timematidae > Timema > Timema podura. The sequence continues at coordinate 8,821,737 of JAVRXN010000014.1, read as the reverse complement.
TCACGTCAATCTTCAACAAATATTTAGTAACCCAAGATTACTTTTCTGGACAATTTTTTTTTTGCCAGGATTTTCCGTTTCTTTCTGCCCACAGATCCAGTGGTTTAATTTTGAGCAGAAAGTTTAGAAACACCCTGTATAGTGATGAAAGATTTCCAGAACAGCTCAGTTTTAAGAGAATTGGCACACCAAGACAAATTCCTGTGTTTGAGTTCATTTTACAGATTGCAATTTTAAACTCGAACCAATATAATAATTTAATTTTTGTTAGTATTTATATGTTTTACCTATTAAATAATGATGGTTTGTTCTGCACGGATTTCAAAATATACCGTATTATTATCAGTTTGCTTTGTTAATTTTTTTTTAAACAGAAAAAGATTAGATATTTTTGCTTTTATTTTTATTACTTTCTTTGCCCTGATTTGTCAGTTTTTCTTCTCCATACTTTGGTTGTAAGTTCACGTTTTATTGTTTTTTTTATATCGCAATATGTTTCATGATAGTGATTATAACATGTATTACATTAATAAGTATTTATCTGTTTGAATCGAACAATCACTTATTAATTAATATAACCCAATGTAATTACGGGAATGTCCACATGGGGAGACCACGATTCAATTAATTTCAAATTAGTCGGAAAAAATGTCATCTAGACACGAGAATCAAGCCCAAGGCAAAGGTCCCGACCAGATTCCAGTGTTTGGCTGTCAATTCCCCTCTCCAGGGGTCATTTAGCGAATTTACTAATTATCCTTTGGGCACGGGCTTAATTGAAATTATTAATTTAAAATTATTTGATTTAATTAAAAAACTTTAGAGTTTTATTGCACTGTATAGTCTCTTGCCATTTTTTAGTGTAATACTAATTTTTTTAATCCCTCGTAATATTGTGCTGATAATTTGTCGAAAACCCGCTACGGTGATGGAATGGTCTAAGGCGTCACTCTCGCAATAGACTGAACTACCGATATAGAGGATATTGGGGTTAGAATTCCGGTTGGTGTATTGAGATTATTTAGTTCTAAATAGTTTTACGCTCTCTATCCACGCAAATATAGGTACAAATCCTCTAAAATGTAACCTTCCCAATCTTAACCCATTAGTGTAATTAGTACATAAGCGTATATCACGTCGAACTCGGTAGTATTGGGGTAAGTGCTCGCCTCAGGACCATATGTTCGCTGGTTCAAACCCAGTCGAGATCGATGGATTTTTCTTGAGTGATAAAAATCCGTAGCACAACTCCTTCGGAGGGGAAGTAAAGCCGTCGGTCCCCCATGTTGATTGTGGATGTAAAAGTAAAAATAATACTTAGTAACGTGTCTTACTACCCGTTCGGTTTATACGCTTAAATACTAATTAATCTAATGGGTTAGGAATTGGGTAGGTTGAATAAAGAGGAAGTGAACCCAAATTTGCATGGAGGGAGAGTGGAAAACCATTTAGGAAAGATCATCTCCAGTTCACCCGAGTGAGATTCGAATCCCCGATCTCCCCGTCCTCAGCAGTCTAGCTCAACACGAAACTAGTGTGCTGGCTAACTACGCCATCGAGGCGGGACATGTAAAAGAACACAAGAAGGTATGGGAAAATTACCTTTACCGGCAAAAATTGATAGGATTATTTCGCTCTGGCTCATAGAAATTCTCGTGTGCTGATATAATTAGTCGGTTCAGAAAGTGCAAATAAAATACCTCAAATAAAAATAAAATAAAGTATATTCCAAACGGGTTCTAAAAACATCTTATTTTTCAAAATGGTCAAAAAAAACTGTCAGGGCACCAAACTGTACTGTATGGATCTCTTCGGTGTTGGAGAATTTCTAATCGTGTGTAGTCAGAGATTGTTTCCTAAATATCATTTTACACTCTCCCTCCACGTCAATTCACATGCATTTCTTCTACATTATATTTTTCAATTCCCACCCCCATCAGTGTAATTTATCCTGATAATACGGACGGGTGAATACAACCCTCAAAGTCTTCTCATTACTACGCGGAATCCCTTCAAAGGGTCTATATTATTTCAGAACAGAGTATTCATTTCAATATGGTATACCGCGCACTTGACTTTTGTTTCAATTTAGGACAGGAATTTACTTCATTTGTTTTAATCGCGTCACACACGCTGGCTTGATAAATAAAATATATTTGAGAAACAAACTTGTATTACTAAATTACGACAGATTGAATAGTGAGCTAATGAAGCTTTTATTAGCCCCCCGCTTCCCCCCTCCCATGGTGCCCGATTTGCCATGAAAATTTAACAAATTTATTTTTGTGCTGCCATCTACAGATTCAAAATTAAACGTTATTTCTGAAACGTAATTCTAAACTAGATTAACAATATTTTCTTCAAAAATTTGTTAAAAACAGCTTAATTAAATATATAATTAAAATTTTTTAAAATCTGGCTTCGAGGTGCATTCGGACCCCCCTTCCGTCCACCTATGTTAAAAATTTTAGATCTCTGCGTGCCGTAGATTTGGCTGTGCATCGCACACAAACAAACACACAGACAAACACTTCCTTTTATTATTTTATTAAGATATCAGGTAGACAGACGTGACAAATGAACAAGTCCTAAGAAGAGTGGGTGAGAAGATCAGGTAGACAGACAGGGTGACAAATGAAACAAGTCCTAAGAAGAGTGGGTGAGAAGATCAGGTAGACAGACAGGGTGATAAATGAACAAGTCCTAAGAAGAGGGGTGAGAAGAACAGGTGACAGAAAGGGTGACAAATGAACAAGTCCTAAGAAGAGTGGGTGAGAAGAGAACCATTTTGGATGTGATTCTTCGGTACAAAGCAAACTGGATCAGACACATCCTTAGGAGGAATTGTCTTCTGCACGAAGTCATAGTAAGAAAGGTTGAGGGAAAGAGGAATTTAGGAAGTAGGAGGATTCAAATATTGGATGACTTGAAGGAAAGAAGAAACTTCTGGGAGCTGAAGGAGGAGGTAGAAGACAGGATGCATTGGATGTTTAAGTTCACTGACAAAATAAATGGACCTGTCGAAAGACAGAACATCTAATAATTATAATAAATTTAATGTAATAATATCACCTGTAATAGTCTATTATACCGGAAACTATGGTTTATCAGAAGTGTATATTAAGTAGACTTTTTTTTTATCCCACGTCTAACTACCCGTTCGGGTTAAGCGCATATGTGATAATTACTCTAATTGGATAGGTATGAGGAAGGAAGCATTTTAAAGATAACCAACTATATTTTCATGGAAGGAGAGTGGGAAAACCTTTATGAAAAACCACCCTTAGTAGACCCGATCAGTATTCAAATTCCGATCACCCCGTCATCAGCCGGCCAGTCCAACACGAGAGTGACGCCTTAGACCATTCGGCCACTGAAACGGGTTTTTAGGATTAAATCATCGTTTAACACAATAATGAACTGGTAGGTCTAAGCTAAATGGGTTAAGGGGTAGATTACATATCACAGGTACAGTTTTAACAAGCTGTGCTTACCCTGGCAACACTACACGACACTATACTACACTGACAACTTCATATTTCCCTCCATACCTCCTCTCTTCTTGCAAGCTACAGAGTGTCCACTAATGGTTGTGTTAATTATCAACCTACTAATTTGCGACCTCCCCCCTTTATTTCCCCCACCTTACCATATTTACCAAGTCTTGCAGTCCCCCTCTCCTCCCCGTTACTGGCGATGTACCCTCAACCACAGTTAGACCACGTTATAACCCACCCCTCTACCCCTCTTCCTCAAACTACGGCCCAATTACAAAAGCACGAGTAATTAATACGTAATTTAATTTCCGTCGCTTGTTATATTTGTGAAGAAGGAAGATACTAGTATGTCAGTTTTACACCGAGTTGGCTTGTGAAGTTAGAAAGTGGACTTTTAATAAGCTAAATTAATAAAAACCATACTAAGAGTTAGCTTGGCGCTAGAGGGTTCGTTCGATTGGCAGGCCTGACTTTGACCCCAGAGTTTGGAGTTTTAAGTTCGAATCCCTACAGTGTCGTATAGTGTTCTGAGTAAATGAAAGTTTTATATCCTGTTTTTTTAAAAATATTATTTAAGTAAGTTTATTTATGTAGAAGTTTGTATGTATAGTATTATATATAATTTATTATCACTGAAAATCCACCATTTGTTTCATGGGGAAATCCTGGTTGTTTTAAATGGATATCAAACGCTCTTCTGAAGTACTGAGGAGTAACGGGCAGTCGTGGAGTGTCGCCAGGATAAGCAGAGCTTGTTACAACTGTACCTGTGATATGTTTTCCCCCATTTGACCAATCATACATAGACTCTGCTCTACATACCTCACATGGGAATGTATCAGTGTAGTGTAGTGTTGCCAGGGTAAGCAGAGCTTGTTACAACTGTACCTGTGATATGTTTTCCCCCATTTGACCAATCATACATAGACTCTTCTCTACATACCTCACATGGGGATGTATCAGTGTCGTGTAGTGTAGTGTCGCCAGGATAAGCAGAGCTTGTTACAACTGTACCTGTGATATGTTTTCCCCATTTGACCAATCATACATAGACTTTCTCTACATACCTCACATGGGAATGTATCAGTGGAGTGTAGTGTTGCCAGAGTAAGCAGAGCTTGTTACAACTGTACCTGTGATATGTTTTCCCCCATTTGACCAATCATACATAGACTCTTCTCTACATACCTCACATGGGAATGTATCAGTGGAGTGTAGTGTTGCCAGAGTAAGCAGAGCTTGTTAAAACTGTACCTGTGATATGTTCTCCCCCACTCTGTCCCCATTTGACCAATCATACATAGACTCTGCTCTACACACCTCACATGGGAATGTATCAGTGTGGTGTAGTGTTGCCAGGGTAAGCAGAGCTTGTTACAACTGTACCTGTGATATGTTTCCCCCCACTTTGTCCCCATTTGACCAATCATACATAGACTCTGTTCTGAGAACCATCAATAGCAACATTTGAAACTAACTCTGCTTACCCTGGCAACAAGCCACGACACGCCACCACTGAGCACAGCTCATATTTAACATAAACCTTTCTTCATCTTATAAAATACTGTCGTAATTCCCATACTGTACACAAAACCTATTTTTCTTATTTATATTTCTTTCTTAAGTTCATTCTACAAAGAGAAAAGAACGAAGAGAAAAGCCTCAATTCTATTTCCTCTTCATCTCAGTGGCTGATGACAACCACGATTCTTCTTTCATCGCCTCGACATCAACATTTCACTCCATCCCCTTATCCCCCCTCCTGCTTTTATTATTCAGAGCGCCACTGTCCTCATGCAAACGCCAACACACCACACCATTTCCCTTAAAATTACCCAACACTTTATTTTTTTTCACAGAGATGTGAGGTTGGTATTGCCAAGCTACATTTTTCATTATTGTTTTTTATTTTAGCATGAATGAACATGGTTTCTTGGGTGGACATCCTTGGTCTTGTATTGGTAGTGTCAGACACGTGATCGTCTTCTGAGTTTGACAATCAGTGATGAATGGGTGCTAAAAGAGTGCGGTTTGAAAGGGAGTCCAAAGGTCAATGTGAAAGAAGCGTCTTACGTTGGTTTGGGAATGTTGAGAGGATGAGTGTGGATCGAGTGACGAAGCAAATATATGAAGGTAGAGTGTGACCCACATTTCACCAATGATAAATTTTTCGACCATGCCATGAATCAAACTCGGTACCCATAGTTAAGCAGACAGACAATCTACCAACTTAAATAAGGTATCAGACACCTCCAACATAATAAAGTATCTCAATTTAATTTTAATAATACGAGCAAAATTGGATATTGGTTGACTTTGACCTACTTCAGTGGTGGATTGTGGTTTGTTGCTAAGGTAAGAGGACGACGTCCTTCAAAATCTAAAGCTCTTTTTTTTTTTTTTGACAATCACAATACCTCCTCTTTCCGAGGGGTTGTGAGAAAATAAAAACTTATTTCAATCCTTACATAATAAATATTTTAAAAGAAAATTCTCACACAACCCTACGTCGTAAACAAACTGAATACTTCGTCTAGGGGTCGATTTACCGTTATTCGTATCGTGTGTGAGCCGGACTTCCTGCCCGCGGCGTCACTTCCGGTCCTGATAGGTGTCGCTGCAGCACGTCATAGAGATCGTGTGATTCCGACGCCCACTCGGACGCCCCCGGGGCCACTCCACCCCACCTGGGCGGCGCCGCCACGTTCTGGGTTCAACGGCCACCCACTCTTCTTATTGGGCGCTGTTGCTGACACTCAAACGGATGAGTCTTTATTCAAGAGCTTTTTAAAAAATGTTAACACCGCGTTTGGATTACACTCATATGTGCTAATTACTCTAATATGTTAAAGGTAGGTAAGGTTGATATTGGAGGAAACGTAGCAGCATTTGCTTATATATATAATGGAAATAAATATTTAGGAAAAGCACCCCTAAGTACACCCCACCGAGGCAATATCAGAACCCCAGTTATCTCCGTCATTGACATTACAGTCTATTGCGAGAGTGACTCCTTAAACCACTTGACCACTGAAGCAGAGTATAATAGATACTGAAATTGTTCAATATGTCCCTTAACTCGGAAGTTTAAATGAAGCTTAGTTTGTAAGTTATTGGTTCTATTTCTTGAACTGTAATAAATCTTGTTTTAGTGGTAATTTGGGATAGTTTGTCAGGATCGTCGATTTAAGTTAGGGCCAGGGAAAAAACCCTTGCTTTTTACCAAGAATTCTCTAAGCTTTCGTTTTTTCTTTCTAAATAATCATATAAAACGATTCCAAACTTTGGATATCAATTTACTGACTAGGGAGACGTATAGAAAGGGTAGTAAATATGTTTTCCTCGAGGTAGAGAGGTAAAATAAGATGTTTGAGAAGTTTTCTGAGACAATACTTTTTTTTTAGTATATAGATTTTACAAGATAGTTTATAAATACAAAACAACGTGTTATTTACTATGTGCCCTGTAGAAATATGAGTCTGGGCTTATCGGGGATCATAATTCATGGTTTTCTGTCTGAGAAGTTTCGGTTGGGCTGATATTTAGATTAAATTTTCCGGAAATTGGTGCGATCAATTTCGAAAACAACTTAAGTTTTTGAAACGATAGTAGGTACTTTTATTAAAAATGGCTTTAATATTTTTATTTATTTTATGTAAAAAATGTACATTCTATGTTATTTTGAAATACGTATTTTCTTCCAACTCTTTTTTTTTTAAATTTGCATTTAGCTTATAACTGAAGACTTTTAGCGTTTTAGTTTCGGATACTTGACATTTTCCCTTCAAAAAACAAAAACCATTATATTTAATTTGATATATATAGTAAAGTAGTTTTAGATTTAGGGATGTTTTACAATGTCGCCCAAATTTAACAACATAAAGTTCTAAACTTAAACTTAATGATGTATTTATAAAACAGTAAAACACCAAGATAGCATTAATTTTATCTAAATTAAATCTTTCGTTCATCTTCGTGGTTAAAAGACTAAAATTATCAATTTTTTTAGCACCGCTTCTTAACTACCTGATCACACTGTACACATATGCACTAAATACGCTAATATATTGGGGTGAGACAAGTTATATTTAGAGAATGTGTACCTTCATTTACGTAGAGGAAGATTGGAGAACAATTCAGGGAAAATCACCCTCAAAACACTCGACTGGTATTCGAACTCCAATCTCTCGGTCATCAGCAGTCTAGTCTTTTGCGAGAGTGACGCCTTTGACCATGCGGCCACCGAAACAGATTAAAATTATTTGAGAAGATCCTGGTTTGATTCCTGTTGACTGTAATTATTTACTACCTGTATTTGAAACACATTTTAAAGTTTATTAAGGAGAGATAATATATTATTTATGAAAATATATTAAAAATTATAAAAGGTGTAAGAGAGGATTGTATAAAATACTAAACAAGCTTGGAAAAAAATAAATATATATAACATTATTAATTTTATATCATGGAAAATTATGGTCAAAAAACTTTATCATAGGAGCCTTTGTAACAATAAAACAAAACATATTAAAACTAAGACATAATCACTTTAAAATTAATCAGGCTGGAGAACAATGGTGAAATAAATTATTATTATTATATTTTTTAGACTTTTCACTTAATGTTTTAATAAACTTAGATCTGTGGATGATGATGTTTAGTTATATTAAATACTTAATTGAAGCACAAAAAATTGTTGGAATTTTTGTTGTTGCGAATTTGTGAAAATTGAATGAATTAATAAAAGTCACAATGTTGTAGTTTACAAATTAACGATTCTTAGTAGTAAATCCTGTTCTCCTTGTGTTGACAAACCATTTAACAATGGCTTTGAAATTGGCTTAACCTAACAGTTCTTTTAATTATAGATGAACCAATCTTCAACAAGATATTCAAGTTGAAATGAGCTCTGTAAACTATTTAGGATACACCCACATCGGTGGGGACCCAGATCAAATCTCAGGAGCATCTTGACTGATTTTACGGTGACAGGGATGTCAAGGTAACCCAGATGAATGGTTTACCTATCTCCCTCCACGCCCATACGGGTAAACTTCCTCTAACGTCTACCTTCCTCATTCCTACAACTACAGTTTAATTTAAATGCGTAGACATACCCGCTTCGGGGTCGAATTCTCCAAGGCGTGGCTCCAGCAATAGAGTGACTGCCAATGACTGGGTGTTTGGGGTTCGAATCATGGTCGGGTGTACTATGATCTTTCCACTCCTCCTCCACGAAAATGCTAATACACTTCCTCTAAATACAACCTTTCTTATCCCTAGCACATTAACGTATTTAGTACATACTCGTATAACTTGAACGGTTAGTAAGACGCGATATATTAAAATAAATACGGGAATAAGTATTAAGAGGCAATAAAAATAAATGAAAGGAAAAACTATCGTCAATATACCTGTCCTGGCCTCAAACCTCGAACTCTCCATCAACGACGAAACATAAGTTACGAGCCTGACATCTTTTCCCTCATGTCCACTAGTAAGAGCCACAGTAAGTGTTACCTTTTATCTAAAAAAGGTTGAACATGATCTCTTGATTAAACACGGCCATATTTGTCCGTAAGGTCCTATAACCAACCATCCGAAACCAATTGGTTCTTGGTTCGAGTCCTTGGGGAACCATCTCAGATTAAACGGTTCGGAACACTTGTAGTCGTACGAAGAAGATACGACCCACTAAGGACCGATAGAAACGCTTGATGTAACGCGTCTTAACGACCGACTACCCGTTATAAACCGCCGTTACGAGTCGGTTGCTTTCATAACGGACGTCTCGTTGACAAAGTGTCTGAAGATCTCCTAAAAAAAATACGCGTTTCTGCACATGCACAAGTTTAAATTAGGAACAAAATGAATCGTGTATTCAGATGAAAATCTTCTAGTCCTCTTAAAAAATGCGTCTCTGCACATGCGCGAGTTCTAAACTAGGAACAAAATTAAACGTGTATTCAGATGAAGATCTTCTAGTCCTCTTAAAAATGCGTCTCTGGACATGCGCGAGTTTTAAACTAGGAACAAATTTAAATGTGTGTTCAGACGAACATCATGCGTCTTTGCACATGCGCGAGTTCTAAACTAGGAACAAAATTTAATGTGTGTTCATATGAAAATCTTCTAGTCATCTTAAAAATGCGTCTCTGCACATGCGCGAGTTCTAAACTAGGAACAAATTAAATGTGTGTTCATATGAAAATCTTCTAGTCATCTTAAACATGCGTCTCTGCACATGCGCGAGTTCTAAACTAGGAACCAATTAAATGTGTGTTCATATGAAAATCTTCTAGTCATCTTAAAAATGCGTCTCTGCACATGCGCGAGTTCTAAACTAGGAACCAATTAAATGTGTGTTCATATGAAAATCTTCTAGTCATCTTAAAAATGCGTCTCTGCACATGCGCGAGTTCTAAACTAGGAACCAATTAAATGTGTGTTCATATGAAAATCTTCTAGTCATCTTAAAAATGCGTCTCTGCACATGCGCGAGTTCAAAACTAGGAACAAAATTAAATGTGTGTTCAGACGAACATCTTCTAGTCATCTTAAAAATGCGTCTCTGCACATGCGCGAGTTCTAAACTAGGAACAAAATTAAATGTGTGCTCAGAAGAACATCTTCCAGTCATCTTAAAAATGCGTCTCTGCACATGCGCGAGTTCTAAACTAGGAACAAAATTAAATGTGTGTTCAGATGAAAATCTTCTAGTCATCATAAAAATGCGTCTCTGCACATGCGCGAGTTCTAAACTAGGAACAAAATTAAATGTGTGTTCAGATGAAAATCTTCTAGTCATCATAAAAATGCGTCTCTGCACATACGCGAGTTCAAAACTAGGAACAAAATTAAATGTGTGTTCAGATGAAAATCTTCTAGTCATCTTAAAAATGTGTCTCTGCACATGCGCGAGTTCTAAACTAGGAACAAAATTAAATGTGTGTTCTTCTATTGGTTTAGGTTAGCCTTGGCTAGATCCTGGATCGTGATTAGTATGAATATCAAATTTAGGGTTGATTTAACCCGTTTCGTGAAGTGCTGTCAGGGTAAGCAGAGCTTGTTAAAACTCTACCTGCGATATTTTATCCCCCACTCTGTCCCAAATGGTCAATCATAATAGACTCCACCAAAGAGAATTAATGACATAATATACATTGTTATGGAAATATTGAGACAAAGAGAACATTTCTGTCACTGAAGATCATAACACTCAATTTTATTTCCAAGTACCTCCATAAAATTATACATATAAAATATATTATATAGCTATAGGCCTATATATACATATATATAAAACATTATTTTAAATAAATGATTTTTTCTTTTAATAAGACAAGAACATTACAATGAAAAGTTATTTTATATCTGAAATTGTTGTGGATAAATGATCAAAGTTGGAAAATTCCGCTAATGTAAAATACCCTCAACATCATTTAAATGGGGAAATGAGAATTTACATTTTGTTTGTAATGTTATCAGTGCCTAGATACCAAATTTAATCAAAACCTTTAAGCGGATTTCGATAAAAATCGGTTCATGTCTCATTTTGCCCTTCAGTAAGCTTCCCTTAATTTTATGGTTAGATAACTAATTCCAAAAACTCCTTGAAATAAACTTACGAAAGCCCTAGTTATAAATTTTTAGCCCTATCAGTAAAATAATTTCGATACTTTTTGTATTAGGCCTACATGTTTTACTACCAATTCTGTTAAGAGCATATTCACACTATTGGGATAGGATTGAGGAATATATGAGGAAATGTATCCACGTTTGCATGAAAAGTATTTAGTAAGCCTTTATAAAAAATAAAAAGATGAGTACACCCAAGTGGGATTTGAACACCTACCTTTCCTCCAACACCAGTAGCCCCAACAAGCGAGATTGATGCCTTATACCGTTTGAACACCAATGAAGGTCAGGGGTTAAGAAAAGAAACAAATTAAAAAATCGCATACGAAAAAACCACATAGAATTTAACCAACCAGGATTCGAACTCTGATTTATAAACCACCTAAACCATTCGACCGAGTAAACAATTAAAAAACTATAGCAGATTGAATATTAAATTATTCTGTGGAAAAAAAATCTCAGTTGAATTATAAAATAATGTAATATTCTCGTGTCAAAATCGATTTTAACTGCTACCTGACGGCCGAGTTATTTGCTGGTTGGCAAATTGTTTGATTAATTAGAAGGGAGATAGAGCTACTACCACCCACTCCTGTTCATCTGTTGTCACCCTTTGATGACGTCATTGCCTCTGTGACTACGGGGATCCAAACCACAATGAGACGAACATTCGACGCACAGGTAACAAAATGATTCATGTCCAACAATGCAAGAGCTGATTAAGTTGAATTATTAATTTTATTTACCTGTTGATTGGTTTTTTGCCTGCTTCGGGAGTCAAAAGGTCTAAAAGCTGTCGCCCTCGCAAGAGACTGGATTGCCGATGATGGGGAGATCTGGGTTCGAATACAGGTTGGTTTGAACTGAGGTGATTTTTTAGTAAATTGATTTCCACTCTTTCCCAACGAAAATGCGGGTAAACTTCCTTTAAATTCAACCTTTCTCATCCCTAGCACATTAGCTAGTAGATCTACGTATAACCAGATGCGTGCTAAGCCTGTTATAATTTAATTATCGTTATCCTAATATGATGACTATCTCCTCTTCCCACTAATAATTGATTTTTCTTAACATAAAACCCCCCTAAGTTTAGGTAAATTTTAAAATTTTTAAGTTGGTATTACATTTTAGTTTTTTTGCATTGCATCCTACTAACTGTTTTGGCTATACATTAATCTATACACATTTACACATTAACAAACTAATGGTGTAAGGATAATAAATTAGAATAAATATTAAATGTTCCCACATTTGCGTTGAGGAAGAGTGAGAAAATCACCCTCAACACACCTAGTCGGGATTCCAACCGTGACCTCCCCATTCATTGGAAAAACCAGACTAAATTAACCTGACGTTAAGCACGTATGCCCATCGATGCCAGTAATTCAGAATTTAATTAGGATTCCCTTAGACCTGCTGTAGGCCTCCCTTGCCACTTAGCCATATCGAGGACTGTACAAAGTCTTAGTTACCCATTTATTTATTTTCTAGCGCCACGTCTTACTATGTATTCGAGTTATTCACATATGTAATAAATTACACTAATGTGTTTGGGATGAGAAAGATTGAATTCAGATAGTGTACCCTCATTTGCGTGGAGGGAGAGTGGAAAACCATTTAGGATAAAACCACAGTAAATCTTACAGGGTTCGAGCCCTGATACCATCATTGACAGTCTAGTTATTATGAGGGACGCTTTAGTCTTAAGACAGAAAATCTCCCCAAGATGTGACATCTGATTCCAACTGTACTACAGTGGTCCTCCAATTATCCGTCACTCACGGGAATCGGACGTGGTCGGAACACAAAAAAGGTCGTTTATTAAGAGGAACAACAAAAAACTTCACTAAAAACACACACACAAAAACCAAGTTAAAACATGAAATAAATGTTTTAAAAAATATATTAAAGTATACATTTTAACTAAGGCAACACAAAACAAGATATTTATAAGAAAACATGGATTCATTGCTGGTTAAACACGTTTGTAATATGTTTCTATTTTTTTAGACGACACCTAGTCTTGGCTGCTAAGTCTCTCCACTTGTTTAGTCACGAAATGTCCACAGGCGTTGAAGTAGGACGCTGTTCTATATACTGAAGAGACATATCCAGATAGTAGAGTCAAAAGTCACATATCCAACAGTTAAACTTGAATAACTTAAGGCGATGGGCCCTTTTCATTTGGCGTGGAAATGCAGAGCCATGGGAACAAATTATTACTTCAAGAATTTTTGTTGTTTTGCAATTTTATTTTCGGAAATGGTTTGTTCAAGAATAGAAGCATGTTGATTAAGTTTACTTTTTTTTATACACACCTCTCTATAATTTTAACAGTGATCAAATATTGACATTTTTAAATAGAAAACTGACCGGCTTCATAAACAAAGAAAATTAACAATTAATAAACATCGGTACATTATCTAGAAGAGGTGTTGAAAATATTAACATAAACATTTCACTCGTTCTGAGAAAACTTACATTTCCAAATGTAGATTTTTCCTCAAGACCGTCAGTAGCTAGTGCCATCTACGGTTTCCGTGATCCATCTGTTCTTGTTGGCGCGGAAGGATACTTTGGAGGTTGTGAAGCCACGTCCACGCCTTTCCCCTCCCACCTACCATCCCAAAAATAGGTTTTAGACTTGCACTCGACAGGGCCAAGGGCCTTAAACAAAAACCAGTTTATTATTAATCTTTTTGAGATGAAAACTGAAATTGTAACTCTCATTTACATCAGATGGGAAGTGAGATCTTTTGGAGGCAACATAAACAACCAATATTTTTTTTTATGAATTGCCAAAATTTACTTTTTGGATTATGAGAGTTTTGATTTTATTACTATAGGGACGGTCGGATATGTCGAAGAGACGGATATTCAGAGGTCGGAGTTATTATCCGGGGAGTGAAATTGACTCTTAAATAACTGTGAACCTAGAATACATTTTAAAACACGAACCACTAAATATTAAATAAAAAAAATAATTAAAAAGCTTTGCGTCCTCCTATCACTTAAACATAAATACTCGTCTGTATTGACCTGTGATGACGTCACGTCCGGTCCATAATGGTGTACGTCTATTGTTGCAATATATTGACAGGAAGTCTTGTCACCTTTTTACTGTGTGTGTGTGAGAGTAGTGTAACACGACGCTGGGCGTCTAATAATCCCCTTAATGGAACCAGACAATGTTTTTTTTTACGAGTGGCTGATAATAAAAAACAAACATAAGCCACCCCTCTTCATTGTTCGCAGATCGTCAACATGTTTTTTTATTACTCAGGGAGCTTCGAGAGCACCTTTCTTTGCGCATGCGTCGATGCTTTCAAATTTCGAACAAAAAATACATAAAAGGAGGAGGAGGCGGGTGAAGATGTTTTCTCGATACGGCTTAGTGCTGCGTATCTTAGTTTCTGTTCAGACTCTCAAGGCTGTAACTATTGGACTTTGGGTGTGGGGTAAGGGCGGTACAAAGAGGGGTAACCACCCTCCATTCTCGAACGCTTTTGTTTCAAGGGCCACCATCGGTAAAAAGGGGTTAAAATTATAATTCAAAAAAAGAAAACACGTGATTCTAGTTAACAACTATCCTCGGAGTTTTAACCCAACCAATAATGATTTTATCATTTACAAACTGGTAATGTGCCCCCTCTCCCACCCCCTAAAAAAGTTTGAAGTTGCAATTACTTATAGTCAGTGGGGAAGCAGTAATTAAAAAAAAAAGACAAATTATAAACACTTGAACCAGCATTAATCTAAAAATTATTCCTAAAATTAATGATCAGGTGTAGTAAACAATACAATCTGTCAGTATTTGATCCAAGACCTCCCGAGATATATCTAAACGTCCACCTGATTACCTCAAAGCAATACTCCTGGCAAGGTGAAATAATTCTTGGGCACGCTGTATTTTATAACCTGGCCGGAAGTTATTCAAACAAAGCGCCAACGATACACCCTCTCTAATCTGGGGACCAAGACCCGACCACGCCCCTCCGTACAAACTCCCAACCCTCGACAATTTCTCTTCTGTAAGCTCCTAACTCTAGTTAGGGTAGGCAGCCTGTTTAGCGGGCTTGTTGGGCGGGCGGTATCTTTCTCCTTAGCTATTTGTTCACCTGTAGAAAAGAACGGTGCAACACTAATATTTTGTAATGTTATACAATAAGATTTTGGTTTATTCGTATTTTAATAAGAAGCTTTTAGTTGCGTTTCTTATCAGCACAATATTTATAAAATAACTTAGCCTAAATCACCATCACTTAATTCTATACATTTGAATGCAGGGCTTGAGCACAGTGTATATCGAAATTCAGGTTGCACTGTGCAAGTTTATACGTATATAATTATATGGGACTCATATCTTTATAAATACCTTACGAAGAAACAAGGGAATAACAAAGGTTAAATTGTTATTTCAATCCAATTCTTTCTTAAAGGTCACTCACTGTATTATAATTTAATTATTTATGTAAAAACTAGTCAAAATTTTAATTCAACATATAGTTTATAGTCATTTTAACATGTTCTAGACATAAAACTGGACCTTTTACGGATTGTAATTTTATATTAATTACTTTTGACCTGCGATTGTCTATATTATTTGTATTTTTTATTTTTAGCTCTCAGCTTTGGAATTTAATTTCTTAACAAGTAATTTTTTTAAATTTAACTCTAATTCTTGTATACAAATAATTGGATTTTAATAATTTCGTATTTATTGTGTCACAGCATAATGTGGTTTCAGTTATAATATTATAACTTCATTACATTACATTTGATTTTGATTTTGTAAATAAATATTTATTAGTTAAGTTAGATATCATTAGACTTTATTTATAAAATTTCATATATTTACACCCTTTCTTAACATATTTTCACTTTCAAACATTTTTATATAAGTCATTTAATAACTTGTATGTCATTTATTTATATTATACATAGTAAAAAAAAGTTCACCGACTCTTATATCTCAGTGTGAAACAAATACTTGAAATAATTTCCTTCATAAGTAATATATACCCCCCTTAATACATATTTTTGAATGTTTTCTATAATGTTTATAACAAATTTTCTTAATTCCATAGTTTACGCACCGTGATAATACTTGTAAAACCAAATAACTTTTCTTTGAAATTTGTTGCTCATTTGTTGGTTTTCAATACAGTAGAATCTCGGAAACTCGACCTGATGTGGACTGAGATGGTGTCGAGTTATTGAAATGTCGAGTTTTACGAATGAACTTGCATAAGATGCATGTTTACTATGTCATGTTTACTAAACAAGGATGAAACACAGTACAGTATCGAATTTATAGGTACAATTGTACTGTAGTGTAGTATTGTAAAGTACATTATATTACATGTTAATATAATGGTGTGTACACATACATGTAATCAACAGAATTGCAGTACAGTACTGTACATACAATATTGTATTGATTCGAATAACACGTCACTGAATTGGAAAACTAACAAACACCACAGCACGACTGTTCCACTCGAGTTACACAAACAAACTGATAGGTTATACAGTTGAATGACCTTGGATTGTGATGACTGGCGCCAGCAAATGTATGCACGTGCGCGTTTCGAGCTACACGAAATGTTAAGTTACACGGAATGTCGAGTTATCGAGTGTCGAGTTTTCAAGACTCTACTGTATTATCAATTATTCGAATCTTTTTTTTTTTAAACTTATGTTTCTTCCAAGCAAATTTTTTTTTATTTGAGGCATTCAACATTCAATTTCTGAACCGACTGATTATATCAGCACACGACTTATAAACTAACTTAAAATCTAGAATATACACAACACCTAGCCCCCAGGCCATTAATTCATCACAGTGAAAGGGGAGACCCAAATCACCATTTTAACATTTTTCTGCCACGCTGGGAGTAGAACCCGTGACCCTAATCTCAATGGACAGACACGCTACAGATTGAGCTAAATCATCGGACCTAAACAATATCAAAGCCTAAACAAACATGTCTTGTCAATTGACAAGATGATTGGGATGATTGTGTAAATATTCAATAAATGTCTTCAGAGTATCTTCGATACTATTTAAATATTGTTTTTTTCCGTTGTTGGCGTTGATAAATAATAATGTTATCACCCCCACGGGTTTCACAGCAACAAATTTGATTGTGGTAAACAGTTTATCGGAATTATTCAGACATTTTTATTCATCAAAGCACGTCGCCACAGCTTCTCCATTTATAGTGTGGCTCACCCGCATCTCGTTTCGTTTATATTTCCCTCAACCATTTATTTCTTTATTTAAATTCATGTGTTATCATCATCAGGGTTGAACGGACTGCACCCTTCTTGCCAACCTACTCAAAAATCCACCAGAAGCTTCAGTTTATTGGCCCCAAAACCCAACGCTTGGCCTACTACTTTTTGAAAACTCGTGTGTGTTTTATTTTTTTCGTGGTTTATGGAAAATATTTATAAATGATGTGTGGTTAACCAACCTTTTTTTGAATATAATTTCATTAATGTGTATAGTTACAATAATTATCGTTTCTAGAAACAGAGCTTAAGATACATTTTTATTTCAAATAAAACTAAGTAAAAAGATATGCTTTATGTCACAAAAACAATGTTTGGGAATTCATTTATGGTAGTTATTGTCCATAAAATATTTATAATGGAAAACAGAACCAGGCCAGAGGCTGCGAAAGCTCATTTTTGAATCCACGAAATCAAAAATAAATGCTGTCACGGTATAAAAATATATTATAACATTGTGTTCTAAAGGGTTGCTTCCAAAGAAGGAGAAAGCGTCATTTTGATCCATTGCAGGTAAGCTCGGCTTGTTTAATATTTTCTCGGCTTGGCTCGGTTTGTTTCGACTAATCTCGGATAATCCCGTATCGTCTCGACACAACATGTAACCCCGTAGACATAATCATACCATTTAATTATAGCACTTTATATTTACTTAGTTTATTTTAAAAACTTCCCTTTGGAATAATTTCTGGCTTTTTTTTTAACATTAAAATTGTACTAAACAAACAAACTTTTAAATACATATAACTTTGTTTGTAATAGCTAAGGTTTTTTAAACATGCAAACATTATTTATAAAGGATGAAAGCGGGCGAGAAAAAACATCGTAAAAAAAAGTCCATTAATGTTTCATTTATTGTATTTGTACTCAGTAAATAGGAAAGAGGCAAAGTAACCCCGTTTAACTCAATATTTTACAGGACGAATAGGTATGGTCTGGTCTTATAAATTATAGACCTCTCGAAAACAACTCAATATTTACAGGACGAATCAGTGTGGTTGTTCTTATAAACTATAGACCTCTAGAAAAACAGTAAATTACGTTTTTATTTACATATATTCCAAGACTAAAAATTAAGGATATTTTACTTAAGGATTAAAAAAGGATTTTTTTTCAAGATCTTCTCTAACAATTTTTAATTAAAATTCATATAAAGGCACTGTTTAAATATTATAAACAAAATTTTGCAGCTTTTTTTTTTTTTCAGGAAAACTGACTTTTAGAGAGTTTATTTACACAAGCGGAAACTATTCTGTTTTTTACCTAATATTTCTGCAACTCTTTGATATATGACGATATTTTCCTATTATGATTTGTAACAATGTATATTATTTCGTTTCACATAATTTTACCAGTTTTAAGTAAATGTCTCCATTTTTTTTAAGTAAATTAGTGAAAAAGTCTTTGCGGTGCGCCTTAACACTTATCTGTATTATTTATTTGCACAGCATCCTACCATCCGTCCAGAATATCCAACTATCCACATTAACGAGGTAAGGAGGTAGGATTTAGAGGAAATGTATCCACATTTTCATGAAATGAGATCAGGAAACAATCAAGGCTAATAAAAAATCTCAACCTGCTCGTCGTCGCAAATAATTGAAGAATGAATTTTTTCATTAGATTGTTTCGCACGCGGTGGGAATAGATCAGAAATTAATGTAGCTCTAAATTAGATCTGAGCTCTGGACTGGTATTGAGCTGAAGCTGTATTCTGAGGTAGTATTAAGGTATGTAGTGGAACTACTCTGCTAGTTGAACTAATTTAAAACAGTTGTCAGAAGAACTACTTTAAATTAGTAGCTAGCAGAACTGCTTTAAAACAGTAGCCAGAAGAACTAATTTAAAACAGTAGCTAGTGGAACGTCATTTAATTAGTAGCTAGTGGAACTAATTCATAACATTAGCCAGAAGAACTACTTTAAAACAATAGCTAGTGGAACGTCATTTAATTAGTAACTAGTGGAACTGATTCAAAACAGTAGCTAGCATAACTACTATACAGCAATATCTAGCGGAACTAGTTTAAAACAGTAGCTGGCAGAACTAATATACAGCAATATCTAGAGTAACTAGTTTAAAACAGTATAAAGAAACCTAGTCACGTGAAGAGCTCTAATCCCATCACAAGAAATCATCGCGAGCACGCGTTGCTCGCTCTGCATCAGTATAAGCCATCTTAGCTTCATCCGCACTGCTCCGTAATAGCTTCTTGGGAGAGCCGATCAAATTAAAAAAAAAAAAACCAACCGATAAATTTAGTGCGCGTAGCACCTACAAAGATAAATACAAGACGACAACTGCGTCTACTGTTGTTGTGATAAAGATTTAAAATAGATAATTGGTTGAATGGAAGGCGTGTGTTTCGTTCTTGTTCTCTTATCGCGTGTTTCGTTCTTGTTCTCTTATCGTGTGTTTGGTTCTTATTCTCTTATCGTGTGTTTCGTTCTTGTTCTCTTATCGTGTGTTTCGTTCTGGTTTTCTTAACGTATGTTTCGTTCTTGTTCTCTTATCCTGTTTTCGTTCTTGTTTTCTTATCGTATGTTTCGTTCTTGTTCTCTTATCCTGTTTTCGTTCTTGTTCTCTTATCGTGTGTTTCGTTATTGTTCTCTTATCGCGTGTTTCGTTCTTGTTCTCTTATCATGTGTTTCGTTCTTGTTCTCTTATCGTGTGTTTCGTTCTTGTTCTCTTATCGTGTGTTTCGTTCTTGTTCTCTTATCGTGTGCTTAGTTCTTGTTCTCTTATCATCTGTTTTATGAAATGACATATTTGAAAACATCCATCTTGACATCCTAAAGATGTGGTTTATCCACTGGTAAATAAAACAAGTCGGTACCAGCTGTTTCTAGTTTGTATCGCAAAGCATTATGGGACTACAAAACCTTTCTGCTAGCGAGTAATATCGCTGCATCGCTCGAGCAAAATTTCATCTCTATTCTCGGCGGACGTGTGAATTTTACAGTGTTATGGGTGACCTGGTGGTCTAGGGGTAAGGTGTCAGACTTCTGTGCTGAGGGTCCGGGGTTCAATCCTCTGTCTCGGCACAGATTTATCTGATTGCCAAACCCTTCCTTCACCTCTGACAAGACGTGTATTAATCACAACTTGTGAATGTGTGGAATGCCAGGCCTACCACCGTGGTTCGGATCCCACATTAAACTGTAGGTCCTCCATTTCATCTCACATTCACCCTACCATTACACATTAGCGTAAGTGCGTATAACCCGAACGGGTAGTAAGACGCGGTGCTAATAATAATATAATTTATAGTGTTTTTTTTAGCTTATGACGTATTTGTCCAGGAGAAGTGCAGTTCAGTCACCTGTGTGTGTGTGTGTGTGTGTGTGTGTGTGTGTGTTTGTGTGTGTGTCTGACACCTTAGCTCAGTCAGTAGCGTGTCTGTCTACTGAGCTAAGGGTCCCGGGTTCAATTCCCAGCATTGCCGAAAATTTATCATGGGTGAAATGTAGGTTTACCCTTTCACATTGATAAATTAACGGTCAGGGACTGGATGTTGTGCCTGAACCTGGACCCTCAAGTTTCGTGGCCAGGTGCACTGACCACTATTACCACTGGCCCGGTTAATCCAAATGTAAGACCTCCGATGTGGATGAAGATCAATCGCTCACAAAGTCCATTCACCACCGAGGTGGTGTTAAATGACCGGTAGCAAAAGTTATCAGATCTACCCTCATGTATCCATACGCCAAACTATATGATCTGCAAGACCATAATAATATTGAGTTGTTGTTACTTTTGGCAGTCAAAACTTTCACAACAAACATTTATTTTCTTTTAACCGTTTTTACATTATTAAAACACGAACCTGTTTACAAAATAAAAAAGTCTTATTTTGAAACAAATATTTTGCATGGCTCTTTCTCTAAGTTATAAAAAAACATTTATTTATTTATTTCGATGGCCAGTTATAACAAGATGCTGGTGTGAACATGATAGTATTTAAATTATTATTTCATGAACTGTTATATCTATTGTTGCCACAACCACAAAACAAAAAACATAATAGTTTTATTAATATATTTTGTTGTTTCAGTAAGTTAAGAGAAAGTCAAATGTACCTTAATCATTAAGTAACTTAAATATATTATTAAAATCGTTCACTGACAGTTCTGATTGATAATATTACTAAGAAAACAACAGCTATTTCCACATTAGTGACTTTAAACTAATGTTTTAGATAAAAACCTTCCGCTAGCTGTCAGAGTCAAGAACACTCCTAGGGAGGATGGACTATACTCATGGGTGGATCCAGAGGTAGGGCGCGGGGGGTGGGGGGAGACGTATTAACAGTTATAATCAAACAATTCAATCTATGTTTTAGTTCCTACTATTTGTACTGTCACATAATTTCTCACCATCCAGTTTCTTCGGGTATCAATCACTGTCAATAATTATCGATCTACTTTTTTTTTCAACACATAATTTAACTAACAAAAAAAAATTATCAACAAAGAAACATAAATAAACAACTAACTTTTATGTGTTATTTTTTAAAAAATAATTTCTAAATTACTTCTCAAATTTTGAAGGATTTTTCCGTCGGAAATTTCTCAAGGAGAACCTCCCCTGGTCCAATCATGTGGGAGAATACCCCCCTTTTTCAGGAAAATTCTGGCCCCACCCCCTCACAAAAATCCTGGCCACACCTTCCTCACAAAAATCCTGGCCGCGCCCCCTCACAAAAATCCTGGCTGCACCCCCTCAAAAAAATATTGTTCACACCCCCCTCACAAAAATCCTGGCTGCACCCCCCTCAAAAAAATATTGTTCACACTCCCCTCACAAAAATCCTGTCTGCACCTCCCTCAAAAAAATATTGTTCACACCCCCCTCACAAAAATCCTGGCTGCACCCCCCTCAAAAAAATATTGTTCACACCCCCCTCACAAAAATCCTGGCTGCACCTCCTCCCTTCACGAAAATCCTGGACCCACCCCTGACTATACATACTCTTCTTTCTATCTCTCCAATAAAACATCTGAAAGAAAACTAATTTCATTTTATTGAGAGTTGTTTTTTAAGAAGCACATCAGCACGAAGGATAGAATAAAGCATACGTTATCTACTCAAGATGCAGTGATATTACATTTATAATGGAGATGGAGAGAGTTCATCAAGGGGGAGGTTTAATTTAATATAAGAACGAGAGGGTGGGGGGAGAGGGGAGGCTAAACGAGGCAAGGGTTGCCGGTAATGCTCGGGTGTCACGGACCACTTGCCTGCTAGACTAATATTAATAAGACGCCACGGAGAAAACGATACCGAAATAAAAACAAATGAGGGGGGGAGTGTTATTGTAATATAAACCGCAGCTTTCCAGGGAAATATAATGATTGGAACAAGAAGGGACTAAGAGATACTTTTATTTATATTTTATTCGTATAAATAGAGCCACCATCAGGTCAAATTCGGTGAAAATTTCACTAACTTCAGTTTTAAATATGGGAGTTGAAGTTTTTATTGTTAAGAATAAAAAATACAAAGCTATCACTTCTTATTCTGGGTTCATACTTTACAGTCCAGTTCTGGTGTTTTTCACTAAATTTCACCCTCTTTATCCTGTCCATTAGATCAAATATTAATTATGTAGCATCCAAGACATTTTAATAATGAACTAATGCAAACAAGGTATATATATATATTATTATTTATTTATTTGAGGTATTTAACGTACACTTTCTGAACCAACCGATTTTATCACCACACAAGAATTTCTATGAGCGAGAGTGAAAGGGTCTGCTAATTCTATCAGGAAATGTATGGTCACATATCTTCCAGGGTTCCACAATCGACATGAGACCGATGGATTTAATTCCCCTCCGAAGAAAGTTGTGCTACGGATTTGTATCGCTCAAGAAACACTTGTCGACCCCGGCTGGGTTTGAACCCAAAAACATCGAGTACTGAGGCGAGCACTTTGCCCCAAGACCACCAAGGTCGACGGAAATCTATATACAACAGATCAAATTAAATGTTAACTCAATTTTGTAATAATTTACTATTTACCACTCTCTGTCTAATAAATGTATTTATTTTAAGTTTCCAGACCTCAGCTATGGCCAAGTTCGTTAAAGGTTTATTAAAAACTTTTAGAGAAATTTCTGATTTGAATCATGGCGTGGTATTGAAAGTTCTTTAGGTGGTTACAAAAACGGGTGAGGTTCTAGAAATTCGAAAGGGCAGGCTCCTGGGTGCTAATGACCCTTAGACTCAAGGCGAGGGAAGGATGATTTAAGGAGTGAATCCCGCGTTGCTCCTAGTAGCTTTTTATATAAACAGGTTCTGTCGGTTAGCCAAAGGGTAATTTAATTTTTGGTTTTCCCATCCTCTCTCCAGCCTGAAATGTCACAGTTTCATCCCTTTCCTTTAAATTTAGTCGCTGATAAAATTGACGAGTAAACAAACCTAAAATGAATCCCACCCAACCCCGGTATAAGTGGTCACGTGGTACATGTGTCAGACTCACCAAGTATGGATTGACAGTGGTAGGGAGGTCAAGATTCAAATTATATTAACAAAAAAAAATTGTTAGTATAATTTGAAAATTCTTTTTAATATGTAGCCATTTGGTTACATCAGGAATTTGTATTTTTTTTAAAGATAAAAAAATAATAATAAAAAAACTCAAACATAAAAATACAACGTAACCATATTTCTGGGCTGAAAAGGGTTAAGGATACTGTGGGTAATTATTTTCCTAAATTGTTACCCATTCCTTATATTCACAAATGTGAGTACATTTCATCTAAAATGGTACCTTTCTTAACGCTACGTCATTAGTGTCGTTAAAAGGCTTCCATATATCCCGGTTAGTAGAAGAGGCGTACAGAAAAAAGTAAGACTATAAAAAAAACTGCAGATAACACGAACGGGTAGTAAGACGCGGTGCTAAAAAAACAAATAAATAAGAGATAATTAAATGTGATGATATTCAAAATGATAATATTTTATTACTAGAACCTTTTTTTTTAGCGCCGCGTTTTAATACTCATTCTGGTCATACGTTTATGTACCAATTAAACTAATGTTTTTAGATATGAGAAAGGTTATATTTATAGCAAGTGTACCCACATTTGCGTGGAGTGGAAACCAATTTTGGTATCAAAAAAACCCACCCACAGTACACACGACCGAAATTAGAACCTTGATCTCCCCGTCATCGGCAGTCTAGTCCACATCGAAAGTAACGCGTTAGACCAGGCATCCACCGAAGCGGGTTTTTTTAACATCAAAATTTAAAAAAAAATCACATCCTTATTTCACTTATACCACTTTTCCCCTGACTAGGTAATTAAACGCCAGAAAGGCTACATGTCGTACTGAATTAAAATGACTGAAGAAAACAGTAATTTTAGGATTACTACCTTACGTAAGTTACCCCTGGGGTATTCATAATAACACGGACTGTGTGTGTCAGCGGTCGAGGGGGTAGAGTATCTATCCGGCGTTGCTGACAAACACAGTTACTAGCTATACGTATCTGACACTTTTACTCAGTCATTAGCGTGTCTATCTACTGAGCTAAGGGTCCTGTGTTTGATTCCCGGCATGGCCGAACCATTAATCACTGGTGAATTGTGTGTTTACCCCTTCACAGTGATGAATTAACGGCCTGGGAGCTGGATGTTGTGGCTCTTCTAGTCTTTAGCAAGCCGGTAGTGGAAAATATATGGCTTGAAATAAAAAACTGACCACAGACTAGAAACAGTGATGGATGTAAAAGTGAAAGATATTCGTGTTCGTCGTGCTATACAATTAGAACATATCCAGTACCCCGCTTAGGTGGCCGCATGGTCTAAGGCGTCACTCTCACAATATACTGAACTGCCGATGATTGAGAGATTAGGGATTAGAGGAATCCCTGTCGGATGTTTTTACCTAAATGTTTTTTTCCCCCAATCTCCCTTCACGTAATATTCTAGTACACTTACTCTAAATTCAACCTTCCTCATCCTTAACACGTTAGAGTAAATAGTACATATCCGCGTGAAGCCGGACACCTGAGCTACACTGGTGATCGCGTGGATAAATCCGTCAAGTTCGTCTAGTCCGGTTGTTTTCCGGTGACTGGGAGGTTGAGGTACGAATCCCGATATGGGTTCGGTTTTTCCTCTCTCCATCCAAGCCATTAAGGTATTTGACCTCTAAATCTCTATTTTATCCAATGCATCTACTGGATTCCTCTTTCCCATTAGTATACAAGTAGAAGAACTAATACTGCAATCTTTAGTATGCATAGACTTACCTTGGTAGTTTTATGGAAATATTTTTTTTGGTACGAATTATATAAAAAGAGAGATATGGCTTAGCCCCCTCTCCCCCCCTCCCCACCCCCCGTAATTTTTTTACATTAATATTAGTCCGCGCACTGGCACACGAGCAGAGAATGTTATACCATTAGAAGGGGACTATTTTCTCTCCTAGCGCGCTCTATGCTTTTACTAAGGACACATTAATTCATACGTCCCAGTTCGGATGCCTTTTCCTATAGATTAGAAACGGATACATTTATATTAGTTGAAAAAATGATGCCTGGACAAGGAAATCGAACCCGGGACCTTTGACTTAGCGAGCCAATACTTTACCACTGAGCTATCCAGGAATTGACCCCTGCCCAGTGTCATTCTTCGCTCACATTTTAAGGCAGAGTCTTTGATGGACGTGGGGAATCGTCAGCAGGTCCTGGATAGATCGGTGGTCAAAGCGCTGGCACAAAGGTCCCGGATTCGATTCCTGAGTCTAGAATTAATTTTTTTCAACTAATTTCAATTAATTGAAATGTGGTTCCCACCATACTTAAAGTGCTAGCCAGTTTGAAAAAATATGTATAAAACAAAAAAATGTAAACTTAATATTTACCATACAGTAATTGGTAATTAGTATATTTTTATGGACATAATTGTTAGTTTACTAAATCTTTTGCGGGCCAAATAAAAATCAGTCAGGGGGCCGGATACGGCCCACGGGGCGTAGGTTGTGCATCGCTGCCTTAGACAATTCAACCACTGAAGTGAGTGACCAAAGTTTGTCAATCGAGAAAGAATATATAGTTTTCCTACAAAATTAAAAATGTTAAAAAAAACTATTAAACACTTACCTCAACACTTTTTAAAATTATAAGGTTTTTTTTTGTTGTTGTTGTATACAAGTTAGCGAGAATTTTCAAGAAATATATAAGCGTGTTTCTGTTGTTTGATTTCTCAATAACGTCACTCATATCGTACCGGAAATATATATATATATATATATATATGGTTTTTCTAAACTCTGGGCCCAAACTTAAACCACATAATCTGTGGGCAGAAAGAAACAGAAAATCCTAGTAAAAAAATTGTCCAGAAAAGCCATCCTTGTATCACTAAGTGTAAGTTGAGGATTAGACGCAACAACGCCTGGAGAACGCAGCTGTAAGTACGTACCTGTACAACAAGTTGCATATCACTAGGCGGCAAGACGTGTCCGGACGCGAGCCACGTGTCCTGAGGGTGACCCCGCATCATAATTAATGTAACCGACAGATATTTTGTTTACCAAGTCGGGGAAGGAGTTTTGAACACCTGCTGTGATGTACCCGCCTAGCGTTATGCAACTTGTTGTACAGGTTCGTATTTACAGCCGCGTACTCTAGGCGTTGTTACGTCTAGTTAAACTAATATTTAGATGCCATTTACAGGCTTTTTTTTAAAATGGGATTTTCTGTTTTATTCTGCCCACAGATGCCGTGGTTTAAGTTTGGGCAGAGAGTTTAGAAACACCCTGTATATATGACTAGTCGGGAATTTCCCAAGAGATGTCATGGAAAGAGCTGAGTTCGATAACATCAACATCTGTGGATGGAGCTATCATACGCCTGGTCTATTATTAATTCCGGAAAAACAACAACTATCGCTATCCTTTCCTACTGGAAAGTTTTTTGATATTATTATTATTATTATTATTATTATTATTATTATTATTATTATTATTATTATTTTCAGTCTCTGGAGAAGTGGTGCGCCGTATTATTGACCTCTGGCTATAGATTGCTAGCAATGAATGTTTTGGATATACAGGTCGATTTAAATAAGAAGATGTGAGGAATGCCAGGCCTCCACCGTGGTTCGGATCCCACGTTAAACTGTAGGTCCTCCATTTCATCTCACAATCACCCTACCATTGCACATTAGCGTAAGTGCGTATAACCCGAACGGGTAGTAAGACGCGGTGCTAATAATAATAATAATAAATAAGAAGGAACTAATTGATAATTTTTTGTATCCCTTCCTCTTACTACCCGTTCAGGCTATACGCATATTTGATAATTACTCTAAGGGGTAGGGATGAGGAAGGAAGAATTTTAGAGGTAATCTACCCGTATTTGAGTGGAAGGAGAGTGGGAATCCATTTAGGAAAACTACCCTTAGTAGACCCGACCGGGATTCAAACCCCGATCTCCCCATAATAAGCAGGTCAGTCAAATACGAGAGTGACGCCTTGGACTAAGGATGGAAAAACCCGCGGTATTTAGGCCACATGATGCCTTTTGAGGTGTTCGTTGTAGATTTTTCGCACATTTTGTCTTGTATTTTAATTCATTAACATTTTAAAAAAATTGTTATTTTCTAAGAATAATGTTGAAAATAAAATGTACAATGCCCCACACAGAATTTCCCTCGCTTTTGTTCTAAAATACATTTACTAAAAACTCGTAAGATTTGTTAAACGAAATAATAGTTGTAATAATAATTGTAGAAACACTACACCAAACAACATAAATCAAATAATGTACACTGTTACTGGTGACCTGGTGGTCTAGGGGTAAGGTGTCAGACTTCTGTGCTGGGAGTCCGGGGTTCAATACGTAATAGAAAGAGTTGAGCTACAAATTAATATTTTAATCCTCACTGATCGTTGTCAATCGTCGTCACAAACTGTCAGGGCCGCTTCGGGGGGGGGGGGGGGATGGCGTCAAAGGGGGCAATTGCCCCGGTCCTCACATTCCAGGGAGCCACATTTCCTCCAAAAATTACTAAATTCAATTACAATTATCGTTCTAAATTTCGCATCAAATAGTCTACAAATAAGTAATAGCAATAAGTATTCACTTAGTGATATGATTCCATTCCAAACCTCTGAAAATCCTAACTTTATGTAATTTAAGGTTTACGTTACTCTAGTAAAGTCCTGCAGTACAGTAGAATACGTCACCATTGTACTACCGCTGTCGGTCTACAGAAAACTAACTGTGCAATGGTGCAGAGAGGAATTTATTTATGTAACTTAATTTGTTTGCATTTAATAAAGTACAATCATTTAATGAGTTGATCAATATTCAATAAAATATGAGTACGTATCAATATATTATAACGGCTTAACCGGGGTTCAATCCTCGGTCCCGGCACAGATTTATCTGAATGCCAAACCCTTCCTTCACCTCTGACAAGATCTGTATTAACCACAACTTGTGAATGTGAGGAATGCCAGGCCTCCACTGTGGTTCGGATTCCACGTTAAACTGTAGGTCCTCCATTTCATCTCACAATCACCCTACCATTGCACATTAGCGTAAGTGCGTATAACCCGAACGGGTAGTAAGACGCGGTGCTAATAATAATAATAATAATATAACGGCTTAGTGCTGAAACTGAAAAACTGCCGAACAAAGGGGGGGGGGGGCTCCGATTTTTTCTCCCCGGGCCTCACATTTTACTAAAACGGCTCTGCAAACTTTACACCTCTATTATTATTAATTTTTTTTTTTACCGCGTCTTACTACCCGTTCGGGTTACACGCACTTTACGCTAATGTGCAATGGTAGGGTGATTGTGAGATGAAATGGAGGACCTACAGTTTAACGTGGGATCCGAACCACGGTGGAGGCCCGGCATTCCACACATTCACAAGTTGTGATTAATACACGTCTTGTCAGAGGTGAAGGAAGGGTTTGGCAATCAGATAAATCTGTGCCGTGACCGAGGGTTGAACCCCGGACCCCCAGCACAGAAGTTTGACACCTTACCCCTAGACCACCAGGTCACCTACAACTCTATTCACGCAGCTTCAATTTCAGTTTGGACAAAAGATTCATGACGAAATAATATTCAAAATAAGTGGACGATTAATTTTTTACTAAATTTATATTCATGAACAGTATTACTGCATTGACTGACATTTCCCCCACTTTTGAAAGGTAAACAGGTTTTTAAAACTTTTTTTTTTAGTATGTGATCGTATTTATTTTATAAACTGTGTTTGTCATTTGTCATTTCTATCATACGTTTAAAGGTTGGTCATTAATAAAGAGCCGCATTTCCATCTGCCCTCCTCCCTGAACGTAAAACTATAACGCTCCTATTTTTCTAAAAAAAAAAAAAAAAATCACCAATGGTTTTGATACTAAATATATAATAAAAAAATTCCTGGTGGTTTTACATATATATGAGTGTTTCCATTTTCTTTTTCCAAGAACTGGCAATTAGTTTGTGTGGGTTTTTTTTAAATTAAATCTAGGAAGTAATTTTTAAAAATTTGGAAATTAAACTTATAAAAAAACAGCTGATGACTTTTTACATTCTATTCTGCAATTTTCATAGGAAAAGTCTTTTAGATAATATACACATATTATTTTGTGGCTGAAATTGAAAAAAAAAAATAGCTTGATTTTATATTTATTGATAATGTCTATCAAAAGTGACAGAAGCAGATCACACGACTTGACGTATGAACACGTGAAAGTAAATCTAGTAACTTTTCTAGTTGCCTGATAAAGTCCTTCCTATAAAAATTGGACTATTGCATTCCTGTGATTTAAATAAGTGTCATTCGCACCAATTGGTACGTGGACTAAGGCATCAGTCTCGTCTTGTCTGGGTTACCGGTGACAGAAAGGTAAGAATTATATTCCCATCACCCGCCTCGGTGGCGTAGTTGGCTAACGCGCTAGTCGTGTTGAGCTCGACCGCCAAGGACAGGGAGATCGAGGTTCGAGTCTCGGTCGGGTGAACTGGGGGTGGTTTTTCCTAAATGGTTTTCCACTCTCCCTCCACGCAAATGCGGGTTCACTTCCTCTAAATTCAACCCTCACAATTCCTAATCCATTAGAGTAATTAGTACTTAAGCGTATAACCCGAACGGGTAGTAAGACGCGGTGCTAAATATTATTATTATTATTATTATATTCCCATCGGTGTCTGAGGTGTTTTTTTTAAACCGATTTCCCACTCTTCCTATACATAAATGCGGATATATTTCTGTTCCTCTCCCCTACTTTACCGCCAAACGTAAAAATAACCCACCTTGGTGGCGTAGTTCACTAACGCGCTAGTTTCGTGTTGAGATGGACTACCGAGGATGGGGAGATTGAGGTTTGAATCTCGGTCGGGTGAACTGGGGTGGTTTTTCCTAAATGGTTTTCCGCTCTCCCTCCACGCAAATGTGGGTTCACTTCATCTATATCCAACCTTACCAATTCCTAACCCATTAGCGTAATTAGTACCCAAGCGTATGACCCGAACGGGTAGTAAGACGCGGTGCTAAATAAAATAAGAAATATTTTACTTTAGAACAAATTATTGTGATTCTCTTATTTGTTGTTTGCGTGAGATTATAGCTTTCAGTGTAGTGTTGTGGAGTGTTGCCAGGGTAAGTTGAGCCAAGTCCTTATATTGAAAAATAATGCCTGGACAAGGGAATCGAACCGGCAACCCTTGGTTTAACAAAGCTTGTTCAAACTGTACCTATGAATTGTTCTCATCACTTATTAGAACACTCATTGGTCAAATATTAACGAATACACATTCCAATGTGAGGTATGTAAAGCAGAGTCTATATACGGTTGGTCAAATGTTCCGTAAATAAGACGCCATTTTTGAAAGAATTGATCAGGCAAAATATGTCTGTACAAAATGCCGGTGTCGCACTAAACTAGCAAATGACGTCAGAGTAATACTATTCATGTCATTTGACAAAACAGTATAGGGACCGAACTCACAATCGTTTAAAATATTTTATTAAAAATTATGTAAATGTTATTAAAAGTACTATTATATTAACGAATGGTTTTTTGAGAGTAATACCAACTAAAATGACGTCACAAAATTGTAATTTGCAACGAGATAGATAATAGAAAAATTCAACTCTACTAAAGAGACCATTTGAAATCAAATGTTGGTGTAGAGGAAAGATTAAGCTTATGCAAACAATGTGCAGACAAAAAAAAGAATACTTTTCTTTTATTAAAGTGCTAGCCAACTGTCAATACATAATTTGTGTTTTATTGTGACCTCCAGTTTTAATTTTTTTCTATGAGTAATCATTATAAACTTCATTCTTTTGGGCGTTGAATAGGTACACAATGTTAACTCTAGATTTACAGAATTTTGATTCAGTTCTTAAGTTAATTTTTGGGGTCAAGGACTATTTGGCTTAGCACCGTCGATGAAGAAACTGAAGAAGGCAGAAAAATTCAGAAAGTCATGATACGAACTCAAAAAATGTGGGGCAGAAAAAATAATGTACCTGTTAAAACTGTACCTGTGATATGTTCTCCCCCACTCTGTCCCGATTTGACAGGTAAATACGCAAACAAACTAATTAAACATTATTAGTGTATACAGTAAGCTCTTAGAGCCTTATTCCAATAAACCCTAAGACAACTAAATGGTGGACAGGACATAACAGTTCAGCAAGACGAAACGATTTCACCCTAAATCCTATCTCCTCTTTAGTTTAATATCCTCGCACTTCCTTCCAACTGTTTTCCTTCTCTTAGCTCGCGTGTTTTATAGCTTAGTAGCTAAACACGACTTTTGCATCTCATTGAACAAAGCACTCTGCGTATTTTTATTACTCTCAACACTCGACGGATAAAGTCCGATTATGATCATAATGAAACAATGGTCATATTTTCATACGTCAAGTAATGTGGTCTGCAGCTGTCACTTTATATATATATATATATATATATATATATATATATATATATATATATATATATATAACCTATAAAACTACTAGTTCAATGAACAGTAGACCTCCATGTTATTATCGTTACTACAGTCTTACTGGTAGTTTGTCGTTAAAACAAGGTTTTTTACCTGTAGATTAGGATATTTATTAGAGTTTCTTAATCACAACTTGTGAATGTGAGGAATGCCGGGCCTCCACCGTGGTTCGGATTCCACGTTAAACTGTAGGTCCTCCATTTCATCTCACAATCATCCCTACCATTACACATTAGCGAAAGTGCGTACAACCCGAACGGGTAGTAAGACCGTGTGCTACTAACTACTACTATAACTACTACTAATAATAATTAATAATAATAATATATAATAGTAATAATAAGATTCCAAGATTCGAGAAAATATCAGATTCAAGATAGAAAAAAAAAATTAGTTAGAATTTTTTTTTGAGCTACTTAATGGTCATTCAGACCAACATAATTATAGCATAAACTTAACAACCAGACCCCAGACCAGTAATTTTCTACCTGAATATATTAATGCTATAGTGAATGTATTTTAGCAAAAAATGTTAACATCTAATTACTATTTATATTTTCTATTATTTTATTATATAGTCTCCCTACCAACTTTATTTTAAGTTTCTCATTTTTTTACAAGGTTTGGATTCGTGAAATACTGGGAATTCAAATTAGAAATATTTATTAAAAATGAGGGGAAAGATGAATTATGATAGCTCTCATTTTTAGTGAACTGTAGTGTATATATATTATTTTTTAAATGCGGTAACGCTGCATCGCAAATATTATCTCACGCCTTTACCTAAAAGTAAATATGTGGAACAAAAATAATAGAAATCGTTTCAAAAACACAAGGGACAAAAAGAACATCACATTCCACCAAAGATCATAAATGAAAGAACAAACACTTTTAGAAAAATATTGAGAAAAAAATGTAACAATTCTGTTCAGCAAAGAGCATAAAATTTCCCATACATCAATTTAAAAAAATATAATAACACTTTTAGCACGGAAACTATTGGATATATATATATATATGTAGTATAATATATATAATATTATATATTATATTATAGAGAGAGAGAGAGAGAAAGAGGAGAGAGAAACAGAAGAGTGTTTTTTAACTTTTTTTTGCGGTCACCATAATTATTCTCTCCTAGTGTTCACGGGGAAATAAAAATGCTGTTATGTTCGTTATTTTTTTTATTTTTCGTGTCTTCAAAATTCGAGGGCTCAACAAAATCGTCAAGTTTTCCATTCCCCACCCTCATTAAGAGTAACATTGCCCCCTAGTTATCCTTTACGGTCCTTATAATGGACACTTGGTTAGAAGGGAACGTGAGAAGAAATCACTCCTTGAGGATTCCCCGGCTAAACAGAAAAACTTGTTATTCCCCTTCCATAAAACTGGATCGTCTAATCCGTAGGTAGGGGGAGCTTTCACTTCAAGATGGGATGGTTATTTTTTTTTAGTATTCATTTTGTTGGCAAGAGGAGCGTGACCTTGTTTTTAACCTCCCACCACCCTCTCTATGGGTTCCCAAACCCCCTCCCTCCCCCTCGTACCCCTTACCGATAATAACCAACACACACTGAATAAATGAGGATGAAATTACATTCTTACTCACTCAATAAAAAAAACTCGATTCATGATTATTTTTAGTACGCTTTTAACACGATGTTAATCTATTCAATTATTTTTTTTCGTGAAAATATGCAAAAAGGCGGGATTATTTAATTATTTTCTATGTCATACTATAATTTTTGTTTAATAATATTAACCATCCATGATACAAAAACCAATTTCCAATTATAGTAAAATTAATATTGTAAAATGTTTAAATTAAATTTAAAAAAATCTAAAATACTCACTTTAATCACAAATTAACATTTATATTTAAAACGTAATTTTTTGTAAAAAAAATCACAATACTGCACCAAAACATTATAAACTAGCCCAACTGAACTAAACCTAACCTTCCAGTAGTCAACAATATTATATGTTACATGAATTAATGGGATCCCGAGATTTCTTGCATTAAAATGTCAAATTTTAATCATTTTAAATTATCTACAATTATTTCACAATTTTACTTTAACTTTGCTTTTGTTGTTATGTGTATGGATGTCTAAAATAATTATTTAATTTCTCATAATATAAAACTGAAACAAATTAAATAAATCCACCCTATTTGCGTACTATGCCCAGTATTTCTAGAGTGCCGAGTCTTAATACGCATTCGGGTTAGCTGTATATTTAAAACAAATACAATAAGGAGTAAAAAGGTAACCAATTTAGAAGAAATGTTCCCGAATTTGCGAGGAAGGAAAGCGGGTAACCAGTTTAGTAAAAACAGCATTACAACCGACCAGGATTAAAATCCTTACCTCCTCGTCCTTAATAAATTCAATCTGTTGCGAGCCTGATACCTTAAAACACATGACCCAAACCAATTAAGGTTTTTAATTTTTTTTCAATTTAATTAAATTTATTCAACTGAGTTTTACGACATTAATTACGTGAATATATTTTTACAGCGTCTCCCAACTCGTCCGAGTTATATCTATAATTACGCTAACGTGGAAAGGATGAGGATGATGGAAATTACAAGGGAAAACACTTAATCATAACCGGACTGGGATTTGAACCCTGACCTCACAGTCACCGACAGACCAGACTTGATGAGCTTGATATTTATACCACGCGGAGTGGATTAAAACTAATGAAATAACTTTTTTTCTAACCCACCTCGGTGGTCGAATAGTATATGGCGTGACTCTCGTAATATACTGGGACTACCGATCTGGTTTCAAAGCCTGGTTGGGTGGTACTGAGAGCGGTTTTTTTCTAAATGATTTTCAACTCTACCTTCACGTGGATGCGAGTACATTTCCTCTAAATGCAACCTTCCTCATCCTTCACACATTAGCGTAATTATGTAAATATGTTTGTAATACAAATGATTAGTAAAGACGGGGGTTCCAACAATTTTTTCTAAATTTTATGTATTTTTTATGAAGAAGTAACAGAAAAAAATAGCAACGTAATCTATATCTATATTATTAACATTCAAAGCCAAAGTTTTCCCAAAAAACTCGAGTGTCTTCCCCCCCCCTCTCCCCCACGTAAATGTCTTCACGTCAAATAATCCGAGATGATTCTCAGAGATAGCTTGGCGCACGTCCGCGAAGAAAAAGAATGGAGGTCGGTAGTTTTTTTTTAAAATCCAATCCCATCTTCTCGAGCGTCTATCACCGAAGGGTGCATTCAACAGAGAGAACATTTTATCACACAGTCAAATATAACTACGTATTGGATTGGAGTAAATTGTTCACGTGTCGCAGAGGATTTGCTTCTTTACAAAAACCAATCTACCTCTTTGCTCGCTTTTTAACAAGTTATTCTTTACCGAGAAGTGAGAATAGAAAAAAAAACTTCATTAAGAGTATTTGTTAATAGAAACCACTCGCACAGATGGGCAGGTGGACTAAGGTGTCAGGCGTATTGTCTTGTTTAACTCGAGCAAACGTCATAGCTTATTAGAACCAAAAATTTACCCGTCTCGTTGGCCGTATGGTCTAAGGTGGTATTCTCTCCATGTATTAGACTCCTGAAAGGGGGGGAGATCGGGTTTGATCCCAGTCAGATGCAGTGAGGATGGTTTCCCCTAAATGGTTTTCCAGTTCCTCTAAATTCAGACTTCCTAATCCCTAAAAAATTAGTGTAATTAGAATATAGGCGAACAAACAGAAAGGGTAGTAGTTTATGATGATAAAAATAAGTAAATAGTAAATAATTAACTATAATAAATATAATACTTCTTAATTAACGCGAGATTTCTGAACGTCCGCAACGTAATGAAGGTAATATTTTTTAGCACCGCGTCATACTACCCGTTCGGGTTGTACGCCTATATACTAGTTACAATAATAATAAGTTAAGGATTATGAACACTTAATTGGGAGGAAATGCACCCGCATTCGCCCTGATGGAGAGTGGAAAATATTTAGGAAAAAAAACACCCTCAGTGCACCCGACCGGGATCGAACCCTATTCCCCGTATTCACCAGTCTAGTCCAGCACGGTAGTAGCGCGGTAGACCACACGGCCGCCAAAGCGGTTTAAAAGTTTCCAGGTAATTAAATGAATGAATATCAACACACAGGCTGGAATTATTGTCCGAATAGAGGTTACCACCATTCAATTAATTTTAATTAATTTTAAAATCACATCTGGACACGGGTTCGATTACCGTGCTCAGGTGTCATTTTCCAACCGAATTAAGTTAGTTAATCAGATAAAAGAACGGTGACCGTTGCCTTTAATGACGTCGACGCTTTCGTTTTGATTAACACATCGATGCTCATTTGTTTGGTTTGTTGTGATTGGTTAGTTGTGGCCGTCTGTAATGACGTTATTAGAAACAACTTCTACGGAGTATGGACCCGCAAATAGGAATCTGTGTACAGATCAATCTGCTGCTGTGGTGTCGGTCTCTTACGGACTACGGACTACGGAATAAGGGCCTTACAGATTCAGATTAGACGAGGTTTTTTGCTGGCGTCAATCGAACATAAATTAAAAATCCTAGAATATCAACGAACATACATTCCATTTGTATGTAAGCAGAGTCTATGTATGATGGTCAAATGGGAGAACATATACAGTACAGTTTAACAACTGTCTTACCCTGCGACAACACGACATGATACTTCCTAGAAGTGTAAGCAGAGTCTATGTATAATTGGTCAAATGGGGACAGAATAGGAGAGAACATATCACAGTTACATATGCGTATAAAATACACACACATATCACATCATTCGAACGTTATTGATTGTTTTATCAATCAGCAGTCTGTTGTTGATTGAAATACTTATCAGATTGAATCATTAATCTGAACCAAACACCTTTTTTTAAAAGCTGTTTTTTCCCATATAAAACACTATATAAACAGTATAAAACCCTTTCACGAGCTTTATAGGTTTCACAAAGTATTAGCGTCACAGTAATCCTCTTACAGTACCCTACACCCTAGTGGAGGAACTACAAAAAAAAAAAAGGTAGGCTTTCCATACTCGTGATAGAGCAAGTATAACACACATACGTTCACAATTCCAACATAAGGAGGGTTCACATCAAACCACCCACTCGCAACATCCTCGAACCAAATGGGGTAGAACAAATCAAATGGGACAAAAATTAAATGGGGCAAACAATGGGTATGATTGCAACGTTATGATGACATCATCTATGGTAAATAACTTCAGGGAGAGGGGGATGGGAGGGAATATGACGTCATTGGGGTAAACCCGTAGAGGGGAGGGTTAATAACCTTGAAGATTTAGGTATCCTAGGCTCCTTTGCCGCCCGGTTTTGAATCATCCTAATAACAAACGTATTGAACAGGATAATTTTTTTTTATTAAACGCGTTGAGTAATTCGATAATATTTTAATTTGTTTACTCTATTGACAGAATTGCACTTGCACATATCACTATACTATAAAGCCATATGGCTGACTCACTCACTGAGATTAATGTTTACTCACTTCCAGATGAGCTAGAAACTTGAAATTTCGCAAATTTATAGCTTCGAGCCTGTAACCGACGGGAAAATTCCAAAAAGTTTTAAAAAATCAATTTTTAACCCCGAAATTTTTTTTAAATGGTGGAGTAACTTTAGAGTCAGTGAGGACCTTTTTTGGAAGCCTCTTGTGGCTAAACGGTAAGACCTATCAAAAAACGGATTGCACCAAAGCTAGCTTTTTTGATTTTAGGTACATTTTGCACATTTTCCACACTTTTTTGATTTTCTGACACACTCATGGGTCAGCTAGAATCATAAAATTGTAAAATAAATCAACGTTAAAAACAACGCTGGAATTACATAAGTTTACACTCACTGGGGTGTTTGGGGGCGGAGCCCACAACGAGCAAAGCGAGTATATACTTATAAAATCACACATCTAGATTTTTTACTAGCCAATATATGAATAAGATCATTAAAGCCCAAAGATGTCAACAAGTCTGACTTAATACTTCCACAGTAAGAGCGTTCAATCTCTCCTCATCAATTTTTTTATCGTAAATAATTTTTTTACTCGACATGACCAAGAAAAACTGTGTTCTACAGAGCTAGCAGTTTGTGACCGGAATACAAAAACACATACGCAGTGCAATATTGACATAAAGGTGGTAGCACGGTCCAAGGGGGTGGCCAGATTAGGCGAGCGAGCGCGCGACTAAAATATAAAATATAACACATTGGTTGTAATGAGAGGTGGCCAGACTGGAGCGCGCGAGCGACTAAAATATCAAATAGAACACATTGGTTGTAATGAGAGGTGGCCAGACTGGAGCGACCGAGCGACTAAAATATCAAATAGAACACATTGGTTGTAATGAGAGGTGGCCAGACTGGAGCGACCGAGCGACTAAAATATCAAATAGAACACATTGGTTGTAATGAGAGGTGGCCAGACTGGAGCGAGCGAGCGACTAAAATATAAAATAGAACACATTGGTTGTAATGAGAGGTGGCCAGACTGGAGCGCGCTCGAGCCGGTACAGTCTAGTTTACAGGCGCTAGGCAATATTATTGTATGTTGGTTCATTGAGTGCTGGGAAAACTTCTCATTTTGACATTTTTATTAATATCGATAAGTTTAGCACACTTGCTACTAACGGCCTCATTTAATTGGTAAGATCATAAACCATACTTATATGTTTATATATATATATGTAAAACTGATATGTTAAAATACTTCAATATTATCAAAGTAGGCCTTTACAAATAAGAATCACCACTAGCGTGGAGAGAGGATGAGAAAACCTCAACAATAAATCACTTGTTAAAACCCCCCTCAATTCACTGAGCCAAGATTCGGAGCCTCCTCGTCAACAACTATCGAGAGCTATCTGCTAATCACGCGCTCGCTCGCCAGTCTGGCCACCCAGTCGCTCGCTCGCACGCTTGTCAGTCTGGCCGAACCCTAACGCGCTATACTCGCAGTAGACCAGACTGCGGCTGATGGGGAGATCGAGGTTCTAATCTCGGTCGGGTGTATAGAGGGTGTTTTTTTTAATTGTTTTCCACTTTACTCCCACGCAAATGAGATTAGAATGCTTCAAAAATTATTCGTTTCTCATACCTAGCCTATTAGAATATTTATCATATATGCGTATGATCAGGCCCGACATCTTACCTCAGTCAATAGCGTGTTTGTCTACTGAGGTAAAGGTCCCGGGTTCAATTCCTGGTATGGCCGTAAAAAAAATTATCATTGGTGAAGTGTGGGTTTATCCTTTCAC
Organism: Timema podura; assembly: GCA_033556935.1. NCBI lineage: Eukaryota > Metazoa > Arthropoda > Insecta > Phasmatodea > Timematidae > Timema > Timema podura. Next base: position 8,782,008 of record JAVRXN010000014.1, on the reverse strand, counting down.
AGTGATGAATTAACGACCGGGGGGCTGGATGTTTTGTCACTTGTAATTTTAAGTTAGTTTATAAGTGGTATTCTGATATAATCAGTGAGTCCAAAGAAGTCAAAGTTAAAATCTTGTGGAGAGAGCTCACACCAAGTGGACCAAGAGGATTGCGATGAAATATTTGCAATAGGTTTAGAGATTTTGTTTTTTAACAGTAACATTTTAGTACGCATGTGCAGATCTTTAGATGAGCTACGTGTTTATTAATTTTTACTTTATATACCATTGTATTATTATTGTTATTATTATCATCACCGCGTCTTACTACCCGTTCGGGCAGTACGCACTTACGCTAATGTGTGATGGTAGGGTGATTGTGAGATGAAAATGGAAGACCTACAGTTTAACGTGGGATCCGAACCACGGTGGAGGTCTGGCATTCCACACATTCACAAGTTTTGCTTAATACACGTCTTGTCAGAGGTGAAGGAAGGGTTTGGCAATCAGATAAATCTGTGCCGGGACCGAGGATTGAACCCCGGACCCCCCGGCACAGAAGTCTGACACCTTACCCCTAGACCACCAGGTCACCCTAGACTATTGTAAACAAGTGACATATTGGCGGCGTTGCCGTATTATTGATTAACCTCGATTGTTCGCAATATCAATTTCATATTTATGATAATGTTGGGGTGACAGCAACTACCATTTCCTGTGCTTTGTGGCCGGAATTAGGAACAGACTTCAGGAACAGCTCTATTGGGGAACAGATGTCCTGTACGTATAGAATCACGAAAGTCAGCTGATCTACACTTGATATATAAATATATATATATATCGGATGTCGCGTCTACAGTTATGGAAAAAAAATACTTGGTCAATGTGATTTTGGTTTGAGTTAAAATAGGACTTTCCGAACTTTACCCTTCATATATTTACACAATTAATATGGAAGGGATGATTTAGGTCGAATTCAAAGTAAGTGTCCCAGTATTTGAGTGGAATAATAGTGTTGAATAATCCAGGAAAATACTCCTCAGTGAACCCTGCCGGGATTCGAAACCTCCACCTCACCACTCGTCAACCCATGTGAGCCCAAGCAAGTTAAATCATATTTACTATGAGCAGATATTTGAATGAATGAGTGGCAGCTCCGGCCCAGAAAATTGAGATTAACAACCGTATGGCTCATTTTACTGACCATAAGACATATAAGTTGGCACTATATTCGCCAACAGACGGTGGATGCTAGGTCGGTTGCGACATGACGCCATGTGGTTTTTTGTTTCTTAATGATTTATTTTAATTATTAATCTATGGGAATATAACGACGGGGGATTAACCTTGGTAGTAATGAAATTAAAAACAAAAGACTAGTGGTATCATTACGAGAAGGGCTACCAACTAACCCAAGGGAAATTACCAGCAATCATTTAGCTACGCTTTTGTTCTTTGTGACATTTAATAATATATTTTAATATTCTGGGCGTTAAAAAAAATTTCAATAAACATAACCGTGAACCCTTTTTGTAAGTATAAAGTAGAAACCCTTGAAGATTGTGTAGCGTTAAATTCAGGTTATTTCTTTCAACTTTTAGAGCCTCACTCGCAATTTATCCCTTTCTACAAGTTTTAATTAAGATTTGAAGTTTAATGAAGACACTTCGGGTTTCGTTGCGTTCATTTGCTCCAATACTTGCGTAACAGTAACAGAGTAACACAGTAACACAGTAACTCTACTTGTATATTATATGAATGTATAGTCAGTTTCATATTTATTTATTATTATTTTTGGCACCACGTCTTACTACCCGTTCGGGTTATACACTTCTGTACTAATTACTCTAATGGTTTTAGGGACTAGGGTGTTTATATTAATAGGAACTGTACCAGCATTTACGTGGAGGGAAAGTGGAAAACAATTCTTCGGCAGTCTAGTCTATTGTGAGAGTAGCTCCTTAGGCCCATGCGGCCACCAGAGTGGTTAGTAGTATACCTGACAAGGTTGTTTTTAAACAGCTAAAGATATTACAAGCTACACTCAAATTACAATTATAATATAAATATAAGCGATTAGTTTTAAAGTTGCAAGGTTTTTTTATGGACGTTTTCAATTGCCTAAGAAGGTGGTCTAGGGGGTAAGGTGTCGGACTTCTGTGCCGGGGGTCCGGGGTTCAATCCTCGGTCCCGGCACAGATCTATTTGATTACCAAACCCTTTCTTCACCTCTGACAAGATGTGTATTAATCACAACTTGTGAGTGTGTGGAATGCCAGTCCTCCGCCGTGGTTCGGATCCCACGTTAAACTGTAGGTCCTCAATTTCATCTCACAATCACCCTACCATTACACATTAGCGTAAGTGCGTATAACCCGAACGGGTAGTAAGACGCGGTGCTAATAATAATTCAATTGCCTTACAAAACACTAAGTAAAAAATATAATCTTCAATTGTATTGATTGTAAAATAGAGATAAAAAATATTAAGACACATAAAATAACAGAACCTGTTCCAAAGTAGAACAACTTGAAGCAATATATATATTGATGGAGGACTGACTATAAGAACTTGAGAAATTGCACAAATGCTTTCAAAACAAACGTTGAAATAAATAATACAATACAACGTACAATGTTTTGATAGCCGAAGTGTGTTCTGTAGATTGTGGGATTATCAAGAGCAGGGATATCCAACTCGCGGCCCGTGGGTCTCATGTGGCCCTGTCCATTATTTTGTGCAGCCCACGGACTTTTTTTTGTTGAACCATCATGCAATGCGACCCTATTCTTACTTTTATATACGTTGAGGAAATCCAACATTTTGGAATGTGATATGTAGGGTTCGGAAGTTGATGAAATTGCATCTTTTTACTGTGAAGTTGATCGCAATGTAAATGGAATACAAATATATTTTATGATAACCTCAACTTGAAAACATGACATTCTTTCTGCATATTCTATGCATATTTTAAGGATTTTATAGTTTATGCCATTTTGTAGATTTTTTAAATTCTTGGGACATTTTCTCTTGTTTTTACTGTTATCGTGAATTTTCTCTCATTTTTAGAATCATTACATAAAAATCGTAAGAGTATAACGAATAATTTTTTTTTAGTGCACACATTCATTATTTTCATTTTCTTGGAGTATTCGTTTTTTCGTGTAATTATTAATACGATCACACATAAAATAAGGAGCATAGTCTAATATGTTCTAACAGAACAGTAATGAGTATATAATTAAGTTATTTTTAATATGTAAATCAGCCATACTATGTATTATTTATTTATTCCTTTGAAGGATTCCACAGACATTACCATAAACGGACAAGCATAGCAATTCGATTTTAAATGTATTATTTGATCTTTTTAAGAGCATCTTTTGTATTGTTGATTATATAAAACACGACCCCTCAATTGAGTTTAACAATCCCGATTAGGGGCAGCTCTAAATAGAGCAAATTATAATGTAAAACATTATCCAAACACCAATTTTGAACAAAATCTTTAGAGCTAAGAATTCAATTTTTTCAAAGATCAAACTATTTTTTTTAGCACCGCTTCTTACTACCCGTTCAGTTTATGTACTAATTACGCTAGTGGGTTTAGGGATGTGGAAGATTATATGTATAAGAAGTGTGCCTTCATTTGCGTGGAGAGAGAGAGAGCGAAAAAACCCTTTTGGAAAAAACGCCCTCAGTACACCCGACCAAGATTCGAACCTCTATCTTCCCGTCATCGGCAGCCCTAGTCTACTGTTCGTGTGACGCCTTAGACCATGCGGCCACCGAAGCGGGTATTTAGATCGTGACTGACTTTAGAAACAACTCGTAGTTTAAGAGGTAAGCGACCAGAAATTACTGATAACACATCTTTTCATAAAATGAGGGCTATCTTGCTTTTGGCCCGACTCCCTTGTATCGAGTTGTTTGTGTAGACCATTAGAAGACCATTATAAGGCACCCAACCTTGAAGACAAACTCGAGAGTCCCTTCCTCCACTTCTTCACTTCGCTTCACCCGATCTGACGACGGAAATCTGATTTACCCGCGCGCTTTCCACGTCCGCCTCGCTAACACCCTCCAACCGACCGTCGTCTTTTACTCGCTGCTGGAAGAAATATATTATCCGCTTCGGTGGGAGCATAGTATAAGGCGCCACTCTCGCAGTAGAATAGACTTCCGATGACGGGGAGATAAAGGTTCGAATCTCGGTCGGGTGTACTGATGGTGGTTATTCCAAAATAATTTTCCACTCTCACTCCCCAAAAATTTTGGTATACTCCTATATTAATTATTATTATTAGCACCGTGTCTTACTACCCATTCGGGCTATACGCTTAAGTACTAATTTACGCTAATGGGTTAGGAATTGGGAAGGTTAAATCTAGAGGAAGTGAACTCGCATTTGCGTGGAGGTAGAGTAGAAAACCATTTAGGAAAAAAACAACCCAGTTCACCTGAGCGAGATTCGAACCTTGATCTCCTCTTCTTCAGTAGTCTAACTCAACACGAAGCTAGCGCGTTAGCTAGCTAGGCCACCGATGCGGGTGGGTATGAAATTGACTGACCACTGACTATAGACCATAGAGCCCTTAAATAACTCTATACCCTCAGACCGAAGGGAGGAGAAAAGGCTAACACTATTTTCCATTTTTAGCACCGCGTCTTTCTACACGTTCGGGTTATGCGCTTATGTTATAATTACGCTGAGGTTTTAGGGATAAGGAAGGTTACATGTATAGGAAAATTACCCGCATTTGCATGGAGGTAGAGTGAAAAAAAAACCACCTTCAGTTCACCCAACTGAGATTCGAACCTCGATCTCCCTATCATCGGCAGTCTATTCTACTGCGATAGAATCACCTTAGACCACGCGGCCACCGCAGTGGGTTATACTATTTCGTCAACCTATAAACTGTCCCTATTTCTAAGCCTTTTGTATAATTTTCTTTAAAAAACAACAACAGAATAACACTCCCCCATTTGACCACTAACACGGTTTAAGAAGAGCCATTAAATTCTGATTGCAAGGCTCGAAATGTGTGACCTCCGGTAACGAGCAAACTCTAGAAAGTACCCATTCTGTCTGAAAAAGTCGTCCACTCTCCTTTACAATCCCCCGCCTCCCTCCCATTCTGACCCTGACCAACAACTGGAAAACTGCCGGTTCAACTTGTGATTTCTGTTTGCTAGTTCGTACTCCCCCCCCCCCCCCCAACTCTGCGATATAAATGAGGTGGACATTTTGAAGGGCTTTATTCTATCGACCACACCCCGTCTTAGACCACAGATGGTACAGTAGCCCCATGGCTTCTCTGGTGCTGACCGACAGCTCAGCTGACAGCTGACGACTTTGAAAAGCTACCGGACCAAATTATGTATCCCTACGCCGAACCATATGATCTGCAAAAAACATGTGGTTAGCAGCTGTCACTTCTGACAGGTATATACCCAAATGTTGACTGTCAGAAGTCAGCTGTGAGCTGTCAGTTAGCACCAAAGAATCCATGGGCTACTGTAGATCAACGTTCAGAGTAACCTAACTAAAAACTAGCGTTACAGGGTTTATTTTAATTAGTTTCAACTATTATTGGGGCGTATTCCCATGGACCAATCACTAAGAAAAGTCCATATAAACATGGGTCTATAAAAGATTAGTTTCTGAGGACGGAGGAATTTTACTGTTCAATTAATAAGACATCTCAACAGAAGAAGTAACACAATTATAACAAGACAAAATTTAATAGAAACAACCAAAAAACAAGAAGACATAACATTTTATTACAATAATTATTACCCGCCTCGGTGGCGTAGTTGGCTAGTAGTGTTGAGCTCGACCGCCGAGGACGGGGAGATCGAGGTTCGAATCTCGGTCGGGTGAACTGGGGGGGGTTCCTAAATGGTTTTCCACTCTCCCTCCACGCAAATGCGGGTTCACTTCCTCTAAACTCAACCCTCCCAATTCCTAATACATTAGCGTAATTAGTACTTAATCGTATAACCCAAACGGTTAGTAAGACGTGGTGCTAAATATTATTATTATTATTATTATTATTATTATTATTATTATTATTATTACAATAATTGTTAAAAATGGTTTCCTGCTTCGATGCGTTCTCTGAGCCTACGTTCCAAGCTTTGTAGTCCTCTGTTGACCTAGGGATGCCACGTATTTACTCACATCCATTTAAAATACGTGCTAATACCTGTAACGCTCTAACAAAGAAAGTTTGTGAAGTCTGATATTTTGCGTTCTTTTCTGACAACTGCGAAATTGAAATCAAATTAATCGTCATTTTCATTTTTTAAATAATTATTTATTCAATTTTATTGAATTTAAAAAAAATAGTTAAGACAGTTTTACTAATAGTCATACCTCGAGATGAAATCTTGATTTATATTTTAGCCATAAAATTAGTATAATTTACTGATGAATAGTTTTTGAAAATTGAAAATTTTGCTAAATCCACTAACGGCTTTGTTCGAAATGGGTATAATCATAAGAGGAGTGTTTTAAATTATAAATGGGAGTATGATTTAGTTTTTTTAATCTTAATCGACTAATAAGTGATTTTTTTTAAATAGGAAATTTTGAAAATTTTCATTAAAACTCATATCTTAAAAATGTTACATGTGACTATTTTGTGAATAATCGATGAAAAAATATCCTAGTTACAAAATTATATATGATAAAAAATTTGTACTCTCTTGTCACACTAATTGTTTTAGTATTAATCGTTTGTTGTTTGTTGATTGTTGATTGCTGATATCAAACTCAAGTGTTTGTTGCTCTCAATGTCATAAATATGAAAAGCGTACTCTAGTTTCATGGCTTTCTCTAATTCGAGGATCTATTATCGGTAATGGTGTGTGCGTTTGTTTGTGGAGCGTGACAAACAGCTACATCACACATGAGTTTGTTTATCAAACACGTGTTGATATTGTACAGTCAAGTTTTGTCGTCGTTTTATACAGGAAAGGTTAACCTCGATCGAGTTTGTGAAATAAATGACCTGCGATGTACCACATAGGCTTTCTCTCTTTTTATCTTAAAATATAAACATTTATTAAAAATATTGTACGATAATGTATGGGAAATTAAATAGTATACTCTGTTGCAGAAACAATCCACCCCAAGAGCATAAATAAATTACACTATAGTCGTGACTATCCGGCCCGGTTCTCGCTGTTAACAATTTGTGTTTTAAAATAAACCAACAGGTATATATCCAACTGCGAAATTAAAATCAAATTAATCGTCATTTCCATTTTTTAAATAATTACTTATTCAATTTTATTGAATTTAAAAAGAATAGTTAGACAGTTTTACTAATGGCCATACCTCGAGATGAAATCTTGATTTATATTTTAGCCACAAAATTAAGTATAATTTACTGATGAATAATTTTTGAAAATAGGAATTTTGCTAAAAATCATTAACGATTTTGTTCGAAATGGGTATAATCATAAGAGGAGTGCTTTAAATTATAAATGGGAGTGTGTTTTAGTTTTTTAATCTTAATGGACTAGTTAGTGATTTTTAAAAATTGGGAATTTTGAATAATTAGTAAAAACAATTTTCATTAAACTGAAATTATTTATTTTCACTTGTTTCTTCTTGCTTTGTAGCCGATGTTACATTTACAAAATAAAGTATTGTATAGTAAAGCTTCTACAAATTTCTTTTTCGTTTAATTTTTACTTTCCCCTTACAAATTACTCTATTCCTATTTTACATCGCAATCAGAAAATGATCAGAATCTATTAAAACAAAGTTAAATGTTCTGTGAAAAAAACCCATACTGAAAACTATTTACACTTGGATTCTATATTATCCGGATTTTCCGCTATCCGGCCCGGAATGCCGCCACTTTAGGCCGGATAGTCGCGAATCTAGTGTATATAAATATTATTACAGAAACCTTGAAAAAAAGAGGAAAATATCTCTTAAATTAATTTCACAAATCATAGACCTACGTAAAAATAAAATTTATTTGCTTATGTTCAAACCTCGAGATTGCGAGGACAGTTAACATTTTATGTTCCCCAGATAAAAAAAAAGTGTTTTTTTTAAAATCTGTTTGTCTCCATATATCTCCATGAATATCATACACACAGGCTGCAAACCATTGTAATTACGGGAATGTCCATATGGAGAAGACCACAATTACTGAAAATTAATTTAAAATTATGTGAAAATGACACCTGAACACGAGAACTGATCCCGTGTTTGATTCCCGAGACCAGGTGTCATTTCTCAAATAATTTAAATTAATTGAATTGTGGTCTCCTCCATGTCTGTCTGTCCCTGGGGCTATAGTCAAAAATATAGTTTGACGGATCTCGTTAATAATTGATGTTTAGAAGTTATATATAGTCATACCTTCGGGTCATATATTTTTATTTCTGATTCTAAACTTCAAATTAAGGTTAGTTTAAAGATGATTGATTTTTTTTTTTTTGAAAATGTTACCACAAGCTACCAGGGATGTACAAAGATCACTTTTTATATGCGAAACGAAGCATAAAACGTGCGACGCTAATCAAAGTCAAAGATAAGATTCTTATTGCTATATAGCACTACTTTTATTTATTTTTAAACCATCCTTTAGTGCATCTAGCTAAAGAGAGAAAGCTTTATAGTTTTTTTAAAAAAGCACACCATATTATTTTATGCTGAAATAATCTGAATGTATCTACGTTGGAGACTTCATTTAATAACCCTCGCCTTGTCGAGGAGAAAAACGAACGAGGGAACTTTAAAAGCAGGAGATTTGGAAGCTGAGAAAGGTTGATAAATTCAGGTACATCGGATGTTGGTTCAATGACTGTAACAGCATCAAGGAAGGGATGAACGAAAGGGTGATGGCTGTATCCTTGATCTACTACAGTCTAAATAACTTGTTTAGCTACAGTAGTAGGCCTATCTCTACGAGAGAAAAGTTGAGGTCATACTACGTAAGTTATTATTATTATCATCACCGCGTCTTACTACCCGTTCGGGTTATACGCACTTACGCTAATGTGTAATGGTAGGGTGATTGTGAGATGAAATGGAGGACCTACAGTTTAACGTGGGATCCGAACCACTGTGGGAGGCCTGGCATTCCTCACATTCACAAGTTGTGATTAATACACGTCTTGTCAGAGGTGAAGGAAGTGGTTTGGCAATCAGATAAATCTGTGCCGGGACCGAGGGTTGAACCCCGGACGCTCAGCACAGAAGTCTGACACCTTACCCCTAGACCACCAGGTCACCAACGTAAGTTATTGTATGTCCGATAGTCTTGTACGGTTTGGAGACATGGAGCATGGACAAGAGGGATAGGGGGCTACTGAGGGCTTTTGAAAGGAAGGTCATGAGGAATATATGGGGTTCAGCAAAATCAGAAGACGGAAATAGAAGGAGAAAGAACCAAGAGTTGATGTAGCAACCGGATATAATAATAATAAAAAAAAGAGATCAAACAGGATTAGATGGACAGGGCGCGTAGCCAAAATGCAACCGGAAAAAAAGTCCGAAAGCTGTCATCGATGACATACCTGGCACTCGAAGATATCTGGGGCGACCCTGAACTAGATGGAGTGACGATATGGTCGCAGATCTGAAGGAGCTGGATGTGGAGGGAGAATGGAGGGAGGAGGCTCATGGCAGAAGGTGGTGGAGGCGGCTCGTGTGGTCAGCATAATGTGGTCTTTCAAGGCCTGTGATCGCCCAATCAATGAATCGTTCTCTCTTAATCCGTTCAGTCGAGTACGACTCTAGATCATTCTACGAATCATTACCCTCCATTCAATTCTGTTCCTAGCATCGTTTCCTTTTTTCATCGGCCATTTTTATTTTCACGCCCGTGTCCTTCTTGATGGCGTCCGGCCAACGTGTTCGTGGTCTACCAGTTCCTATTTTACCACTCACTATGACGAGAGCTGTATCCTTTTGCCGGGAGATCTTTTTTTCATTACGTTTACAAGTACATTTTTTTCATTACGTTTACAAGTACTTTTTTTTCATTACGTTTACAAGTACATCTTTGGCTTGATCTGTTCTAAGATATAGTTATTGCTTTTATCGCCGACCGCGGTATTCATTATTCACGGTACAACCATGGGCGTCCAAAAATGGATCATAAGGGGGGGTTTAACCCCAATTATCACTCTGTAATATTTACTCTGTTTTTTTTAATTAGTTTTTATGAAAAAATAAAATTATGTATTAGGGATTTGATTGCAATTTGCTACTAACAACTTTGAATCATCAATATCCAAGTTAACAGATAAAAATTCTAAAGTGTATATTTCCTCCCATTCTCTCTTCAACAGCTTTCTTTTATTTTGTTCTGTTCAATAAACTTGTGAAAAATATAATGTTTCTTTTCAACTACATTATATTTTTTGTTAATTTTTCTGAAACGGTTGTTTTTTTTTATTTGCGAAAATTGGCTCTTGAAACTCAATAATAATTAGCTCAGAATTATATTCAGATGCTTTAAAATTCCCTCCCATAAGGATAAATTCCTGAAATATTCTCTCGAATAAAGGGGACGGGAGGGTTACACCCTCACCGGTAGGTGGGGACTCCCATCCCCATTTAAAAAAAAACGCTTGGGTTTACTTTGATATAATCACTAGTCGGTGTTTTAAAAACTGTTTAATAGCTGTTCAAAAAATGATTATGTGTGGGAAATGCTTCATATTTAGCGAGAGATTTTAATTAGGTTTGATAAATGCAAGTTTTCTTCCTCCTTTGAAATATTTCGAGGCTGCAAAGTTTGTCGATTCCGACACTTCAAAGCTTCACACACCCTTACAAACTATAATATACTATCAGTGAATTTAAATGTACTGTTGTGTTCTAACATTTGTTCTTACAGTGAAACCTGACTAATTCGAACTTCCGGAATTCGAAATCGTCTTTAGTTAGAATTTTTCGCCCGGTACCGTGAAATTTGTATTAAAACAATGTTAAAAAATTGTGGATAGTTCAAATTTTATTTTTGTTAATTTGAACTTTTCGTAAGTTGTAATGTACTGTGCAGTATTGTTTTCCTACGTCTAGTTGCGGCGCCGTGTTGTTATTTTTTTGGGGACAAGGAAGGTGACGTCGGGATGCGGTCAGTACCCTTCTTCACCCCCTCACCCGCTCATCCATACGTCTTTGTTTACACGTACAGTTCTGTACTCTGTTAGTCAAGGTCGAACCTCTCCAGTGGTTACGTGCGCTGTTCATAATGATTCGGTCGTAGCTGTATTCTTGTGACGTGCGAATTTATTTTGTTGTTTAGTCTTTGTTTGGTTTTAGTTTTGCTTAGTACATACTGTACAATAGTGTGTGTGTGTGTGTGTGTTTGTGTGTGTGTATATCGTGATGTCACTGTCCAAGCCACAGTCCTATAAATCATTAACTTTGGCCGAAAAAGTAGCGGTAATAAAGGAAGAGGAAAAGGGGATTCCTTTTAAGAAACTTATTTAATTCGAATTTTCGGATAATTAGAATTTTTTCTTGGTTCCTTGAAGCTCGAATTATACAGGTTCTACTGTAATAGTAGTCGTAGTAGTTGTATAACTGCTTTGGTGGCTGAATGGTCTAAGGCGTCACTCTCGCAATAGACTGGACCGCCGATGACTAGAAGATCTTGGGCTAGCATCACAATCGGCTGTACTAAGGGTGGTTTTACCTAAATGGTGTCCCGCTCTCCCTTCACGTAAATGCAGGTACATTTCCTATAAATTCAACCTTCCTCACACCCAACACACTGGCGTGATTAGCAAATGGGCGTAGTATAACTTGGATGGGGGTAGTAAGACGAGGTGACAAAATAAAAAGTACTAGAAGTAATGGTATTTATTCCTGCCTGTTGCCATTGAATACCTCTTGATCATTCCTATGCTCCTGTTACAGATGACCGCCGTCAAAGCCCGAAATAAGATCCAACAGATGCATCTTATAGAGTTCTTCAAATACAAGTGTCTGAACGAATCGGAGGCTGAAACCCATAGTGAGTATTGTCTACTGCTCAGTTTTCATGGGAATAACCTTATCTGTCAGCTAAAAATGTTACTATATTCCAATTTCCATAGGAAGAGCCGTGTCTGACAGTTAGAAACGATACTACAGTCCAATTATCATAGGAAGAACCTTATCTGTCAGCTAGAAAGTTACTACTGCCCAATGTTCATAGGAAGAACCTTATCTGACAATTAGAAAAGATACTACACTCTAATTTTCATAGAAATAACCTTATTTGTCAGCTAGAAAAGTTTACTACTGTCCAATGTTCATAGGAAGAACCTTATCTGCCAGCTATAAAAGCTATAATTTCACAGGTAGTCAGTATATTTGCACTAGAGGTGTGTGGATCTGTTATTAAGGTGGGGTGCTAGTGAGCGCCATTTTAGTGCATTAATTTTGCAGGTTTTATAGCATAAACTTTTTTTGCCAAAATAAATCAAATCTTTCTTCTATAGAAACATAGAGTTTAGTTTTCTGCACGTGCTAATCTCAACAGTTTTTGAATATCTGGCATGAGCATGGTGGCATTTGGTGACAAACTTTTTAAATGCAGAGAAAAAGTTGTCATTAAATTCCAGGACACCTTTGACAGATATTCAAGAACTGTTGAATTAGCATGTGCGGAAAACTAAACTCTATGTTTCTATAGAATAAATATTTGACTTATTTTGGCCAAAAAATATTTATGCTATAAAAACTTAAAAAATACTGTCCTAAGCTCACGCTCACTAGCACCCCATCTTAAAGTGAACAAACTTTGTGGGGAGAAAAGTAGGGTGGAGAAGTAATCCATAAATTAAATTGACACTCAGCATCCTCTTAGAAAAAAAAAGTTCCGAAATAATTGAAGACGACACTGTTATCGTCGGTGTGCGAAAGTAACTCGATGAGACATCCTGGGTTCGATTACCACTAGATGCAACCACGCCCTTTTTTTTTTTTCCATTAGTGAGGGGGTCAAATATCCGGTGCCCGGACTTTGTGGAGGACAAGATGTTATGAGGACAAACACGGTTTGATATTTTTCTAGGGAAAATATAAAGTGTGTTTGTTGTGGTGTGAGGAGAGGAGGGGTTGATGGAAAGAGGGAGGGGAAATGGGGTAGGGGTTAAGTCTCGGTCAACACAATCAACTTCTTACTCTTTTGTTTCTTCCCGTCAAAGAGAAAGGAAGTGTTATTTCTATTTCCATGTTCTTTGTTTCTTCAAGAGGAGGCAAACATGTTTGCCGAGATATTGGGCAAATATGTAATGGTATCTCTTCTCTTTCTTTTTTCTTTTTGTATTTTTTTTTAGATAACATCCGAGCGTGTTTCTTGTATTCCCTTAAGGAGGACGTCTCGTTTAAGCGAGAAATTGCCGCGCAGACGTTCAGTTCTAACGTAATATTTAATTCTACGGTGCTTCATTTCAAAATATAAAATATACTTGAATACCGATTACGAGAAGATCTTGGTTCAATTCCCGGTCGAGTGAACTAAGGTGTATTTTTCCTTAATATATTTTTTTTACAGGATCCTTTCGCGCTAATGCGGCTACACCTTCTTTAAATTCAACTTTCTATTTCCTTAACACATTATCATAATTGGTACATAGGCGAATGGTACGAACGGGTAGTAAGACTCGGTGATTATCACTACTTTGCGCAGGGAAAAAATATAGTTTTGTACAGGTACAACAGATTTAATGTTGACTACAAACTTAGTTTGATAATAACAAAATAATAACTGTTTTAGTTTCCATTATTTTTTGGTAACCTGTACAAAACTGTTTTTTTCTGTATACAAAGAACAATCTTAAATAAAATATAGGATAAAAATAACGAGTGGCGGGAGTCGACGCAGCATCCCCTTAATTGACCTAGTTTTTTTTAGCACCGCGTCTTACTACTCTTTATGATTATATTACTAATTATTATAATGTTTTTAGAGATTAGGAAGATTATATTTAGAAGAAGTGTACCCGATCTTACGTGGAGTGAGAGTGGAAAACCATTTTGGAAAAAAAAAAAACACCCTCAGTACACCTGACGGAGTTTCGAATCCCCAATCTCCCCGTCAACGGCAAACTAGTATATTGCGAGAGTAACGCCTTAGACCATGGGGCCACCGAAGCGGACGGTTGACCCAGTTGCGTGGGAACAGGTACTTAAGGTCTTCCAGACTACAACTGTCGGTAATCACAAACTCGCTAACATCTCATATAAAACTTCCCAACTCTCTACTCTCTCTCAATAAACTCTCTCTCTCTCAATAACTCTCTCTCTTCGTGTAGTAGTGAAGCTGCAGCGCTTAACGGAGACACCATATCATAAAAGAAACAAGGGGGAAAAAAAACCCTAGGAAATTCTGTGGTGGCTTTGAAAATGTATAGTATAAGTATCATGTTTGCGGAATTTTAAGCAGATTTTTACCAAAGCTGGACAGTGTATATGTTTAAAACGTGAAGCAAGTCTTTTCCACATTGATCCCCGGTGTTAACACACCAACAGATTTTCGTCTTTTATTACTTTATCATTTGATAATAATGTCGACGTTTCATGACCCCCCCTGAAACAGAAAAAAAAAAGTTGTTTTTGTGATGCCGTCTGTCTGTTTGTCCGTATCTCGGTCTATAGACGTAATCATTTTACCGATCGGGATAAAAAAAATATTGGTATCTAGGGTAATTTCCCCGTGAGGAGTTTTTAAAATTAGGTATCTAGTTCTAAAATAATTGATCAAGGGTAGTTACTAAGGGGCAAAAAGAGACTAAATCGATTTTCTTCGAAATCAACTATAAAGATTTAGATTAAATCTAGTATCTTAGGCACTGTTTAACACAGCAAACAAAATGGAAATACTCATTTTCCCCATAAAAATGACTTTAAGAGTAGTTTACATAGACGGATATTTCCTATTTTGATAATATCTCCGCAACTATTTGAGATATGAAATAACTTATCATCGTAAAGTTGTAGGATTCTCTAACTTGAAAAAACTTTTATTTGAAATATATATTTATAAAAACAATAGTTTATTAGTTATAAGCAAATATATGTATATTTTTTTATGTAAGTCTTTGAAATGCACACCACTTCGCTGGCGCGTGGTCTAACGCGCTACTCTCGCAGTAGACTAGACTGCCGATGACGGGGAGATCGGGGTTTTGAATCTCGGTCGGCTGTACTGAGTTAAGTTCTCCAAATGGATTTCCCCTCTCTCCCCGTGCAAATGTGGCCACACTTCCTCTTAATATAACCTTTCTAATCCTTAAACCATTAGCGTAATTAGTACATAAGTACATAGCCGAACGGTAGTAAGGCGCGGTAATAAAAAAAGAGTCAATGCTCTTTGCCGGACAGAGATGCACCCTTTTCTTATTTTTTTTGTAACAGTGCATATTACTCATTTAGGCTATTAGGTGGAGTGTTTCTGCAACAATGTTTATTATTTCGTTTCACAAAATTACTAATTCTTTTTTAAGTAAATATCTCTATTTTAAAATTAAAAGAAAAAGTCTGTGCGGTGCAAGTGTAACTTTATTCTATCAAATCGTTCCAGAATCCGTTTGATTAATAGTCAGTAAGACCAGTACCTGTGGTGAAGCTGGTATTTGACAAGTTGGTAAAATGGGGTCGGAAGTAGCCGAGTCAGCAACAACCCTTCAAAAGACGATCCTCCTCCACCTTCCTACCACCTTCCTGTTCCATCCACCACCGTCAGCAAACCTTGCAGCACTTGGATAGCATTTTTTACTTTCTCATAACAAGGAAAAAAAAATCTACCTTTAGTTTATGATGAACCCTTACGTTTTCCACGTGTTTCCAAACCCAAAATATGTTGTTTTTAATTGGTATTTGGCGACTGTTTAACATGATAATACTCGTAAATAATTATGTTAGTTTTTTTTCTAAAGCAAATTAAT
Organism: Timema podura; assembly: GCA_033556935.1. Taxonomy (NCBI): domain Eukaryota; kingdom Metazoa; phylum Arthropoda; class Insecta; order Phasmatodea; family Timematidae; genus Timema; species Timema podura. The sequence continues at coordinate 8,766,111 of JAVRXN010000014.1, read as the reverse complement.
TTAAGAGTAGTTTGGTTATGATAAACATAAGAAAATTTGAACTATTTCTATAATCGCCTTTAAGATTGAGTTAAAAAATGGGGATCCGTGAATAGTTTTTCTTGATAAAAAAGAATATATTATATTTTTTATATAAGAGTAGCTTTAAAAAAAATCCAAACTTTAATTAATACACCATTAATTAAATAGCCAAGCTATTATAGTTGTTAAATACGGTCAAAGCCACAACTAAATACCCCACATTAATTAGATTTTAAAATGAAACTTTAACTACATATACATATTTATAGATGCTAAATTTCTCCTAAAATGGAAATGACTTTTCCATCTGAAAACGTTTGGACTTTATTTACAGTTTATCATCAATACTATTATTAAAATAATGTTACGGTTGACTGAAGAGTTTGATAATCCCCCTTCCCCAACAACCCCCCCCCCCCACTCGTCTCCTCAACCCACTATTTAATGGCTTCATGCACGCTATAGGCTATTAGTACCCCCTCGCCAAACCCAACCCTTTCACTCCTCAGTAGATCGAAAGCCACCCCTGCGGAAAAAAAAAATCCTATTGAAAAATTTACCGAAAAATGTTAATCTCTAAATGTAATAAACCCTCCAGGCTCTTAAGTTCTGAGGACTTGGTCTGGGTATTACACTAGAAACTCGTTAATCTCGGACTATGGGACCGAAGATTGTTCGGATTAACCGGGAGAATACAGTATTTTAGTGAGTTTTGAATTACAGTTGAATGAGTTTAGTCAAATTTTCACTTATTTTACTGTTATATAGCACGTGTTATGTACTGTAATTATTGTAGTTAGAGGAAAACACATTTTTTACCATTTATTAACAGACTAGCTGAATCCCGTTCTTCGCACGGGATATTTTGTTATAATTTATTTTTGGCTGAAAATGAGGAATTTTTGTTGAAGCTAAGTGGCATGGTTCTTGGCGCTACACGAAAAACACAGCGAGGAGTGACCATGTATCGTCTATCATGGGGAATTTTATTTTCGGCAGGCCCCCCTGCCTACTGTCTGGGGCGTTATCAGTTGAGCGCTGCTGGACAAGTCTCCCCACCCCCTTTCCACCATCACACACCACCCCGGGCCGGGCCCTCTCACTCATATAGACGCTAAAAACACCACAAAAATTCAGCAAAATTATAAACTACATACTCCTACCATCTCTTGCATTGTTGCATATTAAAATTACATATTTTAATCAATTGTCTTTTATTCATTTTTTCCCGCCCTTGGAAGCATCCACAGGGTTAAAAATAATTGCTATATTTTTTTCGAAGGCATTATTAGAACAAACTTTTACGGATTATTACCCTCTAAACGTTTTATAAAGCAATATTTTTGATTAGGGTAGCTACCCCGATTTCACCCCCTTAATCACAAAACATCGGAATGAAACACCTTTACTTTTCCTAAGTAGCTCATAAGGAACACTTGTGCCAAATTTCAGCCCTCTAGCTTCGTGGGAAGTGTGAGAATGAGTGATTGAGTGAGTCAGTGAGTCAATCAGTGAGTCAGTGAGTCAATCAGTGAGTCAATCAGTGAGTCAGTGAGTCAGGGCTTTCGTTTTTATATAAATAGGAGATATAACTGTTTCTTACAGTAAGCTTTTAACTTTGAGCTTGTTAACCAAATAAATATATTTCATTTGACTTAATCCCACCCCCACCCTCTCCCGTTTTTCAAAGAGTGTGTTCGGATTATCCGGGATTTCAGACTACCGGGGTTCAGTCTAACAAATTGTTCAACTAGTAGAGTTGTCCTTCATCGTGTTTTCCTCCCCTGGTCAGATGTTAGCAGCGTTTCCGGTACAGACGAAGAAACCACGGGGCTGTCCTGTCCCCTGGTGTGGGATGACGCCATGTGCTGGCCGCGCACCCCCGCCGGGGTCCTCGCGAAACAAAACTGCCCCTCCTACTTGGCGGGGTCAACTCCCAGGTGAGTTTTTATGTACACTGATTTTTTTTTATCGTTTACAATATTTTTTAATCACCACGTGAAAAAAATCAAACTCTTGTGTTTCTACTGGAGAAATATTTGATTTATTTTGACAAAAAAAAAAGTTTTGATATAAAAATGGTAAAAAAAACACTCCCCTTTTCTCTTGGCCTCTTCATCCCCACCATAAGTCACTCATAGCGGTGCTGATGGTAGAGTGGTGGAGGTAAACCATGTTTTGGGTAGAAAGCCCGTTCTGTAAGGCCTTATTTCATACCAGAATCCTACTGTGTAGCAGTATTTCGGTAGGATAGAAGGTCTTTAAAAACCGACTTCCTACCTAAGTTATGGAAGGTCTTTTATCGTACAAAATACACCTAAACACTAGGGTTCTGGTAAGAAATAAGGCCTTACAGAACGGTCTGCATCCCCGAATCAGGTCACAGCATCAGCACGAGGTGTTGTTCTGTTTTCTGGGAAGGCTATGGCGACGAAGCAGTGCACGGAGAGTGGTGACTGGCTCTTCCACCAGGATCGCAACAAGCACTGGACAAACTTCAGCGAGTGTATGAAGGGTCCCGCCGTGTTCGACTTCAAGGAGGACACAAACGTCACATATATGGAGGTGGGGTATGGTATAGTCCGAGTTTCATGGGCGAAAACCCGTTATTTCAAAAACTGGAAACTGTAGTTGCCACAATGGCGGGGGTAAGAGGAGGGGAGATTACAATTGTATTTACATTAGTAGCCTGTTTAATTAGTATTGCACCCGCCTCGGTGGCGTAGTTGGCTAACGCGCCAGTCGTGTTGAGTCAGACCACCGAGGACGGGGATATCGAGGTTCGAATCTCGGTCGGGTGAACTGGGGGTGGTTTTTCCTAAACGGTTTTCCACTCTCCCTCCACGCAAATGCGGGTTCATTTTCTCTAAATTCAATCTTCCCAATTCCTAATCCATTAGTGTAATTAGTACTTAAGCGTCTAACCCGAACGGGTAGTAAGACGCGGTGCTAAATAATAATAATAATAATAATTAGTAATGTAAAACGAAACTATACAGTTATCTATAAGGAAGTATTATTGGAAGATTTTGATAACTTTTTGGATTAACTTTATAATCAATAAATTAAATTATATTTCTAGAATGCCCAATTTTAGTGACGTTATATCAATATGAGTGTTCGAAAGTTGGCTTCCTATTAAATTCGGGGCTTAGCTCAGTACAATAGGTAGTTAAAAATCTTTTATCAATCACCGCGTCTTACTACCCGTCCAAGTTATACGAATATGTACTAATTAATCTAATAGGGTTTTGGGATTAGGAAGGTTAAATTACCCTTTTCGGTGCCCGCCTGGTCTAACGCGCTATTCTCACAGTAGGTTAGATTGCTGATGATTGGGGACATCGAGGTTAGAATCTCGGTCGGGTGTACTGAGGGTGGTTTTTTCCAAAATTATTTTCCATTCTCCCTACACGCAAATACGAATATACTTCCTCTAAATATAGCCTTCGTAATCCCTAAAACCATTAGCGTAGAACCCGAACGGGTAGTAAGACGCGGTGCTAAAAAAAATTAAGATGAAGTGTACCCACATTTTCGTGGAGGGAGAGTGTAAAACCATTTAGGAAAATATCCCTTGGTAAAACCGACTGGTATTCGAACCCTGATCTCTCCATCATCAGTGGTCCAGACTATTGCGCGAGTGACGCCTTAGACCATGCGGTCACTGCAGAGGGTGGCTTAGAGTTGTTTATGTGAGTGTGTTTAATTTTGTTTTTTACTGACTGTACCGTTGTTTATGTTCCAGAACTATTTCCCGGTTTTGAAGACGATATCCCAGGCGGGATACAGCATCTCTTTGGTCAGCCTAATAATAGCGTTCTGCATCCTGGCATCTTTCCAGTGAGTTCGCATCGCCCCCTTAACAACCCATACACTTCATCGCCCCCTTAACAGCCCATACACTTCATCAACCCCTTAACAGCCCATACATTTCATCACACCCCTTAACAGCCCATACATTTCATCGACTAACGTAAAATATACTATAATAGATTGTGTCTTCGCCATTGAAAATGCTTTTATTTTTTAAAAAAATTGTCAAATTTGAGAAAATGTTGTCGAAAGAAATTGTCGTTTTCTGAAAGATTGTCTTTCCTTTTGAATATTTTATTTTTCAAAATTTGAAATATTTGGATAAATCCTCTTTCATTTGGTGAAAACATAATGTAAATAGGTTTAATAGAACTCCGGGAATTACTATAGACAGAAATTACTTCACGATTTAAACATATATATATATATATATATATATATATATATATATATATATATATAATATATATATATATATATATATATTCTTCGCTTGGAATCTCTTCTACTTTGGATCGGATATTTTTTTTTATAAAAAGTTTTGTTTAGTGAGTGGAACTTTAAGCCCGTGAGCTTTTTTTTTTCCTCATAATATATCTCCTTACTTTTAATTTGTTATTTTAATTCTTCCCTTTAAGTAAGAAAGTTTTGATAAATGATCATTACTATTAGCGAAATAAAAAAAAAAGAATTGACGCAAAAGAAATTTCAAAGTTTCTCGCAATACTATTTCGCTTCATTGCGTAAAGCGCGAAGCTTCAGATTCACATAGATATTTTTTTTAATTTGCGGATTAATTTGCCGATTAGTTCGCAGTGTACCGAGGGTTTCTTGGGAAAGACTATGGAAGGTATTAATTCCTTAAGGCGTCAGTCTCGTAGAGTCTGGTAATCCACTGAAGGGTAGGTCGGGGGTTAAAATCTCAGGTGGGTGCCTATAAATGTGTGGTTTCTATTATTATTATTATTATTTTATTATTATAATTATATTATCATCATCATCATTATTATTATCACCCGTCTTACTACCCTTCGGTTTAGCACTTACGCTAATGTGTAATGGTAGGGTGATTGTGAGATGAAATGGAGGACCTACAGTTTAACGTGGGATCCGAACCACGGTGGAGGCCTTACATTCCTCACATTCACAAGTTGTGATTAATACACGTCTTGTCAGAGGTGAAGGAAAGTTTGGCAATCGATAAATCTGTGCCGGGCCGAAGATTGAACCCTGGACCCTCAGCACAGAAGTCTGACACCTTACCCCTAGACCACCAGGTCACCAGGGTATTTTTCTAAATTGTTCCAATTCACTCTCCTTACACGCAAATGTGAGTACACTTCATTTTAATTCAACCTTACTTATCTCTAACATATAAGAGTAAATAGGCTTACAGCCCGAATGGGTAGTAAGACTCAGGACTAAGAGAGAGAAAAAAACTAGCTAGTACAAAACGAAGGGCATGTAAAACCTGTGTTTAAAAACAGGAAGTAAAACTCCCAGTTTACCAAATTTAAGATAATATATTTCCTAATAGTAATTCTAAAACTATATATTTTGTAAAAAAAAAATAGTTGAAATAAAAGTTGTTTATTTTTAAGAATCTTATAACTTTACAATGCTAAGTTATTACATATCTCAAATAGTTATGGAATTATGAACAAAATTGTAAATTTCCGCTAATGTAAAGGTATCTTCAAGTCATTTTAATGGAAAAATAAAGAAGCGCCCTTTCTCTTTTCCCCTTTAAGTAAACTACCCTTAATTTTAGGGTTAGATAGATCATTCATCAAAAAAAAAAATTCCCTGGCGAACCTTAAGAAAAGCCTAGATATCAAGTTTTGACCGGCCGTTAAAATGGTTTCGGCTCTGTAACAGACAGACAGACAGACATCGCAAAAATCACTCTTTAAAGTTCAAGGGGTCAGAAACATCAAAATCCATCATATATTTAATTCGATTTTTTTGCTGATTTTCGAGGGGTCACGAGAAAAAAAAACTATTTGAAAAACTTTAAAGCACGTGTGACAGATCTAAATAATTTAGTTTTTTTTTTTGTTGCCGCGTCTTACTACTAATTATTCAGGTCATACACACATGTACTGATGTGGCACAGTGTCGTGTCGTGGAGTGTTGCCAGGGTAAGCAGAGCTTGTTAAACTGTACCTGTGATATGTTCTCCCCCACTCTGTCCCCATTTGACCAATCATACATAGACTCTGCTCTACACACCTCACATGAGAATGTGTGTTCGTTGATAACTGACCAATGAGTGTTCTACTGAGTGATGTCATCGGTACAATTAATCCCTTACAGGACACTGCAGGAACAAAAGTTTTATTTTCTGTTTTCCGTCTAATTATCAAGCTGTACACATATCTGATAAAACATGACTATTTATCTTAATTAGAAACTAGAACATTTATCATAGAGTGCTACTTTGTATACATCCACATATCGGTCATTAAAATACGTTAATATCCAGAACTGTATAGAGTGTGTGTGTGTGTGTGTGTGTGGTGAAGGCTATCTATATCATACACAGACACAATGGTGTACTCTCAAATACAGTCTGTTTCAATAATACAAATGTATCGTAAATACTAACGATCACATGCGGCATAAATATTATATTATTATTATTATTACTATTAGCACCGCGTCTTACTACCCATTCAAATGGAGGACCTACAGTTTAACGTGGGATCCGAACCACGGTGGGAGGGCCTGGCATTCTTCACATTCACAAGTTGTGATTAATACACGTCTTGTCAGAGGTGAAGGAAGGGTTTGAAAATTAGGTAAATCTGTGCCGGGACCGAGGATTGAGCCCCGGACCCCCCCCCCCCCAGTACAGAAGTTTGACATCTAATGTTCTAGTAACTAAATCACTGTCCAACTTTGGTGGCCGCATAGTCTAAGGCGTTACTCTCGCAATAGACTAGACTGCCGATGATAGGGAGATAAAGGTTCGAATCTTGGTCAGATGTAATGAGGTGGGGTTTTTCCATTCTCTTTCCACGCAAATGCGGGTACACTTCCTCTAAATATAGCCTTCCTAAACTCGAAAAACCTTTAACGTGATTAGTACATGGGCGTATAACCCAAGCGGGTAGTAAGACGCAGTGCTAAAAAAAAATTAAGTATATCTCTTTTGAATACTACCAGTCTCATACCCGATTAGCGTATGAACAGGATTTATAGTAGACTTTGGGGGGAAAACAACAACCAAATTATAAATCTCAGATATTTTTGTTTTATTATTTACTTTTGCTCCTCGTCTTACTACCCATCCGGATATTACGCATTAAATTTTACTTGTGATATAGGAATGAGGAAGGTAAAATTCCGGTTTAAATGTACACTTTGTTTTCCCTGAAAGGTAGCTAGTGTACCTTGCTTGGTTCCACTATGATGTAGCTTATAAGATAGGGTCATAGTGTAATACATCAAGGTAAGACTGATACCTCTCAGGGTAAACGGAGTGTACCTTTGTTCACGCGCACGGAGAGTATAAAACCGTTTTAGTAAAAAAAAAAAATCATTAAATTCGAACCCTGATCCCCCCCCCCTCCCAATCATCGGCAGTCCACTCTCTTGCGAGAGTGACGCCTTAGACCATTCGACCACCGAAGTGTTTTTTATAAATTAATAATTAAAATTATACTTTTAATGTCGAGGGTTTGTAAAGTTCGCACAAGTTTCACTCGCACTAATAACATATTTATTGCTCCAGCGAGCGTCCATATAAAACACGTATGGATTCACACACACGTCGCATCCATTACATATTCAACGCCATCGACATCATATTATGTATCGGTCAATAGTTTGGTTATTTTTTTGGTAATTTTTTTAATTGCCAGGCAATATATTTTAGTGCGGCTTCGTAAGATTAAATTAAAAAAAAACTTGCTCATTGTGATGTTGGGCACGCGTTCTAAACGTTAAGCTCATTTTTGGTCCGGTTTTCCGATTACTTGGAAATCGGGGTTTTAACCTTGGTCGAGCAACCGAGTCTTTTTTCTTCTCAATCGTTTCTCAGTCTCCTTCCACGCATATACGGGTACATTTCTTCTAAATTCTACCTTTAACACTTACACGTTATCGTAATTAATACGTACGAGTAGTGCTTGTCCGCGTCGCTTTGATTTTGATATGATAAAAGTCTTTCCGGAGTGGTAAAACAAAGTTTGTTCTTTTTATAAGCTATATCAAAGGTCGGCCACCGTTTTTATATCACGGGCTATATGGGGTGGAGCAGAAAAAAAAAATGGCGGACCAGTTTGGAAACATATCGGGGAAAAAAATGGGTCGGTTTGGAAAATATTTCAGGAAAAAAAAAAAAAATGGTGGGCCGATTTGGAAAAAATATCAGGAAAAAAAAAATGGTGGGCCGGTTTGGAAAAAATATCAGACAAAAAAATGGGGGGCCGGTTTGGAAAATATTTCAGGAAAAAAAAATGGTGGCCGATTTGGAAAAAATTTCAAACAAAAAAATGGGGGGCCGGTTTGTAAAATATTTCAGGAAAAAAAATGGTGGCTGATTTGGAAAAAAAATCAGGCAAAAAAATCCACTTACTGTTTCTCTTACAATAATTTGTTATATTGATATCGGTGGTTTTGTGGTAAGTGCTAGTCTCGGAACTCGATGTGCTTGGGTTCAAACCCAGTCACGGTTGACGGATTTTTATGGAGCGATAAAAATCAATAGCACAACTTCTTTCGGATGGTAAGTAAAGCCGTCGGTCCACCATGTAAATTGTGGCATGTAAAATAACCATGGAAGGTATGTGACATTTCCCGGTAAAATTGGTAGGCCCTTCGCTCTAGCTCATAGAAATTCTCGTGTGCTGATACAAATGAGTTTAGTTCAGTAAAATGCACATAAATCTCGCAAATAAATAAAACAGATTAGTTATCAGTTTATTTTTATGAACCAATTTATTAGTTTGCTAAATCTATTGCGAACCAGATAAAATCAGTCAGCGGGCAGTAGGTTGCCGACCGCTGGCCTAATGATGAAAATCGGTTTTTGTAGAGCTTGGGAAATTATTGACGAAAGAAATCACTTCCGTTTTAAATATAAAAAGACGTATAAGCTGAAAGGTTAGCGAGATGAGGGTGGGGAAAAAAAAAACTTTTAGAATAATAGACCAGATAACACTTTGAATAATAACGTTTGTAAAAACAAACTCTTCCTTTAGAAATGTTTTATAATACCCTCAACAATTTCTTTTTAAATTAAATTTGTCAAATGCTTTGACTATTTTGTTGACATTGACACTCTCACGGGTTTTGTAACAAGTAAATTCTACCTTTGGCCCATTTCATTATCGTCCCCATTCGTTCCTCCCTTTTAGCGAGGTGTCCGTGATAGGAATCGCCTGGGGAATAACGTGTCGGCAATACGCGTGGTAGACAAGTCGAGCGCGAGTGCCTATCTCTCTTACTGCAGGCGCTAACACCGCCCGACCAAATTGACTGCGCTGCGTCCTATTTTATAACATAAACTCGCTTTGCTCGTTGTGGGCTCCGCCCCCCCAAACCCCCCAGTGATTGTAAACTAATGTAATTCCAGCGTTGTTTTGAACGTTGATTTACTTTTACAATTTTATGATTCTAGCTGTCCCATAAGTGTGTCAGAAAATTTAAAAAATGTGTGGAAAATGTGCAAAATTTACCTAAAATCAAAAAATCTAGCTCTGGTGCAATTCGTTTTTTGATAGGTCTTACTGTTTAGCCACAAGAGGCCTCCAAAGAAAGGTTCGCACCGACTTTAAAGTTGTTCCGCCATTTTGAATTTTTTTCGGGGGTTAATTTTTTTTTATTTTTTTTAACTTTTGGGAATTTTCCCGTCGGTTACAGGCTAGAAGCTGTAAGTTTGCCAAATTTCAAGTTTCTATCTCATCTAGAAGTGGGTAAACATTAATGTCAGTGAATGAGTGAGTCAGCCATGTGGCTTTATAGTATAGTAGTGATCACCTCCTCTTCTGTTGAATACGAATGTGCGTGGATTGCGGCAACATAACATTGTTTATTTTTAGGTTCGAGGCCAAGTGCCGTTTCACTCGAGAAGTGATTTTATCGCGCGATCAATTCTGACGCTCCTTTCAGACGAGAGAGAGAGAGATAGAAAGTACCGCTTGTTTCTTATATTCAAGTGTGCTTTTGACGTGGTGTGGGGTACAAGCGGCTGTTCTAAACCGGTGGCGCGGTGACACTCTCATTTGAACTAATAAACCTCAGCGAATAAAATTCACGCGATACTGCACATGTAATAATGGCGACCACTTCCTGTGATGTAGTACCGTTAATGACGAGCCTCAGAAGGCATTCCCATTTCTAGATGGACTGGTGTGTTGTTTACTATTAACTGTGGTATGTTCTGCTGCCATACTCCAAAGATGTCGAGGTGTGCAGTTCCACGCGCCTAGCTTCTATACAACTTGCTGTACACGCATGCTTGAACAGCTTTGCTCTCCCGGCGCTGCACGCCGAAACCTTGAATACAATTTAATGGTATTAGCATAGGTTTCCGGATGTGTTTTAGTTGATTTTGTATTACTTTTGGTTCAAACGAGAGATATGTGCAGTTTGGGCGTTGAGTTTCCGAACACCCTGTGTATATATATTATATATATATATTTTAATAAGAACTGAAAAAATATGGCCCTTGACGCGCATTTCCGTCCATCCCACCTTAAGGACTGTAAGGACACTTGAGCTAACGGAGCAAGTAAAGGCCACGGTCATTGATACGATGAGGTCAAGTCGAGTGGTTGTGAAGACCCCTGATACAGAAACCAAAAGACACCGACACCTCCTCTCTCTGTCTATCCTGTAGGAGGCTGCGGTGTCCCAGGAACATGCTTCACCTGCACCTCTTCATGTCCTTCATCCTCCGAGCCTTCGTGCTCCTTCTCAAGGACCTGCTGTTTGTCGACGGTGTGGGTCTGCCTGGAGATCTGGTCACCCTAGGGGGGGACACCTACTTCAACGCCGCGGAAAACAAGGTGAGAGAAAGTGCATGGTTTGGCCACGAGGAATAGGGTGTCAGACTCGTCTGGTCTAGATGACCGGTGACTAAGAGGACGGGGTTCATGTCCTAGGACAAGTGTTACCCTTCACCAATATTTTTTTTAGCACCACGTCTTACTACCCCTTCGGGTTACACACTTATGTATCAATTAAACTAATGATTTTACGGATAATGTAAGTTTTATTTATAGGAAATGTACCCGCGTTTGCGCGGAGCGGCAGAACTCACCCTCGTCACACGCGAACGAGATTCAAACCTAAGCGGGGTTTATTACCCCAAATAGTTTCACAAACTCTCCTTCTAGGCGAATGGAAATTAGATGCATCGTTGGTCATGCGGACTGAGGTTTTATGACTAATCTCGTCAGGTTTGACGGTGAGGAAGTCGTCAGTTCTGATCCCGGGACGGGTGTATTGATAATATGTTGCCTGCCTGTCCCTCCGCCTCATCCAAAATGACTTAATTTCTCTGCAGGCAAATGTGGGTACAACTCTCTCTGAAATTTTACTTTCCTCGTCATTACCCCATTTATGTATCTGGTTGGGTGGTAGGATGTCTTAACTCTTTAATACTCGACCATTGAGGTTTAATTTAATTTTTAAAATAGTCATGTTTAACAACATAGTTAGCAATGGCACAGTTTTCAAAGGTTAAGTATGAGGAATTGCCCCCGCATTTGCGTGTATAAAAATTAAGAAAACTACAGTAAAAAATTTACGCGATTTTTTTAAAAATTACAATATATTATTCTATCTCAATCCTTGCCATTTATATTTATTGGGCGATTATTTTCAACCATTGATGTTTTGTACTAACATCCAAGGCACCATTAGATACGTGTTTATGACATAACGAATACACGATACATGTAACAACACACATGCACAAACAGGCATGCCCTTCTAATTTTTGCCACCTTTACAAATGCCCTTTAGTTGCGGGTATTTTTCTCTATAAGGCATAGATGTATTTATTTATTTTCTTCTAAAATGTCGAATTTTTGTAGCCGGTGTTTTTCCCCTTCATCGATGTTTTATTTTCGATGTCCGTCCCAACTCAAAACTACCCTCTTTAGTGGCCAAACGCTATAAGGCGTCACTCTAATGTTAAGACTGGCCCGTGGTTCGAATCCTGGTCGGGTATAATGAGGGTGGTTTTTTTCCTAAATGATTCCCCTCTCTCCTTCCACGCGAATACAGGTAGATTACTATTTACTAAATAGCTTCCTCATCCCTACCCCATTAGAGTGATTATCATTTTTGTATGACCTAAAGAGACAGTAAGACGCGGTGATATAAAAAAAACTCAAAATCGGATTTCATCATTTTGAAGGTTATTTTTTTTTTGTTATGTGTTTGTAGAACTTGCTGTGTAAAATCCTGACAAGCTTGTGGCAGTATTTCATCATGGCCAACTACTCGTGGATCCTGATGGAAGGGCTGTACCTACATAACCTCATCTTCCTGGCTTTGTTCTCGGACACTAGCTCCATCACGATATACGTCATATTGGGCTGGGGTAAGTCAGGTCAAGATACACTTTGAGTTCTGTGGACAGTAGACTTCATAATACCATCATCAACTTTTTTTTTAAAAAAGTCTTTTGAAATAAACTCATACATAAAATTACATGGTGTCAGCTCGCAAGCGATCTATACCGACCGAGAGGCGTTGGCGAAGATAGTGCCAACATTTTTGGATAGAAGTTGTCACGTCATCATCACAAAGAGCTCTCCGGTTGTTAATCTCAGTGCGCCAGATCAGAGCTACTTTTAAAAAAATTCAATTAGCTCCTCATTTGTCCTTGCAAGATTGAGTTTGACCTCGTTACAGACCTTGTGTTTCACAGAAATATCTGGAAGCGTCTGGGATCAAACCAGGGATCTCTGAATTTGTAGCCAGGAGCTATGATCATTAGATAAAAAAAGGTGGGGGTAACATGAGTTACATAAAGAAAAGTGAATGTGAATTTTAAAAAAATGTTTAAATACAATAAATAGCATACACACATTTTTTAAAACTGCAAAGTTAATATGCATTCAAAAATGCTATGTATAATCCATTTACTTTGAAAATTAGAATCTTACCTTGATTGATTACACTATGGCCCTACCTTATAAGCTACACCATAGTGGAACCAAGATAACCTTGCTATTTACAGGTAAAAAAAAATTGGGTGAATTATGTCAAGAATTATGTCATGATCTTATTGTTATGACAGTCTTAAATTATTATTATTATTATATTATTATTATTATTATTATTAGCACCGAGTCTTACTACCCGTTCGGGTTATACGCACTTACGCTAATGTGCAATGGTAGGGTGATTGTGAGATGAAATGGAAGACCTACAGTTTAACGTGGAATCCGAACCACGGTGGAGGCCTGGCATTCCTCACATTCACAAGTTGTGATTAATACACATCTTGTCAAGACAGTCTTAAGTTTCTATTTGTATTTCAAGCTGAAATATCTTCTGTAATTTCTGCTGAGATTTGAAGTTAATATTTTCCCTTGGTGATCAAGTTATACAGAAAACAAATGAATACTATAATAATTAATATATTATATTTATTAAGAATAGCAGTTGTCCATGTGGTTTAGATGTCAATCTCTCAATATTTGTAAAAAAAAAAAAAAAGAGTGAAATACGTCTTATGTACTCGATTGGTAAAAATCTTAAATTCAAATCACTTTGGATGCGCTATCAAACGAAACCTTATTTACGAACCGCCATATTGGAAAGGATAGCCAGATCGCAAGACCGTATACAAACATCATTCGACCTAGGTCCAAAGAAAGTCCCTGCCAAATTTCGTTATAATTGGTCCACGTATCGGGCAGTAATCGCGGAACAAACATCCAGACACCGGCCAGACGATATGCCAAACAGTTGAGTTTAAAACAAGACCTTGCGTCATTCGGTCGATTATCCCCTGGTCCAACAGTGTCATTTACAAGAAGAGTTAGAAAACCAACAAGTACATGTTAGGAAGAGCAGTTCATAAAAAGCAGCTAACATTTTTACCAACAGAACGCGCCCCTATCCTCAGACATAAAAACCCCTACTCGAAGGACATGTATGTCGATAGTTAATAGAAAATATGGTACTGGTAAACAACACACAATGATAACATTTTACCATACAGTGGGACTTCCATGTATCGAACTTCACTATGTGTCGAAGTTTTGGTGAATCCCTGTGACGTTACATAGAAAAAAACTGTTTCTATATATATATCGGGGGAAAAAAGTTCTATAAATCAAATTTTTTTTCAAGACGAATCGGGATTTTGCCCCCGTGATGACAATGGTATAATAAAATTGAGTGGGGAAAAAATGGAATGGTGATGTCACAAGAGGAAGGAGTAAATGTTTGGTCAAGGTCGCCTAGCTCGTGGGGGGGGAGGGGTGTGGGGGGGTGTTATCTCCACACTCCTCTCCCCCCTTTCCTCAAGTAGCCTGCCTGCTCTAGAATTCAGGTCCAGTTTATTTCGGTATTTCTAACCAACGATTCATGCTCGCTATCATTTCACTCTCTCTCTATAATTGACATTGCGTGTTCATGATATCAAAAAAATTAATCTCTCAGTGTTGTGGAAAAGGTTGAGTTGTTAAAAAAAACGTGGACAGTGGGGTGCGCAAAAAAAGGATATCGCGGTTAAATTTAGTCCTCCCCCAGTACAGTGTCAACAATTAATGAGTGCATTGGTTAGGAAGTATTCCTAAATACAATAGACTAAGCCATATCATGTATAAAAAAATATTGTTTCTGTAAATCAAAGTTTCCTTTATATCAATTTTTTTATAGAACCATCAACTTCGATATATGGAGGTCTGAGTGTATTTATAGTTATGGCACCCAGTCGAAAAATCGTCCTAATCATTTTAAAATTGTAAAATTATTTGTTGTTAAAAATAAAATAAGTCAAACCAACCAATCAAAGATTATAATACAAGCCACACATAACATGATAGATTTAAAATAAAATGTATAGCATAGTAGTAGCATAGTTTTGGAAGCAACTTTATGTATAATTTGCGTCTCATCGGCTGTCCTAAAGTTGCTCGTGTGTCTGTCCTAGGTCTGCCGTGTCTGTTTGTGATCCCCTGGGTGATTGTACGAGCTACTGTGGACAACAACCTCTGCTGGACCACGAACCATGGACTCTACTCCGCATTCCTGCTCATTCAGATACCCACCAGCGCGTTTGTTATAGTGAGTGGCTCGTTTGTGTTAGCGAGTGTAGCATTTGTTTTAGCAAGTGTAGAATTTGCTTTAGTGAGTGGAGCATTTGTTATAGTGAATGCAGCATTTGTTTTAGTGGGTGGAGCGTTAGTGGCTGGAGTGTTAGTGAGTGGGCATTTGTTTTAGTGAGTGGAGCATTTGTTTTAGTGAGTGGAGCATTTGTTTTAGCAAATGCAGCATTTTAGTGGGTGGAGCGTTAGTGAATGAGCATTTGTTTTAGTGAGTGGAGAATTTGTTTTAGTGAGTGAAGAATTTGAGTGTGTGTCTGTCCTAGTGAATGATATTGTTTTAATGGTACTTTTTCATTTTGAGTGAAACATTTGTCGAATTGTATGTTTTTGTAGATATATTATAAAACAGTTGTTGGTCATTACACAATTAGTAGATAAGTTTATGTGATATTTAAGTGGTAGAGTGCAAGAAAACTAACTTAACATTATCATTTTGTTAATAAAATGTTATTTATCAAGGGTGTTGCTAATTGTTATTGTTTGGTTTCCAGATCAACTTCTTCTTGTTCCTGAACATTATCAGAGTGCTGCTGCTCAAACTGCGCTCTAGTGTCAGCGAGGAAACGCAAACATACAGGTACACTAGAGGGAGGATTCAATAACAAAACGGGGACAGGGTCTGAAACACTAAAACACGTGTGTTTAGTAATCAATATTGACACAACGTAACTACATCGGTTCCCTCAATCATATAGAGAAAGTAATATGATCTGTCAGCTCCCCTAACTAGGAGCTATAGTTCTTCTGTCAGCTCCCCTAACTAGGAGCTATAGTTATTCTGTCAGCTCCCCTAACAAAGAGAATTGTGTGTTGCGTCCCCGCAGGAGGTGGGCCAAGTCCACCCTCGTCTTGGTCCCTCTGTTCGGAGTTCACTACGCCGTGTTCCTGGGGATGTCTTACGCAGCGGAAGGTGACAAAAACAGCACTCTCGACACCCTGTGGCTCTTCGCCGACCAGATCTTCGCTTGTTTCCAGGTCGGTCACCAAACAGGGGTGGGTTGTTGTGTGTTTGACTCTGGTCTGGCGTCACTAGCGTGGTTCCTGTCATAAAAAAATATTAGAGCACAATAGGATATATAAATGTAATTTTTAACGTCAAAATACGTTTTAAGTTCTCCCTTGCATAGATTTGAGCTATGCGGTTTCGTGTACCTGGTTCTTGAATATCAAAGCAACCGTTTATAAATCACCACTTTAAACATTATCGATGGCATTCTAGTTACATGACTAATGTTGATGTAATCACCTTTTTTTAAAGTTTAATTTATAAAAGCACACATGTTTAGCTTTGTACTGTTTTAGCTTGCCCCGATACCTTCTGAACAAATTAACTGCATGGTTCGAGTACTTAAGAATTAATTTTTGGTTTATGCGTCTTGATACCTATCCTGGATATACTTATTTAATGACTCTAATGGTATAGGAATGAATAGTTTGATCGTGTGTCTCAGGTTTTCTTCTGCTAGAACTAATTTGATCGTGTGCGTCAGTATTTCTCCTACTCGAACTAATCTTATTGTTTTTTTTCAAGGTTTCTTCTGTTAAAATAATTTGATCGTGCATGTCAGCGATTCTTCTGTTCTAACTAATTTTAATGTGCGTGTCAGCGATTATCCTGTTCTAATTGATTTGAATGTGTGTGTCAGCGATTATCCTGTTCTAACTAATTTGATCGTGTGTCAGTGATTATCTTGTTGTATAGCTAATTTGAGTGTGTGTCAGCATTTTTTTCTGTTCAAACTAACTTGATCATATATTTCAGGGTTTCTTTGTGGCGGTGCTGTACTGCTTCATGAACGGCGAGGTGCGGACGGAGCTGAACAAGCTGCGGTACCGGCTGCAGTGGTCCAGACTCCTGCCACCCTGGGGCGGGGTCCGGGGACCCACAAGTCCCACAGCCAAGGGGAGTTGTTCCGCCGCAACAACCCGAGAGGATCGTGCTATTCCAGTACGTCTTGCACCTCGCTCAGTGGCATCCAAGCACTCAAGAAGTGGGGTCAGTGTTCCCTTCTTAGCACTGCCCGTGTGAGAGACTAACCCACCTGCTTTATGTCCCGTTTACTAAATCAGACTAATCTCTAATTACCTTCTTAGCACTGCCCGTGTGAGAGACTAAGCCCACCTGCTTTATGTCCCGTTACTTAATCAGACTATCTGTGTTACCTTCTTAGCACTGCCGTTAGAGACTAAGCCCACCTGCTTTATGTCCCGTTACTTATCAGACTATCTTGTTACCTTCTTAGCACTGCCTGTTAAGAGACTAACCCACCTGCTTTATGTCCCGTTACTAATCAGACTATCTTGTTACCTTCTTAGCACTGCCTGTCTAAGAGACTAACCCACCTGCTTTATGTCCCGTTACTAATCAGACTATCTCTGTTACCTTCTTAGCACTACCATGTCTGAGAGACTAACTCACCTGCTTTATGTCCCGTTACTAATCAGTACTGTTTACCTTTTAGCACTGCCTGTTAAGAGAAAACCCACCTGCTTTATGCCCGTTACTAATCAGACTGTTACCTTTTAGCACTGCCTGTTAAGAGAATAAACCCACCTGCTTTATGTCCCGTTACTAATCAGACTACTGTTATCTTTTAGCACTGCCTGTTTAAGAGAATAACCCACCTGCTTTATGTCCCGTTACTAATCAGACTATCTCTGTTACCTTCTTAGCACCAATGTGAGCAACAGAATGGTCTAACCCCCCTCTGCTTTACCTCCTGAGGCTAGTCAGGCTATCAGCGTTCCCTTCGAACCCCGACTCCATCACCTGCAAATCAGACTAAACGAGCCTAGTCATTAAGTTTTGTGTGTCCAACGGTTTGATTCAGTAGCTATCGATCTGATTAGATTGTTACCCAAGAAATAATTCACACATTCAAAAGCTTGGTTCTATATCAAAAGACGGACAACATATCAGACAGGATGTAACGGTGGGTTGTTTGGTTTTGCCTGAAGACACCTCTTAAAGCACTCGCTGTGTCTGCAAGTCAAGGACTTGAAATTTTATATAGTTAAACTGGTCCTACTATTCTAGGCTTTGTTTTTAATGGAAGTTGTCCCTTGAAACATTATCGTGCATTATCCTTCGGTACAAAAAGAAAAAATTCACAGTGTGGAAGTGTGTATACTTTTCAACCCCAATACATGTTTTTTATCATTGGAAGGGTGAGACTGGGTCTTTAAGAGAGTGGTTTAGCTGTATTACCTACCTAAGTTAGGTGTTATCTGTTGGGTGAGACGGGCTCTTAAGAGTCTGGTTCTAGCTGTATTACCTACCTAAGTTAGGTGTTATCTGTGGGGTGAGGGCGTAAGACGTCTGGTTCTAGCTGTATTACCTACCTAAGTTAGGTGTTATCTGTGGGTGAGAGGTAAGACGTCTGGTTCTAGCTGTATTACCTACCTAAGTTAGGTGTTATCTGTGGGGTGAGACGGGCTCTTAAGACGTCTGGTTCTAAGCTGTATTACCTACCTAAGTTAGGTGTTATCTGTGGAGTGAGAGAACGGGCTCTTAAGGACGTCTGGTAGCTGTATTACCTACCTAAGTTAGTGTTATCTGTGTGTGAACGGTAAAGACGTCTGTTCTAGCTTATTACTACTAATTAGGGTTATCTGTCGCAGTGGACGGATCTTAAACGTCTGGTTCTAAGCTGTATTACTACCTAAATTAGTTTTTGATCCATGGTGAGACGGGTCTTAAGACGTACTGTTTACTGTATTACTACTAAGTTATGGGGTTTGTTGGGTGATACGGGCACTACAGACTTATTCTAGCGATTACCTACCTAATTAGGTTTATCTGGGGTGAGACGCATTAAGACGTCTGGTATCTAGCGATGTAACCAACTAATGTAGTGTTATTGTGGTGAGCACTAAGAACGTTGGTTCTTGTATTACTACTAAGTTAGGGTTAAACTGTGATGAACGTAAACCGTCTGTGTTTCTACGTATTACCTACCTAAGTTAGGTCTTATCTTGTATTGAGACCGTATAGACGTCGTTCTAGCTGTTTACCTACCTAAGTAGTTATCTGTGAGTGAGACGGATCCTTAAGCGTCCTGGTTATACTATTATCTCCACCCTAAGTTAGGTGATATCTTTGGGTAGACGGGCTCTTAAGATTCTGTCTAAGCTGATACCTACTAAATTAAGGTGTTATCTGTGGGTGAGAGGTAGACGTCGGTTCTAGCTGATTACCTACCTAAGTAGGTTGTTATCTGTGGATGAACGGTAAACTCGGTTCTAGCTGTATTACCTACCTAAGTTAGGTGTTATCTGTGGGTGAGACGGCTTCTTAAGACGTGTGGTTCTAGCTGTATTACCTACCTAAGTTAGTGTTAACTGTGGAGTGACGGGATCTTAAGACGTCTGGTTCTAGCTGTATTACCTAGCTAAGTTAGGTGTTATCTGTGGGGTGAGACGGGCTCTTAAGACGTCTGGTTCAAGCTGTATTACCTACCTAAGTTAGGTGTTATCTGTGGGGTGAGACGGGCTCTTAAGATGTCTGGTTCTAGCTGTATTACCTACCTAAGTTAGGTGTTATCTGTGGGGTGAGACGGGCTCTTAAGACGTCTGGTTCTAGCTGTATTACCTACCTAAGTTAGGTGTTATCTGTAGGGTGAGACGGGCTCTTAAGACGTCTGGTTCTAGCTGTATTACCTACCTAAGTTAGGTGTTATCTATGGAGTATGACTGGCTCTTAAGACGTCTGGTTCTAGCTCTATTACCTACCTAAGTTAGGTGTTATCTGTGGGGTGAGACGGGCTCTTAAGGTAGAGTGGAAGGTAAATTGAATTAAGGTCACTATTTTTGTAGTTTTTTATACCAAAAAAACCTTTTTGGCCTAAATAAATAAATAAAACGTTAAGTCAGCAGATACGATAAGATTAATTTTCTACACTTAAGTGACCTCATTAGTTCTTGAATATGTTGCGGTATTTAAACAATACTTTTTCTCTTCATTTGAAAAGTTTGTGTTTGGTTGTGACTATACCCACAGCAGATATTAATTCTAGGACTGTTGATATTACCATGCTAGAAAATTAAACCAAACTTATCTACCGATGTAAAAATAATGTATTTATTTTGACCACAAAAACAATTAATTTTTTTCCTATAAAAACTGAAAAACCACTGTGTTTTATTTACCAATAACTACCCTATCTTGTATTGCCTCATGCACCCCCCCCCCCCTCGCTACTTTAACCCCCAACATCAGTCTTCATAGTAGATCAGTAACCCCTCCTTGTTTACAAATTACCCCCCCCCCCCAACCCAAATCTTTGGAAGAGTCCATCAACCGCACATCAAATGCAAGGAGGCACCAATATAATAAATAAATGTTTTTTAAGTCATCGCCCGCCCCCCTCCCCTCCACCCCTTTTGTTACCGATCAACCCCCGCCTAACCCACGAGTGCCGCAGATTTTTTTTAACTGGCATGGTCGTTTGCAGGTGGAGGTCGTCTGGGGCCCCCCCCTGTCCAGCCGATTAACGGTAGAAAGAGGGGCTCCACCCCCTCGAGTTCTCAGTGCACAGAACAGACAAGACTCAGCTGTTGTTCGCAGGTATACCAACCCCAACACAATAACAAAAGCAGTCGTTATAAGGGTCAATTGGGAATTATCAATGGTATGGCAACACTGTGCTTGTACTTTCGAAAACATGTTTTGTATAGTCACGTATGAGGGCTGCCTACCTTAAGGGCTCTAATCTCATACTATAGTGATATCTCTTGGGGAAGGGAAGCTTTGAAGATTCAAAACCTATAAAACAGTCCTCGATTATCTCAGAATGTTCTGTTGTCACCCTCACACTGCGGTATTTCCAATTTAATGACAGCGCTGAAGCTTACAAACCGCTAAAACAATCCTCCATCGTCTCAGAATGCTCTGTTGTGAACTGATAAAACTTTTAGGAAGGCTAGACCGATGTTCTCAACATTTAGTGTGGTCTCAGAACTGCAAACTTTCTCATGAAACGTTCTTGGAACTAAACCGATTTCACCTTTATGGATTTTTTTTTTTTTTAAATTAACATTACTTAAAGAATGTTGCCTATTTTAAACTTATGGAAGCATGATACCTATCACCTCAATTATGACATGAACTAAAATAGACTATATAATTTATTTAGTGAAATCCAAATCCCCTTATACTCTTCTTGCTTTAGCTATTTATTAAATACATTTTGACTTCAACAAGATATGAACTAAAATCACAAATATAATGACCGTAAATGAAGGCTATCTTACCATTAGTTTACTTCCAAAATTCAAAAAGCCCAAACAGTAAATTATAAACATTTCAGTGCGTATAAACCCGAAGGGTAGTAAGACGCGGTGCTAATAATAATATAAACATTTCAGTAGCGCAATATCAAAATTACTAGTTTTTTTTTATCTCTTAGAAAGTGTTTAGTTCCAATAAATTATTAGATAATAATAATAATATTTAGCACCGCGTCTTACTACCCGTTCGGGTTATACGCTTAAGTACTAATTACACTAATGGATTAGGAATTGGGAGGGTTGAATTTAGAGGAAGTGAACCCGCATTTGCGTGGAGGGAGAGTGGAAAACCATTTAGGAAAAACCACCCCAGTTCATCCGACCGAGATTCAAACCTCGATCTCCCCGTCCTCGGCTGTCGAGCTCAACACGACAAGCGCGTTAGCCAACTACGCCACCGAGGCGGGTAATTAATTATTAGATACAACAAATAAAAGATATCTTATGTTCTTTTGTATCTATTGATGCCTTAAACTTGCTGACCCTTTTCATTGGGTAATCCGTTTTGACTTGAACGTGCGTCTATTTGAATTTCTCTGACGCTGTTTGAATATCGAGTGGGAGGGAACAGCTTGCAAGTACTGTATTGTGTGACCAAGAAGACCCTCCTGTCGAGACTCTTGGAACCACCACTGAATTACCCGCTTTCCTTGTGTGATAACACGCATGTTGAATGGCTTCTTGCATGTTGCGAACCCAGGCAGGTATAAGACAACCTTGCCACATGTTTATTGTTTTAAGATGTTAGCCATGTTTGTTACACAACAGTTCCTGTCTATTGGCAAAACAATTTCAACAATGTTCTATCCAGATAAGGGCTTTTTTTCAGCACCTCAGTTTCACTAGTTAATTTGGTCGAATGCATGTGTACTAATTATGCTAATATGTTAGGGATGAATAAGGTTTAGTTTTATTATTATTATTATTATTATTAATTATATTATTATAAATTATTATTAGCCCCGCTTCTTACTACCGTTCGGGCTATACGCACTTACGCTAATGTGTAATGGTAGGGTGATTGTGAGATGAAATGGAGGACCTACAGTTTAACGTGGGATCCGAACCACAGTGGAGGCTGGCATTCCTCACATTACAAGTTGTGATTAATACACGTCTTGTCAGAGGTGAAGGAAGGGTTTGGCAATCAGATGAATCTGTGCCGGGACCGAGGTTGAACCTCGGACCCCAACACAGAAGTCCGACACCTTACCCTAGACCACCAGGTCACCCATGAATAAGGTTGAATTTAGAGAATGTATACCCGCAGTTACATGGCATGAGAATAGAAAAAACACCCTTAATAGAGCCGAGCGGGGTTCGAACCGCGATGTCGTAGGCAGTCTAGTCTATTGCGTGACTCTTTAGACCATGTGGTCACCCAAGCGTCTTTTGCTTATTTTTTAAAATAAAAACTATCATTACCTTTGAAAAAACAAAACTTTCTTTTTCAGTAAAATGAATACGCCTTCTCCCACATTTCTTACATGCAAGTGTTTCATGAATGTTTCAGCTGTCCGATACGAATGGATTAGAATTCCGATGGTCGAACTCGGAGGTCAACATGGCCCACTGCCAAATCGAGATGGGGGGAATGACAGGCCACTAGAGAGACCTTGTAAACAATCCTAGATAGAGTCAGCGACCTTGGTTAACAATGATCTCATATCGGTACAACTTCCAGACTAGTCTCTGCGGGGATTACATCGAGGGACTTAATGATAGCGTCGTCTCTATTCGTCCTCCTCTTCTGTTCACTGGAATAGTCATCTCTATGCGTTCTTCTATCCTGTTGACTACGAGACTGTGCGACTGGTGAATTCATATCAAGTGCAGCAGCGGCGTGAGAAGAACTAGAAACAAGTTAGCAAAACACATTCAATTTCATGTGTGTATTAATAGTGTGTTCCTTACACGAATGTTTGGAATCTGCGAGCTTTTAACAGTTTTAAATGAGTGTTGTTTTGTACGGTTATAATGTTGGGACCTTCGTTTGAGCATCATTTATATTTGAGGTGACCTACTCTAAGGACTTTAATATGTGAAAGATGAGATTATAGGTAATTACTGTATGGAAGACTTGCATATGTGAACAAAGAAATAGTAGGTAATTACTCTAAGGAAAATTGCATAGGTTAAAGGAGAGATAGTAAGTAACTACCCAAAGAAAGATTTTTTTTTGTAATGTTAATTATTTTAGTAAGGAGTATTACAAATTTAGAGCTAAGAAATAATCAACTTATTGCTTTGCAATGTTTCACCACATCAAGTAGCCAAAAGGTATGTATATATATATATATATATATACACACACACACACACATACATACCTAATCACCGTGTTCCCTTGCGAGGTAGGCAAAAAACTGTGCATTTAGCTCAAAAAACAACTCCGTACTTAATTCATCCTCACTAACTCTCTCCACACTTCCCTATACTTTCATACTCCCTTCACTTCAACAACATCCATACACCGAGTCATACATGCTCTTTTATTATTTAAACTCTTAACATTTTTTTTTTTTACACATTAGTCTACAACATTTAGCCACGTCTTACATGGCCTAACCTTTCCTTTTGATCCACACACTCTACCTTCATATATTTGTTTCGTCACTCGATCCACACTCATCCTCTCAACAAGCCCAAACCAACGTAAGACTCTTCTTTCACATTGACCTATTGAATTTATTTCAAACCACACTACTTTAGGACCTATTCATTACTGACTCTGTTCAAATGTATTTTTTGTTTCTTAGATATCTCATTCCAATCTCATTCACCTTACTCCTATTCACATGATTGTACACTTTCTCCAAATCAACAAATGCACAAAACACTTTTCTATAACCATAAATTTCTCAATTTGGCATGAAACCACACACTAAATCTTGTCCGCATTAATTTACACAGTTAATACGAGATATAACAGAATTAGAAGATGATGTAATAACTAAAATAAGTTTCTAAATTAATCTTTATTATTTGTTGCTAAGTTCTTCTAATTAATTGGTGGGTTGAAATTGTCGGCCAAATACATCGATGACTAGTTTCAATGGCAAGGCATCATCTTAAATTTGAGGAATGTATCATTCCATCAGCTACATAAAATAAAAGAGAGGTGTTGTTTATTATTATTATTAGCACCGCGTCTTACTACCCGTTTTGGTTATACGCACTTACGCTAATATGCGATAGTAGGGTGATTGTGAGATGAAATGGAGGACCTACAGTTTAACGTGGGATCCGAACCACGGTGGAGGCCTGGCATTCCTCACATTCACAAGTTGTGATTAATACACGTCTTGTCAGAGGTGAAGGAAGTGGTTTGGCAATCAGATAAATCTGTGCCTGGACCGAGGATTGAACCCCGGACCCTCAGCACAGATTGAACCCCGGACCCTCAGCACAGAAGTCTGACACCTTACCCCTAGACCACCAGGTCACCTAAGAGTGAGGTGTCGTTGTTTGAATATTTCTGTTATGTTCATGTTAACTTTGTATGTATGTATACCTAGTGTGTTGTAACATTGCAAAACAAAAAAATGATTATTTTTTTAAAGGAAAACTTGCGTATGTGAAAGAAGAGCTTATTTCTTTCTAAATATGTGATGACATGTTTGTTAGCTTGGAACAGAGAAAGTGAGGATCTGCGGTCAATTCAGTACGAATAGGTTCTTTTTCACTTTGACAAACAAAGTTAAAGTATGTATAAGTAGAAGAATGTATGCTTTTGTAATTATGTATTCTGCCTTACTACATAATCTGTCAAACTTACAACTCAAGTTCACCAAAGATATTTAAAGATAACGTAGTTTCTTACTTGCAAACACAATCAAAGATATCCGTCTTGTCGATTCTATATGTAGTTTCCTGAAAATCCAGAATATTAAACACATCAATAATTTTAAAATAAAAAGCAATAAGCTTGGAATTGATATTATTCTCTTTATATAAAGAGCTTTTTTTTTAAACATTTATTAAACCAAAAACTATTTTGTGATATTCCAAAGCAAAAATATTTATGCAATTGGGTGTTTTGACTGCGTGTCCCTCATTACTTTTAAACAGATTTTGACCAAACTTGGTGTACACGTAATAAGATCAGTTCCTTCTTTGATTACATATCATTTATATTTCAAAAATGTTACTCCCCAACACTATTCCGATTCCAGGAGTGCTGAAACGTGCAAATGTCATGATTTAAATTATAAAGTAGGTAGTGAAAATATATGGTATGATACAATTGTATATACATAATTTCTCATACTTACGGCCTACCTAAACAATCATTTTTTCAAATATCCACTACAGGAGAGTCTCGAAAATTTGACACTCGATAACTCGACATTCAGTGTAACTCGACACGCGCAAGTTCACACAGTTGTTGGCGCCAGTCGTCACAATCCAAGGTCATTCAACTCTATAACCTCTCAGTTTGTTTGTGTAACTCGAGTGAAACAGTCGTGCTGTAGTGTTTTTACAAGTGCTGTGTTTGTTAGTTTTCCAATTCAGTAACGTGTTATTTGAATCAATACAATACTATATATGTACTGTACATATATTACTGTTACTGTACCGTACAATACTACAGTACAGTACAACTGTACCTATAATATTCGATACTGTACTGTGATTCATCATTGTTTATTAAACAAGACATAGTAAACATTCATATTTTGCAAGTTCATTCGTAAAACTCGACATCTCAATAACTCGACACCATCTCAGTCCACATTAGGTCGAGTTTCCGAGACTTTACTGTATAAGTAAACTAAACCTAAGTAAAATATTTTCAAAAAACCTATATCATTTTGATATTCATGTCAGTAAACCTCAATCGCTAGCTCGCATCATGTTGTATTACGAAACACTCTCCAGATACGAATTTTGAACAAAATTGATATGGCTTTTTTTATTTTATTATTACAAACTAACCTCAAAACAAACATTCATTCTTATTTATCGCGTAAAACACTTGCCACATAGCCATTTTAAAGTGGGGCTGTAAGGGGCATGAGTTAAGTGTTTTTTGCAGTTTTTATAACAAAACATGTTATTGGCCAAAATACATAAAATATTTCTCCATTAGAAACATATACAGTAGTTTAATTTTCTTCACCTGGTGATATCAACAGTTGTTGAATATATGTCAAGAGCATAGCGGCATTAGATGATAAACTTTTTAAATGAAGAGAACAAATTGTCATTAAATCCCAGGACACCAATGACAAATATTCAACAAACGCTGATATCACCGTGTGGAGAAAATTAAACTCTAGGTTTCTACTGAAGCAATATTTTTTTTTTTACAAAAAAAGTTTTGATATAAAAACTGTTCTTCCCTGTATCCCCCCTTTGATAGAATATTTTAAATCTCAAACATACATGTTTAAGAAATAAATAACCCTTACATCGATAAGTTACATGAATTCTTCTGTGATATGTGGTAAAAAAAAAATCAAAGATTTCCAGAGGACTGAGTAAAGAGATGAATCAGTGATGTGATAAGTTTGATTGTGATTAATATTTCTGTGAAATAAACACACAATAAAAGTGTGAGGTTTTTTTTTTAGAAACCAATATAACAAAGCTTGTCATTAAATATTGTTTTAATAGCAAATAATATTGTCACATGTGTGTTTAATATATTTCGTAATGTGTCTAAGCTATTAATATTACAGTCTGATTATCATAGGAAGCCAGTTGTTTGAAAACTGGAAAATTATGTTGCCACATTACGGGAAAAATATATCGCGACTATTGTATTTACATTATTAGCCCGTTTTAATCAATAGTATAAATAATAATACTTAGCACTGCGTCTTACTACCCATTCGTGTTATACGCTTAAGTACTAATTACACTAACAGATTGAGAATTGGGAAGGTTAAATTTAGATGAAGTGAACCCGCATTTGCGTGGAGGGAGAGTGGAAAACAATTTAGGAAGAAAAGAAAAAAAACAGTTCACCCGACCGAGATTCGAACCTCGATCTCCCCGTCCTCAGTGGTCTAGCTCAGCACGAATGGCGCGTTAGCTAACTACGCGGGTAATAGCATAAAGAAAAATTATACAGTAAACCATAAGAAAGTATTATTATTGGAAGCTTATGAATAACTTTTTAGATTAGCTTCCAATCAATGTTGGTCATCAAAGGTGGGCTCTTTAGTTACCATTAGTAATTTAATGAACTTGTATCCATTGTCTTATTATAAACTAAAGAAACATTATGTTTTAATAATGCGGTGATAAATTGTACACATCACTCCCAACCAGAACTCGAACCCTTACCACCAATGGTAGTTCGGTAGGCGGACAGGCTACCGACTTGAACTAAGGTACCTGACTGTATTTTGATCTATACACAATCGGTAACAAACAAATTGGGACAATTTGGCTTATTTTGATATAATTAATTAATGTGAAACTAGGTATACCCAAAGAGCATTTAATTATCTGTGCTGTTATTAATACTCATAAAAGTGATGTGTAAAAATATAATAGTTTATAGACATCAGAACAAAGTTTGTGAAACTATCAATTTAGAAAACATTCCAGTAGTTGAGTAAGGAGCGAATAATATATTAAGGGAAATAAAATTTAATTGGTACAGGTTTCAGAATACCAGCCAAGTAATAAAGTATTTGAAATAAATAATTAATTAAAATAGATAAGATTAAAATTGGGCTATTATATAAAAAGGTAAGAGAAGTAATTATGTAATAATAAAGCTGTTAAATTAATTGGTACAAGGTTCAGAAAACCAGTCAAATGATAAAGTATATGAAATATACAATTAATTAAAGAAAATAAGATTAAATTATTGAATGATTGTATAAAATCATGAAAGAATTACTTAATAACAAAATTATTAAATCAATTGGTAGGCAACAAGGATCTGTAAACCAATAAAGTAAAAAGTATATAAATTATAAAATAATTACATCTTTCATGTTTATAAAACCACACAATTAAATTATTATTTTAATATATATGAATTTATTAGCCTATTGTTTACCAACTCATCTATTTCTTTTTCTTAATATCATATTTGTTTTTATTAACTATTCTTATCATTATGTTCGTAACTAAAAATATTGAAAAGCTTTTACAAAAATATTGTTGGTTTTCTAGTCACGGTAGGAACAGATGTGGCTGCTATTTATACTTAGATGTGAAAATGTTAACCAAAATTCCATATTTTATTTTTCTAGATAAAGTCACGACGATTTATGTTTGTTTCGGGCTCCCCTAAATTTTAATATTTTGCCATGTCCCAAACTTCAAATTAAAATCATATTGATTTTTAAAAAAAGTGTAAATAAAATATGTTATTAGTACCTCGTTTTAATAACTGTTCGGCTTATAGACCCTTATGTAATATAATGTATTACTGGCTTAATAAAGTCATGATTTGATGTTAAAAATATATTATTTTGATTGAATTTGTAAAAAAAACATTTAACTAAAAGCCATTATGTAAATTAATTATTAGAAATGAATAGTATTTATTAATCCATTTCTAAGTTGATTTGGATATACTAAGGTTTCAGACATAAAATTACTAAATGATCAATATTTGATTTGGAGATTATTTTTCAGACACATGCGTTAGTTCCAGTATGAAGATATAAATGGTACAGGGGAAAAGGGGGTAGTCCAATTTTAATTCAAATTTAGTTAGTGCTGCCACCTGTTAGACAATCATGAAACTTTTCTCATGACCTTTAAATTATGGTTAAAAGATGTATCTATTATATTAAAATTTAAAAAAAGTATTTATTGGGGTCTTTACAGGGTTTGAAATTTACCCTTTTTTCCCTTTATATGTAAAAGTAATGTTTTTATGTTAAACTATTTGGTTACAAAAGGAAGTAATCAACAATTTCATAAAAACTATTATATGTGTGAAATAAAATGCAATTAAGCAAAATTTTATATGTAATTTTTTTTAGCACCGCGTCTTAACCACCTGTTCAAGTTATATGTATATACTAATTATATTAAGGTGTTAAGGACGAGGAAGGTTGAATTTAGATTAAATGTACCCACATTTGGATCGAGGGAGCATGTAAAACCGTTTAGAAAAATCCTTAATACACCCAACTAGTATTTGAACCTTAATATCCCTGTCATCGGCAGTCTAGTCTAACACAAGAGTGACACCTTAGACCGTGCAGCCACCAACGCAGGTGATAGAAAATTAAATGAATAATAGAATTGCAGAAAAATGAAGCACAATTAAAGCAAAATAACTATCATATAATTATTTAGAAACACTTCAATATTTATGGAGATAGATTTCTGTTTAGTTGTATAGCTACTACTTCCTGAAGAAGATGCCGTGTGTCATTGAAATATTGAAGTGATTATAAATAGATTTTAGTGTTTTAACCTATATTTGTAATTCATTTTTCTACAATTCTATCAATTTACTTAATTACATTTTTGATATATCAAACAGTTACGAGAAAAATATAGTAATTAGAAGATTTATGACTTGCTTCAGTGGCATAGTTAGCTGACGTGCTAGTTTCGTGTTGAGCTAGATTGCCGTGGATGGGGAGATCAAGGTTCGAATCTCACTCGGGTGAAGTGGGGGTGGTTTTCCTAAATGGTTTTCCACTCTCCCTCCACGCAAATGTAGGTTCACTTCCTGTATATTCAACCTTCCCAATTCCTAGCCCATTGGCGTAATTAGTATTTAAGCGTATAACCCGAATGGGTAGTAAGACGCAGTGCTAAATAAATAAATAAATTAGAACGTTTTTATCCAAAACCAAATAAGGTTTGACAAAAAACAAATTGGTTAATTTTATGTTTGTTTTTTTTGTGAGTATACTTTCTGAATGTGAAGTTCAACACATTACTTTTTAATGTCTTAACCCAAGACAGGACAGAATACTAAGCCCCATACACAAATAATAGTTTCAGCTACTTCCTGGAACTTTCAAGGTTTTACCGACCACTTAGCTATCAAGTAATTCATGTTTCAACCCAGAACTTTCTTAGAGTAGATAAAAGTTGATCGATACATTTAAAAAAATTTAAAGTACAAACAATTGGTAGTTAGCATATTTATCTAGGAATAAAATTATATATTGACTTGTGATTTTATGTTAAAATAAGCAATGAGTGATCTAAATAATATTATTTGATTTTTAAAAACATATCTAATTCATGAATGTAGTTATATCTTTACACAAAGTTTGTTGTACATTAAGGCCTAAGTCAAATTTATAAAACTTAATAGTAATTTATTTTACTATGCCGTGTAAGACTTGATTGATATGTTATTTAGATAATATAATAAATGTAATCAAACTGAGCGTTGATATTTATTGTTTTCTCCCCGCCATTAGTTTGCGATGGTGTCCAGCCCAACTATATTTTAAAATTCCCTCACTTTTCCAGGTGTTTTAGAGCCAGTTTTCAACTTTTCCAGTCGTTATATACAAGGCTGTGGAGTTGTTACGCCAAACCTTCGACTCCGGCCCCTTCATATTTCTACCGTCTGACTACTGCATAAATAGCTAACGTATAACAATTAGTAATAATAAAGTTTACTTCACATCCATTAATGTTTACAGCCTGTGTTCAGTTTTTTATTCAAGCCATATTCTTACTTTCTCACTATCTTACAGGTAGAGAAAGTATTGTGATCGTCAAAAAAATCGAACTTGAGATTTTGATGAATCTCGACGTTTCATGACCCCCCGAATCGGAAAAAGTGATTTTTGAATTTGCGTCCGTCTGTCTGTCTGTACCTCCGATTAGAGCCTAAATTATTTTACCGATTGGGCTAAAACTTAATATCTAGGGTTTTCATGGGGGTTGCCCCGATGGGTTTTTGGAATTGGATATCCAACCCTAAAATTAAGGGTAGTTTACTGAGGGCAAAAAGAGAAAAAGTCAATTTTCTCAAAATCGGCTTTGACGATTTTGATTAAATTTCATTTCAAAACATTTATAAATATTATAAACAAAATGGCTACTCTTAATATTTCGGCAAAATGGCTTAAAGGGCTCCGGTCTGATGCGTAAGTTCTCACTTTTATCATATCTCCGAAACTATTTGAGATATGAAATTACTTATCATTGTAAATATGTATATTTATTTATATATACTAATATTTTATTCACAACAAATTTTTATAAAACAATTACTTTCAAGCTATATGCAAGTATAAATATATATATATATATATTTTTAACTTTTCGAACACTAAAGGTAAAGTATTTTGACTGTTAAAAAACCACTTTTAACCTGAAATGTTGATGAAATGCCGACGTCTCATGACCCCCCCCCCCCCAACCCCAAGAAGTGGTCTCTGCAATGCCGTCTAACTGGGTGTTTTTTAACCCCAAAATTAAGAGTAGTTTGATAAAAAAGCAAAAAGAGAAACAATCAATTTTCTCAAAATCGGCTCAAACGATTTTGTTTAAAATGGCTATCTAGGCGTTGATTAAGATTATAAATAAACTGGCTATTTTCATTTTCCCATGAAAATTATTTTTAGGGTACTTTACAGAGAAGGAAATTTCTGTATCTCCGCAAATATTTGAGATACTAAATAACTTACCATTGCAAAATTGTAGTACTATTAAAAATAAAAATAAACTTTTATATTAAATATATTTTTATAAAACCAACATTTTCTGAGATATTGTTAAATATATTAATACAATTTTGTGAGCTTTAGTTGTATAGAGATACTACTTAAGTTTTAACGCAATAATTCTCTAATGCCATAGAGTAAGAAATGAGTAAGTCTCTCAAAAAGTGTATGTTCTCTTTCTTTCAACCACTTAGGAGAAATGTTTGTACAACAATGATCTATCTCTATCATTTTATATTCAATAGTCAATAATTACCATTTAATTGGTCAAAATTTATAAAAGAGAAATGTAATAACCATAAGATATCCCCTAGTAAAATGACGAAAATTTTAAATGGAAGTCAAAATTTTAATATTAAGTGTTGACCCTTGGGGATCCAATATCGATATTTTGTATTGATCCAAATATACAAATGAAGACGTTAATTCTTTAAAAATAAAATTATGAAATTTAAAACCATGAATAAAAAATGTATTACATATGTCTAGCGCAATTTGTTCTGGGTTTGCTAGTGTATATTATGTTAGGAATTTTGAGTAAATATCTTCATTTCTAAAAAATAGAGCGAGAAAGTTCATGCGAAGTTCCGTACCATTTATTTATTTTCGGCTGGCTAGGCCTGTCATAGCTTCATATGCCTTATAATCTAACTTAAGATTAGGACTGGCATAACATCCAGTCTCCGACTGTTAATTCATTACTGTGAAAGGGTAGAACCACATTTCACCAATTTTTTCGGCCATACCGGAATCGAACCCGGGCCCCTTAGCTCAGTAGACAAACATGCTATTGACTGAGCTGAAGTGATTGGATAGTAATAGTAATAACAAATACTGAAATTAAACGTTCAAATACAGATGACTTCATGGGAAGCTTCTTTGACATTGTAAATTTATATTTAAATAAATTTGTCGATACAAATTAAAATTTTAGTCCTAAAATAATTTTAAAAAAGTATGAAATATCGTTTTAATATAATAAGTTTTTATTCTGAAACCAGAGTCAGTATTTTTCACCAACTTTGACTCCACCCAAAATGCTTCAGATTTCTGACTCCATGACTCATACTCACAGCCCTGGTTAAATATATAAATAAGTATATTACGAGCATTATTTTACTTTGAGGATCTCAACTTTGGCTAAAGTCGTGCAGTAGGAGACGGGTGGAAAATGACAGGAAATAGACATTTCATTCATCTGAGAATTAAGGTTAATATGCTCAACTTTGTTAAAAGATATTTGTAGTGAGTATTAACTGGAAGAAAATGTTATTTTGCCGGAGTAAACTAAACTGTCTGTTATAAAGAAGAATTTGCTATTCAGAGGTGTCCAATAAGGGATATTTCACCGTATTTTTATATACATATAAGCATCTTGCCACCTGTTCAGATTATACGCATATATGATAATTACTCTAATGTGGTAGGGATGAGGAAGGAATCCATTTTATAGGTAATCTATTTTATGGGTAAATGGTGGGAAACCATTTAGGAAAAAACACCCTCAGTAGACCAGAACAGGATTCGAACCCCGATCTGCCCATCTTCAGCAGGCCAGTCTAACATGCTAAAGCGGGTCCCCCAATATATAACCTAGGTCAGGGGATTGAGTGGTTACGATTGATTTTCTTCAAGAGGCAGCCATTACTCTTTGTCCAATGGCAGGTAAAGTATGAACAGAGTTCTTCTTTTAGTTATAAAAGCCGTTTTGTGTTAATTTCCTTTTATATGTTTTTATCCACCTTTCCTGTACTTTCTTCCATATAAATTATAACTAATTGTACCTCAAATATCAAAAAGAGGTTTTCCCTAAATAGGTGAATAAAACAAGAAACATAAATTAAATAAAACTATAAATCTATTATTCAAGACTTCAAGTATAAATATCCATTAATAAAATATTAACAATCGCTAAGAAATAACAGTAAAAAAAAAGTGTACACAGATTAAAGTACTTTGATTGTAATCAGGCGTATTCATTTTCGTGACAACCTCAACGTGATACCTTTGTTCTAAACAAAAATAGGTATACATTTCTTTGAAAGCAATTGGACCTGGAGTATGGCCTAGTCATTAAGTAGATCAAAGTGAAATTTACTTAAAGTCTTAGTCCAAAAACTCAAAAATAACGCTTTTATTTGAATTTTAAATTGTGATCAAAATGTATGATGCATCACAATCAAGATAAAAAAAAAATACTTTGTTTGATTTGAAATGATAAGTCAAAAATAAAAAATCATTTTATAAATATGTTTTTAAAATAAATTTTACTAAATACACTTCCAATTATTTGCCATTTTGAGATTAGTATAACAGGGTTTTTTTTCAAGTAAATAGTAAATATTGGTAGCTCGATAAAAGTGTTTTAACAATTTTTAAAAAAAATTGTACAATTTAATCTAAAAACTACAATTAAAGAAATTACCCAACTAAATATTACCAAACTTCAGACAGGTTTAGCTCCTTCTTGGAAAGTTAGCGTCGGCGAGGGTTTTATGATCTCATCCTGCATTTCAATCGCCTTCTTCTTGAACCTCTCGGCCAGCTCGGGGTTTTTGGGTGTGCCGTCGCCCCGCGAGTACATCTGGCTGAGGTTGGCGCATGCGTGTATGCTACCAAGCTCGCATGCCTTTAGGCTGTACTTGAACGCTTTCTCCATGTCCTTTTGGATGAGCGTGTCCTTGATGCCACTAATGAAGATTCCACTGATGTAGTAGCAACAGAATGCGTGGTCTTTCTCGCAGCCTTTCTCCAGCAGCGCCAAACCCTGGATACAATCACACAGGTTGACAAACTCACAGTTTCTAGGTGCTTACCTAACACACATGTTACCAACATTAGTGTCAGTCTCACAAAAGACTGGGACTGCCGATGACAGGAAGATCGAGATTTGAATCCCGGTCGGGTGTTTTGAGAGTGGTTTTTACATAATGGTTTACCCGCTTTATTCATATGTATGCTAATTATGCTAATATGATAAGAAGGAGAAGGTTGAATTATTGAAAGGCAGTCTACCCTTATTTGAGCATAGAAAATGGAAAATAATTGAGAAAAAAGCCAGCCCCAGTAACACCGACCGGGAATATAACTCTGATCTCCCCATTATTGACAGTTTAGTTTTGCTAGTGTGACGCCTAGCCACTAACAGCCGTGCTGGAAATGTGTCATGACGAAGATCGAAATAAAAAGGCAGAGCAAAAGACCTATAAAAGCTATACAACTATAAAACTATATAGTTGGAGTACAAAGGGTAAGATATCTTGGAAGCGTGATTGAGGCAAAGGATGGGAAAAAAGAAAATATAATGAGAAGAGGGCAGCAGTGAGTAAGAGACTTGCTATGGAGAGAGAAGTGCCCTTGAAGTGTAGGGAAGTGATGTATAGGGCGTAATTTGTACATTTAGTCACACATACAGCAGAAATATGGACAATGGATGTAGGAGAGACTAGGAAAGTGAGGGTCTTGGGAATGAAGTTTGTGAGGAGCATGTTAGTTGTGACAAGGAGAGACAAGATTACATGAGATAGTAGAGGAAGCAAGGGTGAGATGGTATGGACATGTAATGAGGATGTTGGAGTACATGAGATAGTAGAGGAAGCAAGGGTGAGATGGTATGGACATGTAATGAGGATGTTGGAGTACATGAGATAGTAGAGGAAGCAAGGGTGAGATGGTTATGGACATGTAATGAGGATGTTGGAGTACATGAGATAGTAGAGGAAGCAAGGGTGAGATGGTATGGACATGTAATGAGGATGTTGGAGTACATGAGATAGTAGAGGAAGCAAGGGTGAGATGGTATGGACATGTAATGAGGATGGAAAAAGAAAGGATCCCAAAAAGAATTATGTAGATGAGGTATGTAGGAAAAAGATCACAAGAGAGACCAAAAAAGAGATAAAAAGAGCAAGTAATAGCAAGTATGCAAGTGAGAGAAGAAGAATGGAAAAACTAAAGGAGGAAGATGGTGGCATTTTAAAAAGTTGACCTGACCACAGAATGGAAACCGTACATGATGATGGTGATGATGATATAATTTGTGTGTAAATATAATAAGATTATATTAAAAAATTAAACATTAAATACCCCAAATTAAAATGTTTGGATGGTAAATTCTAGAGGATTGTACCTAAAATCTTTATCTTGGATAGGATAGTATTCATAATAGATGGCGGCCCCAAGAGACAAGCGTGAACTTACCTGTGCATGGTCTTTGTCCATTTTGACGGCAGGGTTCGAGGAAACCTTCATGAGGCCCGCATTAAGGCAGGCGTCCGCATCGCCAAGGTCACAGCCCTTCTTGTAATAGTCAAACGCCTGTTTTAAAAAGACTTCAAAACTAAATAGGGTTCAACATCATGTTCAAATTATTATGTTTAACACCATGGCTGTTAACGCCTATAATAACAGCTAACGCATGATTCACACGTTCGCCGAAAATAGGAAGAAGAATCGGCCTCAGTGGTGCAGTAATTAACACGCTGTATGTTGACCCATGATGCATTGCAACACTAACTTACAGCTGATTATCAGCATATATATTTTCTAGTGGATACACATATATTTTAGATCCTTCTCCTAATGAATTTTTTCCAACTATAACGCTGTGTCGTGGCATAATCCAATACATCGATACACACCTTTACATAAACAGGTTATTTCAAATCTCCTCACAACGAACGAGTCTGTTTGCTGGCTCTACAGCGCATGTGTTGCCAAATGTGCATGAGCATTGATTTGAGATGGTCAATCTGAGATTCGATTGGTTCTCCTGTGCCGAAGAACTCGGGCAGAACGGACAAACTAGAGATGAGTTGAACTTAAGCAGAACAGCTCGCGCCGATTAGGCGGAAATCTTGTGAGTGGCTTAGAGCTTGTCATGTGACCACATTTCTGTTCTGCGCTAGTTTTTCGGCGAACGTGTGAATCCACAGTAAGCCAAAGTTATCAAATCCACTCTCATGTATCCATACGCCAGACCATATGATCTGCAAGTCCATGTGTTGAATTGTTGTTACTTTTGGCAGTCAAAACATTCACAACACACAATTTGTTTTTAATTATATTTATCTTTTAACCATTTTTACATATTCTGCTAGTACAGTTGCCACCACTATGGTGAATGGACTCAACCAAAATAATGTGAAGTGAAGATGAGAAAAATACATTTAAAAAAATAGAGTTAAAAAAATAACCTTAGACTGTGTGATTGCTGATGCAGTTTGAAACAAGGTATTAAAATAAAATAAAGTTTGTTGTTAAAAATAGATACTACCTAACATTTAATGAATACAATCAAGGTAGGTAATAAAGCCATGAACCAGACTCTTTTGCGTCTACATCCCCCCCCCCCCCAGATAACACCTAACTTAGGTAGGTAATACAGCTAGAACCAGACGTCTTAAGAGCCCGTCTCACCCCACAGATAACACCTAACTTAGGTAGGTAATACAGCTAGAACAAGACGTCTTAAGAGCCCATCTCACCTCACAGATAAAACCTAACTTAGGTAGGTAATACGCTAGAACCAGACATCTTAAGAGCCCGTCTCACCCCACAGATAACACCTAACTTAGGTAGTAATACAGCTAGAACCAGACGTCTTAAGAGCCCGTCTCACCCCACAGATAACACCTAACTTAGGTAGGTAATACAGCTAGAACCAGACATCTTAAGAGCCCGTCTCACCCACAGATAACACCTAACTTAGGTAGGTAATACAGCTAGAACCAGACATCTTAAGAGCCCGTCTCACCCCACATATAACACCTAACTTAGGTAGGTAATACAGCTAGAACCAGACGTCTTAAGAGCTCGTCTCACCCCACAGATAACACCTAACTTAGGTAAATACAGCTTGAACCAGCGTCACATCAAGGTAAAGGTTTTTTTTAAATTCCTACTTTAGAAAAAAATTGATGAGACTATTGAAACCCCTTTAATATTTTAAAAAAATAAAACCAAATTGAAAAATAATATTTTAAAGTAAAAGGATTTCTAACTGATCTAAATTTCATTGTTGTCAAATCAAGAATGCAGGAAGCTGACCTTTGCAATATATACAAATTTTCGAGTTTGAGCGTAATTTTGTATTTATTTCCAAATTAATCGGGGCACAAAGGCTCTTATGATATGTTAGATAGAATTAGCAAGAAAAACTGGATTACTAATCAAAGAACCCGCTTCAGTGGTCCAACGATCTAAGGCTTAGCTCTCAATTTAGACTGGCCTTCTGATGACAAGGAGATCGAGGTTCGAATCTTGGTCAGGTCTATTGAGGGTGGTTTTCCCTAAACAATTTCCCATCTCCTTCCACGCAAATGTGGGTGTATTTTTACTCTAAAATGCTTTCTTCCTCATCCCTACCCCATAATTATAATTATCATATATGAGTAAAACCTGAACAGATAGTAAGACTCGGTGATTTAAAAAGAAACAAACATAAAGCCAATGATAAATTTATCTTTTAAACTACAATTTTTTGTTTGTTTTGATAATGACTTTGGGTGAAATACGCAAACAACATTATATATGCTCATTGCATTATATACTTATATACGTACCTCAATGTGACTCTCTACTTGGCGCCCTTTTCCGAGTACCATGTAGTTCCCAAACTTATAACAACTCCTGGGAAAGTTGAGCTCATCACAATTTGTTTTATACACCTTCCCGGCTTTCTCAAAGTCTCTCTTTATGCTTTCTAGGTAATCCCCCAGCAAATGGCACACTGTGAAAGTTATGGAAAAATAACAGTTATTACATGTGCCACTAAAAATATATATATATATTGTTCATTCTCGCTCTATGAACACAAGGTTATATCAATATACCAATCAACACACTTTAGCCTAAAATTCAACATTTAATGGCAAGAAATGTTTCTCGGTAGTCATTAATCACAAATCCTCAAAATTGTTTTATAAAACCTGTTGTTTTCCTCACTAAACTATTGGTCCTAGGGACAGGTTATAAGCCTACTTTCTTGGGTTTTACTATTTAATTTTAATGTAAAAAAAATAATCTCAAGACATAACATCAATGTAGGCTTACACAATGAAACAATGGACACATGCAAGGAATGTTTGGGTAGAGAACGTTTAAGCTTTCTTTTGAGAAACTATAGATATTTACAACAAACAACAAATGACCTTGTAGAGTTATTAATTTTAGATATATAAAAGGTCAAACATTAAAATATTTTGATCGGTTAGTTAATTAATTGATCAAAATGTCTCTAACAGAATACACAAATGCCAACTTTGGATGGAAATGACTGTCTATAGGTTGACTTGGAAGTTTAGGTTAAACTTGGTTAAGTGATTCATTTTATTTTTACTATATAAACACATAAAAGATTTTCTTTATCTAATTATTATGATTAAATATATAATAGATGTTTTAGTGTACTGATATTAGGACTTTTTAGTTGGCAATGATGTAGCTATTGTTTTAATGGGTTTTTGATGTTTTCACTGTGTAGTTATTGATATTTTGTGAAAGGGTTAAATTAAGCTTTCGGGCCTTTATGAGAGTTTGGCTGAGCATGTACGACATATTTAGTCATCCACTTGTGAAGTGTTCTGCAGTGTGTGCAACATCATCAGTCGTTGGAAATTTTTAATGCATTTTACATACTTGAAATATTGCACTAGAGAAATTAAATCACCCTCAGGAAATGTTACGGTAACTGATAAAAGTCATGCTTGAGAGTTAATGTTAATTCACTAAAAGAGATACAATCTATGTTGAGTAAAGGGGATAAATAAATAATATCGCAGTTGCAAGATTTGAGGTTGCTACATGGAAAAGAACAAGATGATCAAGGCGTGGTGTCTGTAGAATTTAGTGTCTTGCGATACCCTGTGAAATAGGCGAGTTGAGCAAATATTTTCTAAATTATTAATTAAATAATCTTCGTCCCCTCGATAGTTGCATTGGCAATCACGTGATCAAGTGTAGAACCGTCCGAATAGTTGCAAAGTGTACTGATGCACCCCTCACAAGCCCTTGAGACCAAGGGTGACGGCAAGTTACCCTTGACACGCCGTTGATGCGAAGTTTGACTGGCAACTGTTTAATTTTTCATCTGCTAGAGTAATGTTATCTGTGATAAAGTATTTTAACTATACAGGTACTGCTTTTGTTGTAGTGTTTTTGTGTTTTGTTGGAAATGTCTAGTGAAAAGTGGGAATGGATATTAAAATGTTGTATTCGTTTTCATTCCCTGATAGATGGCGTTTAAAATAGTTGCTTTAAGATCACTGGTAGGAAGTAGCACTGCAGACTCAAGGGCGTGTAAAGGGTAGTTTGCTGTTCAAATAGTTTGTTGCAGTCATCGATCTCAAGTGTGTGTAAAGTGTAAATTTATAAAGTCTGCATCAAGTCAAGTGTACTTGACTATTCGGATACTGCCATGGTTTCCCACCCTCCACGTAAATGCGGGTACCTTTCCTCTAAATTCCACCTTTCCCATCCTTAATGCAATAGTGTAATCCGAGTGTGTAGTAGTGGGAAAAATCATTTATTTAATCACTGTGTCTTACTACAAATACTAACTTACTAATTAAAGAATGGGGGCTTTAGTAAATTGAGGGATTGGCGTATGCCAACATGTTCTATCTTGCATCCAGGCTCTCAAAAATGCAGGTACTAGCAACTAGACCAATACCTCACATTCTTCCAGAGTCAACTTTTTTTAAGTAAATTGAAATTTGTATTATCTGGTTAATAATCTATACCTACAGTTAATTTACCTTCCGGCCTTTTTTCTTGATAACAACCAAATCTATATTCGATTCCTAAGTTTTCTAGAAACTCTTTAACATCTTTTTCTTCCTTTAAGTCGAAAGCCATAATTAATATAATTTAATAATAATATAAATGTTTCATAAACAATATCAGAAATTAGTTAATAATAATAATACATGTAAGAAACGGCGAAATCCATGTTTTGGAAATAGAACCATGGATCACAAGTATAAATATTAGATAAGAGAGTGGATCACAATTAATGCTATTCATTTACTTTGTAAAGATAGTTGGAATCATTGATCTCTATACTATAACTGGATGGACATCTGTGGCTAAAATTTTCGAGCTGTCGTCTGCATACCATTGTATAAGAGAGAAGGAAACTTTCGGGTATTTCTTTCTCTCTTTTACCCATACAAGGCAATGTGGCATTTTGACATCGTTCATTAATTTGACTGAATATTGAGATACATCAATGTGAGAGTGGTTAAATTAAATAAATATTTTAGTTAAAGCTTTGAAGAGCATATAAAAGTTCAAAACTGGTTAGTTTTTTCTTTAAATAAGTTGATGTAGCCTAATATGTACGATGATTTTTGAAGGAAGCTTGCTTGTAAGGCTTTATCTCGTACCATAATCCTACCCTATAGTTTGTGTTTAGTTACGATAAAAGACCATCTAGAAGGAAATTTCTACTTCTGTTCTAAATTGCCGTTCATCCTACCAAAATATTATATATATGATAGTATTCTGGTACGAAATAAAGCCTTACAGATTGGAATTATTACTAAAATCAGGGTTTAGTAGATACTGTACTTCCTACAAGCCAATAACCTAAATTATCATTTGAACGTAAGACTTCTACACAAAGTGTGTCATTCAAACAAATGTAATACAGTTTTTAGCTAACTTGTTTCATTATAGTTATCGAAATTTCAACATAATATGGTTTCTGAAAGATATGATAATACTTTCCACAAGCCTATAACCTAAGTGATAGTTTGAATGCATGGCAACTATTCAAAGTTTGTCATTCAAACATATATAATCAAGTTTTAAGATACCTTGTTCATTATATTTACCGAACTTTCAATATAATATGGTTTCTGAAACCAATATACAAGCTAATAACCAACTTTAAATATAAGTGTTGTCGTGGCAGACTGTAAACAAC
Source organism: Timema podura (assembly GCA_033556935.1). Lineage (NCBI taxonomy): Eukaryota > Metazoa > Arthropoda > Insecta > Phasmatodea > Timematidae > Timema > Timema podura. The sequence continues at coordinate 8,724,133 of JAVRXN010000014.1, read as the reverse complement.
ATAGATGATAACTACATAAAAATTGAAATATCTAAGGTTTTATTCGTATTTGTACAGTATTACCTGTAAAACTGGATTGTATATCCTTTGATGTAAATGTTTCTTCAGGAAAGTGTAGTATAATACTTCACTATTTTCAAACAATAACACTTTTATTCATCAGAGACATGTTTTCGCATAAGAACATTTAAAGAAACCGTTAAATCTGTCCCCCCACCCCTCAGTGTAGCAGACGATACACTTGAGCGTCACGCTTTTGTCCTTGGAATGTGCATGTGTATGTCCATCCAGTTATATTATAGAGATCAATGGTTGGAATAGAAAAAATTATCCAAAGAGATTGGCAAGTTTAGTGACTTTGTCAATAAAGCAGCACTATCTAACGCCGCAGAAAACAACTATATCTGGTGATAAATTATATGATAACTATTTTTAATTTTTATAAAAATATAAATAATATATTGTTTTTGATTAGGTAAACTGGAGAGTAGGGTATGTTCTAATAATTTGTTTAACTATCTCAAGATTCTGAAATAAATATATATATATATAGAGAGAGAGAGAGAGAGAGAGGGAGGGAGGAACTTTTTCTTGAACTGTATTAAATTACGTCAAATTAAATAAAATATATTATATAAAATAAAATGTGGCAAGGATCCATGTATTTTAGACCAATTATTTTTAATTAATGTTATTTCTTTAATTAGGGTAGCCGCTTAAGGTGCAAAAGGTCCTAGGGGCACATTCAAACAAAATATAATCTTTATTAGAGGTTTAAGGATTATTATTTAAATAATTTATAATAATTATTTATAATTAGAGTATACATCTAATTATTTTATTTAATGTTGAGAATATATTTTTTCAAAAATTGATTTAAAATATTATGCTTTTTATATTGATATGATATTAGGATCACTTTGATATATAATTAAAAGCCTCCAAAAATATTAAGTGAAAAGAAAGGGAAGAAGGGATAATATTTTTGCACACATTGACTAAGGACGTACCCACTTATTTTTTATTTATCTTTTTTTGTTGGATATTTTGGAAACTTATTATTATTATTACTATTACTATGCATAACAAAGGAGGAGTGGTCTATTAATACTTGGCTTGCCAAACTCGTGGCTTGATATCCGCACGCAGCCCTATGTTTAGGAAAAAACACTTTTCGAATGTGATAGTTGGAAAATTTACATAATTGGGAGAATTCTGGTGTTAGATTAGTGTATCAAATCTGTAATATTTCCTAAAAATTGTTGAATTTTCGTACCAATTGGACACAATTTTAACAACTGTTGTTTTCTCACACAATACTAAACAAAACATTAGAGAGATCTTGGACACGATACACTCTCAACTTTGGCATAATATTTAAATGAGTTAAAACACAGTGTGTAAATCATCGTAATTGCAGGAAAGTCCGTATGGCACAAATTTATTTAATTTAAATTAGTAAGATTTAAAGCCCCAGCATCAACACCATTGTTGCAACATTAACGCCATCGTTGCAACATTAACACTTGTTGAAAACAAATGGTTTTTTTTAACTTTCAATAAAAAAAATACGGGGTTTATCTTCAGGTTTTACACACGGGACCGCTTTTTCATTTTCTTATGATAAGATAATTTGTACTTAAGATTACGACAGTAAACCAAATATTTTTAATGTGGCCCCCGTAGAATTCTTAGTGTTCAATGTGTCCCTTTAAACTGGGATGCAAGTCTCGCGTCTCACCAGTGGGTGCTTGACACCCTCACACAAATTTGAGCCTTGTCGTGTATTTCAAAGTACAAATTACAACTACTCTTATTTAATATTGTGACAAATTTTTACCTGATTCATCGCATCGAAATTAACACATTTAAACATTTCTAATAATGTTCATGTTTATTTGGTAAGGAGTAGTAATAATTGATAGTAACTACTTTTCTTCTACGATGACGACATGTTTCGGTGATTTTTTACCATATTCAAGTCTTATTTGTAAAAATATGATTGATTTTATTTAATACTTTTAGAAAGTTTGTGAAAATTTTATCTAGTGAGATGATCAACAAAAAATGTCGTCATCGTAGAAGAAAAGTAGTATATCAAATAAGGAGAAGGGAATAAAAAAAGAAGATACAACCTTACTATCAACATGTAAACATGTTTGGAATATCAATAAGATTTTTGATTAGCAGCGTGTTTGAACAATCACCTCCATTAAAGTGTAAGAATGTGAGGTATTAGTCTAGTTGCTAGTGTTATACCCGTATCACACGACACTAGCTCGTACTTGAAATCCAGTGTGCTAGCAAGCACGTCATCATCTAAAATCGTGTAAATCAGAAAAGTATACTGGTTCTGCCGCTTGGTACTGGCTACCATACTAGCTGTGAGGATAGAACAGGCACTATTTTCGTAATAGTTCTGACACTAGTCTGTATAATTCGACCAATCAATGCGCGCTGATACTGTGTGAAGAGAAATGGTAGAGATGGTGCCAACATGGTCATTGGATGTGATTTTGTTGTTGGCAGAAGATTATTCTAAACATCCTTGTTTATATTATTCTAAATTGGCACAATATGACAATATATATTTCATTAAAAACATATGATCTAAAAACGACAAACTGTGTTCCAGACCCAATTTTAATCCAAATAAACTTTATAGCATGACAACCTTTGGTATATTTTTTTTTAGAATATAGAGTGTGCGTAGGCTTAAAAAAAATATTTGTGTATCGAGGATATTGTACTTGGACATCCATGGGCTTAGGGGCCTCTGACCACGTCGTAAATAAATGAATAAAAATACAGGGAGATACTAAACGTTAGTGTCACCCCGAATGTATCATTTTTTAGCATCTCCGCGACCATTATTTCGTCTTTTCAGACAGTCCCGTGTCCATATTCTTCCTATGCTCCTCTTGTAATAATTAATGAAGCTGCTGCAACCAAAATAATTCATCTCTGACGTTCCATGAATATTTGCACTAGAACCTAGTACTAAACTAGCAGCTTGTGAATACTCTAGTCCGTTTCTATTGTACTAGTTAGTATACAGATATCTAGGTGCTAGCTAGCACACTTGATTTCTAGTACAAGCAAGTGTCGTGTGATGGTAGCTCTATATGAATTCTGCTACCACAGCGCCACATACATTAATGCACGGTGCCTATACTTGATCAAATCGTTACCCGTACTTAAAAATAATTTATCAGTTAATGTTTCAATATATAAAACTATATATGAACTGTTAAATCAACCTTTGTTGTATATAATCTTGCTAAATAATAATGAAAATTAAATAAAATTCACTCTATTCTATTGTTATTGTGATATTGTCATGACAACACAGCTTTGCCAACATTGCTTTACATTTATTCTAAATTTCTCAGGAAATAATTGTTAAAATATATAAAGAATAAAAATTCTTGTTTGAGCTAGATCTCGCGTTCAAACTTTTAAACATCCCTTAATTTTAATTCATTTCAAAGATTTCTTATTAGTTCGAAAGTGCGTAGAAGTGTTTGGAAAAATCGTATAGTTGGTTACACTTGTTATTATATTTGGCACAAAATCATCATAAAAATTTCATTGTATGTCATATTTGAGAACAAACATGTTGTAATAACAATTTCTTAATCAATGTACGGGAAAGGGTTGTACATATATATGTGAATATAATTAATAAATCACTACGCCAAGCATTTGTAAGTGTAGCATAGCCTTAAAGGGCCTAAGTTTTCTAACGTGCAGTGTATATCCTACAGGGTCAATATATGCCCAGAAACTGGCATGGATAACCTAAACAAAACTCCGGCCGTAGTCCCACCGGTGGTGAAGCGACCACTTGGGACTACGCCTGTCGGTAACCCGAAACCAGAAGAACGAACTGGGGCATCTGTTCGAGGTGTAGAACACCCTACCCAAGAGACTGACAAACCTTCTACCAGTGCAGATTCAATGAAGGAGAAAGTTGCGCCCAATAGGGTGACCACAAATTGGAACGCTAATCCTCCGAGAGATATTAAACGTAGCTTTGACTTTACGCAGTGGTCATGGAAGTAAAACAAAATACAAAAGTGTAAATTTGAATACGGACAGGTACGCTTATTTTTGAAACTTCCAGAATGACTTCAATACTCAGTTATAAGTTATATTATTTATACCACCTTGTTATGTGAATTCTAAATGTGAATCCATGAAAAACTTTTTGTACACTAGATGATTCGTGTTATAAAAGAAAAGTCAATTATATAATAAAAGCATTATAAGTATTAATAACTTTTTGTGTAGATATCCAGTCTGACCTTATTTCAAACATGTCAACTTAAATTTGATTTGCAGTTATACGTGACGAAGCCTAAGAACCGTGCCGTGTAGGCCAATTTTTTTTGGTGATAGTACGCTTTATCTGTTTCATTTTAGGCTTTTTTTCATTGTTATGGTACAATCTTTAGATATTTTGTTTACTTTAATACACACACAAGGGTACGTAGACCAAAATGACGCCAAGATTTTTAATTTACCATTTTTGATAAACACTAATCCAAACAAAACTCAACAACAGATTCCCAAATCACTTTTGAAATGTAAATTAATGATGATATTGATGTGTAACTTTCTCAAGCTGCTTTGGGATACACCCGCGATCCTGCACACTAAAACTAATATATGATGTGTAGGTTAGTACTTACATTTAATTATTATATTAAACAGTTTATTTTATCTATAATTATACATTTAATGTACTAACACAAAATGTTAGGTTAAGCTGGTTTGGGATAGTGTCATAATAATGGATAGGCCACCTATATAAACTAGTTGTCTTAGTACGGCAATGGCGTCATTGGTTGATGTGTAATCCCCATCATTTATGTGAGTGGATCTTTTCCTTATATTAAAGTTTTGTTTTTTCAAATCCGATTTTACACGTTTTTATGTTTGGAAAAATTTTTGGCTGGTAGGCCCTATTAATATTTTAGCAATTCTAAGAAAGAAAAGGCTGAGAATGGGTGAATAAAGCATAATATAGGTACCCTTTTTTTTTATAAAAAAAAATTGTGAAAATTACAAAATGTATTACAAGCAATACACTCACTAAAATGTAAGGAATCCAATAATACTAAATACAAGATTATTAAAAACAAACTCACAAATGATGCAGGAACAAATAACGTTGAAAAATCTGTAAAATTGCACGATTAAAGCTTTACGTATGTTATAGAGCCAGTTAATACGCAATAATCTTCCGCAGCGACTACACTTTGCACGCTCTTTCATAACAGACAATATTCTTGTAAATTATAAACAATATTTTTCTTATCCAAACAAAAACTTTCTTGCATACCCGCAAACGATCTTACATCCGGCAAATTCGCACTAGGGGTCCATTAGAACTGAACTGAAAATATAGTAGAGACCTGAGCCAACAAACACATCATCCCCCTAAAGTAAGATATTAAAATAAAGTAGGCCTAATGATGAATATTTTAAGGTTAAATAATGTATAAATATATTACTAGGTTCCTTTCCAACATGCCTTAACCAAACCTAAGAGCGAGGGACCAGTCCAATTCGTGGGAATCTCAATAAGTGTCGGGTGACGTGAAATTTGGGCTAGAGGCCAGGCGCACGCTCTGAGAGCGAGGCGACCAGTCCAATTCGTGGAATCTCATAAGTGTCGGTGAGTGAATTTGGGCTAGAGGCCAGCGCCCGTCCTGAGAGAGGCAACCAGCCCATCTGTGGGAATCTCAATAAGGATTGTCTGACAGTCGACGTGGCATTTGGGCTACATATAGATTTTGTTGAGTTGTCTAGGTTAAATGTTGTAAAAATAAAATAATTTCAAATAAATATAGGCCTAGTTATAGTGTAATCTGATACTTAGTTTCCTTGTGAATGTTATGATAGTATGAAACGCTTTATGTTATTGCTGCCTTAAGTAAAACACTATGTATTACGGTATAAGTGAGGTGCTCGGGCATCATTCCCCAATAATATTTCTTAAAGTTTCCACACAGTTGTACATTTTTTAGTTTGATTTCTGTATGAGTAGCTAGAACTCTTTAACAAGAAGTTTAAGTGGTGTATTACCAAAATCTCCAATATTCATTTATTGTAATAATAGACCTAACCTATTATATTAACATTGAGATTAATTAGCCTATGTTAACTCCGATTAGCCGATCAATCGAAAAATCCTCTTCGCTCCTGCATAAACTTTTTGCCTCTCTGGGGCCATCATCTCTTCCCTAGGGATTTATTGAGTGCAACAATCTGTAGCTATTCACCATCGATGCGGCATTTTTCAAAAACGCATCCCCTGCTGTTGGCTATGCTGTGGATAATCCACACCGGATAGTCTGGAGTTTACTGTACCTTTACTAACTAGGTCTACTCTAAATCTATAAATATGTTTATAAATTAAGAATATTATTAATGTACTCCATGGTTTCAGCCTAGAAGCGAGTTATATTGACCAAGCACCTGTCGTTGCTGGTAAAGAGTGTCATGTGGTCAGCACAATGAACCCTCTGGCGGTTAGTCTCAGTTTTCCAGAGCACAGCCACTATTTTTTTTTTTACTCAAAAGTAGCTTCTCGTTTGTCCTACTGAGGCAAGTTGACTCCGATTCAGACCCACTGCTTCACATTAAAATCTGGAAGCGCCAGGGATTGAACCCGGGACTTCTGGATCTGTATCCAGGAACTTTGACCACAGAGGTGGTCCACATTAAATGTATGAGATTATTACTTAATTCATTAGGTAATAAATAATCTAGGTATTTAATGTACCTACCTTTTAAATAAAGAGTAAAATAAATTAGTTTACTATATATGGTTATTTAAGAGCCCTTCTTGCGCCCAATTAACTGGGTAATTGGATAAAAGATAGCATTCAAACTGGAAAAGTATCAAAATTTGGTTTTTCTAACAAGTAGGGAAAATTGTGGGGGAAGGGTTGCGGGCTCGACATTTACAAAAACTAATACATTCAACTACTTCTCTGTGTGGTAAGAGGGCTTAAATTCGTAAAACAAAAAAATGTGAAAATTTTAAATTTAAACTATGGAAATGGGGGAGGGGGAAGCTAAGCTAGAAATAACTTCTGAAGATGAGGTTAAAAATTAAAATTTGAAAGACAGGTAGAAATAAGAGTCCAATATCCACATGATGTTATAATTTAAAAATTCTCAAGTGGGTTGAAAAGGGGTTGAGTGGTTAAAACTTACAAAACTATTAGAAACCACCACTTTTCAGTGTGGTATAAAACTAAAATTCTGCATATAGGCAAAGATACCACTCCAAATAACTATAAAAGTTCAAAAATGTAAAGTCTATAATGGGAGTCCAGGAAAAAAAAGGGGAGTTATATAAAAGATGTCTAAATTCTTCATAGCTGGCAGAGGTATGGGGCTTCAGATAAACAAAATAATCTCAAAATTGAGATTTCGACTAGTGAGTTATTATAATGGGTAAGGGGAGGCTAAAATTTCGAAAACCGAGTGGATACAATTACTTAATTGTGGTTAAAAACTGATTCGTCAAGCGAGAAGGGGCCACCCAAATTAACTATAAAGTCTGAACATTTTAAACTTTCAAAATGAACTACAGAAATACCAGGACTAGAAATTTAAATTTGTCAGGAATGTAGAGGGATGGCTTCAAATAACCACAAACACATTTTAAATATTGTTATTTATAACAAGGCTGGTGATATAGGGGGTCTTAAATGTTTTAAAACTATAAGACTAAACTACTTCTCAAAGTGTTACACGATTGAAATAAGTCAGGTGGGTATAAAGCAAATCAAACCGTATCAAGGCCGGAATTACTAAATTTCAAAATGAAGGCTCGTAAAATAGTGAGCGATGATTCCCTCAAAATGTTTACAAAGCTATATAACTACAATTTTTGTAGATAAAAAAAGCTTGAAATGTCGCCATGCAATTTAATAATAAAACAGGTTTGAGTCACTAGACAGGGATACATTGTTCACGTTAATTCATTAAAAAAGTTTCTCAGCTAATGCTGCTATGCTCATGACATATTCAACAACTGTTGATATCAACATGTGAAGTAAATTAAACTATATATTTCTACTGGAGCGATATTTATTTATTTTGGCTAATAAAAAAATTTGATAAAAAACTGCAAAAACATTGGCATTTTCTCAAGTTTCCTATCTCGTGAACAAATGCAATTTCAAAATTGAAGCCCAGGAAACGGTAGCGCTTAAAATGTATACATCCAAAATAGAACATTCTTTATGATGTGGTTAGGTTAACATTTGGTAGCCATGTATAATATCATATAAGATAACCAAATAAGTCTTAAAATTTCAAATTGGAATTGTGGAAGCTAAGGAGGGTGAGGGGGACAGAGGGGTTTGGAATTGAGAGTAAATTGCCATCTTTCCAAAGAAAATATACTTTTATGCATGAAAGAAAATTTAAATTTGCCAATTTGATTTCCTCTTACCATTTATGGTAAGAGGAAAGCCTGGAATTAACATATATAAAAAGTTAACAAGACCCGATAAGATTAAATTGTAGATTTAAATGGTGTCTCGTGTACTTCAATACTACAAAATTGCTAGACACTTTACAAAAATTCAAAATAACTCAAAAAATATCGATTTTTCATATAAAAATTCTCTTTAAAAAGGAAAGCCTTGGAATTACCTACCTAATGACAGTTTACACGTTGCGATCGGATAAAAACTTTAGCTGTCGCTGGCTCTTCTGTAGTCAACATATATGGTAAAAGGAAGGGTTCGAATTAACATACATAAAAAAGTTCACAAGACCCAATCAGATAAGATTGTGGATTTAAATGGTGTTTCGTATACTTAAATACTACAAAATTGCTAGACACTTCACAAAAATTCAAAATAACTTGAAAAATATCTATTTTTAATATAAAATGTCTGTTAGTAAAATGAAGGCCTTGGAATTATCTACCTAAAGAGGGTTAACAAAACCGGGGTGTAAAGTGGCCGCCTCCACGCCGTACACCCTGGGTTACACTAAATGGCTACAATGAAGCTCATGATGATCCCCAAAGTTAAACATTCCGTGGTCAAAATAGTCCTCCATTCGGATCTTTGGGCGGGCAATGCTTTGGGAAACAAACCATTTAAGATATTACAATGTAATGCTAGCGGTATATCACAAGTAAAGACGATGGAAATTACAAATGTTGCAATAAAGAAGGGCCCCCCCAAATCCACAGGTAATAAGTCCCTAGATCTATTGCGGTTACGCGAAATTGCGGATAATACCGAACCGTTATATAACGTGATATTTTAACATACATAAATAAAGTTTAATTGATAGATTATTCACAGTAAGACATTACCAACATTAAGTAAAGTAATAATCATGTGTACTGTACACTAAAGTGTACTAACTATTCTCTATTATTCTTCTTGTGATTTTCACATGATGATGATGGTGATATGATAGCACTATGCCCACGATGAGGAAATGAAGTGAGGTGATGGTGTAGCCATTGTGACTTGTAAACCATTATTTTTTTATTTAATTAAAAATAAATAAAATTTGGCAGCAGTAAACTGCGGATACTGAATCAAGAGGGTACGGGGGCTCTACCGTACAGCGATAAAACAGATATACTAGCCATCCAGACTAATACTAGAGAAAATAACTTAAAATACTTTCAATTCAAAGATTATATTACTCATATCATACCTAAAGGACGACGGATAACAAGTGGTGTCTTAACAGCTGTGCACGGATCCATCAAACACCATTTAAAAATATTTAAAGAAATGAGACAGAAAACAAAATATTAATAAAACCACAGAAATGCCAAGACTAAAATTAATGTATTATGAAAATGTCAAAAATAAGCACAAAATCAATAAAATTACATCTTGCTAAGATACATAATTTACACTTGAGGAAAAAATGTGAGGATGATTTTTTTTAAATGCCTAATTTAGATGAGCCATGTTTAATTATTAAGTATTAGGAAAAGTCAAAGCATGCAAACACTATTTAATAAATACATTGATAAATATTTATTTGCTACGTATTATATCAGTAATAGTTGATATAAAACAAATCTTCTCGTTTTAATTTGTCTTTACTAAATTTTCCAAACAATTTTGGACGATAACAGAAACAAATTGCAGATAAAATTATTTCACGAGATGATAAAAACTTAAAATGACTTAACTAAAACTATCCAAAGAAATCTAGTGAGTGAAATATAGGATTCAAAATATGACGTAATATGAATTACAAAAAAAAAACACATTTTGTACAAATTAATGAAAATGTCAAAATATATCCTTTGGATTATTTTTTTTTCCCCGGCATTTCATTTAACTGATACAAAAATCTGAGATTAGTTTTGTTAAATTAAAAACCATTCACTACCATTAGTATGAAAAGTCAAAGCAGATGAACTGCAAGTGTTTTGAGTGATAGAAGATAGAGAGAAAAGATTGGTGGAAAGAAAGAGGAGTCATTTTTATAAACTGACCCGGCCACAGACTGAAAACTATTGTTGATGATGATGATGATTTATTGCCAATTGATATCATACCTATGTGATATCAGCAATGTCCAACACCTTAGTAATATGTCTGTCTACTAAGCTAAGAGTCCCGGGTTCAATTCCTGTCATGGTGAAAAATGTGTCTGTTTTCTTAAGTTAGTTTACAAGTCCATCCTAAATAGGAGAATCCAAGCGCAAACCAATACAGCAGGCTACAAATACAAATTCATATTCTATTCAATCATCAACAAATAAACTAATAATTTACAGAATTGCATAAGCAATTCATTAAAAACTAACCCTTAATCTAATAACAAAAAAAAAAGAAAAAAAAAAAAAGAATCTTGGTTCAAACATCTAAAAAAAAAAGAGAGCTTAGAGTTTATTTAATACAAACATTATATTTTAAATACTTAAGGGTATGTAAAGTCCACGTTTTCAATTTGAAGCAAAATCAAATAGAATATAAGAAATATTCTCGAAGCCAAATCAAAGTTCAAGTATTAAAAAAAAGAGAAAAAAAAAGTCTACCATTAAAATGTTAATGTTGGAGAAAAATAATATATTGTTATATGACTGCTTTAGGTTATCATTTACAATTTATTTTTTGTAAAATATGATTAACATATTTCACATTAGCTGATAAATGTAGTTATTATTACAAAATGTAGTTTGAATAAAGGAAAAGGCACCAAATAGTTATTTTAAATTAAACATTGAAAGAAAGGAGAGAATAGCAAGGACCACACACTTTACCAGAAAAATGTAGAACTCAAAGTTTAAACTTAAAAAACACATAATGGGACTGATTGTCCACATAAATTTCATAATTATGTTTTGTTATGTACGTGAACTTTGAGATCTACAGTTTTCTGGAAGCCTTTCCATCCTATTTCCAATGTTTAAAATATAATTTAAATATTTTATAGATTTTTGTCATATAAACATTAATTTTAGATGTACTTATACGCCCAAAATTATGAAAATTAAATTTAAATGTGCGTTTTAACTTTAAATATTTCAGTGGCGAAGCTTCGTAATTGTCGACTGTGGAAATTTACTTTCGAATCGAAGTCAACGTTGGCAAATACTCAAAGTAAAGTTTAAGTTTTCGAATAGTCACAAACCTCCATAAATAATAAACTAAATGTAATAAAATATTTCCTACAACCACCCCATTTGTTTGAAGTTAAAATACAGTATAAAGAACAATAAGATGATTTTAAACTGTCAATTTTAAGCTAATTCTACTGATTAAGGCAATGAGATTTTTTCAAAATGAGAAATGAGCTCGACTTCTGGCCTGATGGTGGTAAAATCGTTGACACCTTTCTCGGTGACAGAAGTTCCGGTGACATCGAGAAAACGCAAACTGTCAAGCTTGGCGATCTGTATCAACGTATTGTCCGTAATGGAAGTGTAGTGACGCAACACCAGAGTGTGAAGTCTAGGGTAGATCACCTCCAGAATGTTACCCCCTTCCTGTTCCTCCCCCTGCCCTTCAAGGTCCCCGTCACGGACGTTCCCCAGCTCGATATTGTCCCTTATGGTTTTGGGGGCAAGCAGGGATATGATACTTATGTCTGTGATAGCGTACTGCGAGTATGAACGCATGTGATGTTCAAAATACTCGACGTTGTTGCAATTGAACATGCGGTCGTTGGGCCGCTGGGGGTTCTGCAGTTCCGGGGGTATCTCCCCGTCTTCGTTGGTCATCCTGTGACTGCAATACGGGTGGTGATGCAACTGCACAACGCCGTTGCGGATGCTGTTGAGGTCTATGACGATGACACAGCTGCCGTCCCACTATGTCGGGATCCGTGCTAGAGCCTAGACCTGAGGGCCCCGCACCGTCCTCCACGACACTGCGCCAGATGCGCGTCCGGGTGCCAAAACAGACCGGGATCCTCGGGTCTGGGTGGCGATGCTCCTCGGGGCATTCAAGGTATAGGTGCGTCAGAGACGCAGTGTGATGGAAACAACTAATCTCTGGACCTCCCACGACGGTGTTCCGCAGGTCCAGAACCTGACGACAAATACAATACTGAGCGAGGAAACTAAGCTTTTTGGGAAATGCTGATTTCCAACTACGTGTCATTCAGAGACCAATATATCATACAACACTTGGAACCTGGATAATCCCAGTGGAAGGGCATTGCTATATAAGCCAGACGCTGTTACGCTCAGATGTATCGGAAAGTGAGGGCTACGACATTGATGATCCTGAGTGGTGCTAATGGATCTTACGGCCTTACAGTAATGGATCTTACAGACTTACAAGGTACACCCAGCTCACAACATTTTAGCAATCCATTTAATTCCTCTAAACTTTATTTCTGTAAAAGGATATCTTGCTAATAGATTACTAGTGTGTATAAAGATCAATTTTGGTTGATCAATATTTTCTGGGTTTTTTTTCTCTAGAAATAAAAAATCCCATGTGTTTTTCCAGTTTCTCAGGTGTGCAGCGAACTATGTACTTCGCATGGAGTGAAAGTACGTAAGTAACGATTGACCCAAAGTTTATTCCAAGAGTGGTACCCCAACGCTAATGTCTACACTTTGTGGGTTAAAAAGTAGATCTAAAATCACTCACCTCCAGAGCTTGGAAACCAAACTTGGTGGCGAGGCTGAAGTAGGCCACGTTGTTGACGACACTGGCGATCCCGTCAAGTCTCAGCTCCTTCAACCGAGAGCACTTGCTCAGGGGCATGATGGAGTGGGCAGGGAACCAATCACAGTTGCTCAAAACGATCGTCTAAGGGGTAAGACCATATTATTATTGACTCACGTGAGAATTTTATTCAGTGCATACCAGTAATTACAGATTAAATAATTCTTCTCCTCTCACTCGCTCACTTGCTGTTATATTATCTGCTCCTTCCATCAATTCCTTTGTCTCCCTTGCACACTTTTCGCCTCAAAATTTCAACTGGTATATAAATAAATATAAAATGTTTAAAGTGAAGTGTGATGCATGGAAAAAAATTGAAAGTGCCGAGGAATCAAAATCGAGAAAAGCAAGCATCGCGACAGCTCTAATTATTATTTATATCATGTAATTTAATTACTTTGCTAATGAAAGCTATAACAAATTAAGGTGGAAGTGTAGGGAACGCGAGAAAAGGCCAGTGTTTTTGCGGTTTTCATAGCAAAACTTTTTTTTTTCAGGCCAAAATAAATAAAACATTTCTCCAGTAGAAAGATTAGAGTTTAAATTTCTTCACGCGGTGATATCAACAGTTGTTGAGTATCTGTCTTGAGCATAGCGGCGTTAGATGACAAACTATTTTAAGGAAGAGGAAAAGTTGTCATCAAATTCCAGGATACCCTCGTTAGATAGATATTCAACAACTGTTGATATCACAGCGTGAAGAAAATTTAACTCTTATGTTTCTACTGGAACAATATTTTATTTTGATATAAAGACTGACATTTTCTCGCATGCCCTACACTCCCACCTTAAGTCCCGAAGTTCCGAGGTCACAGGTACGTTACCTCGATGTTAGGCATGTGGTCCTGAATGCCGGAGAAGAAAGAGCGGGCGGGATTGAGCTGAGTGAGGACGCAGCCTCGCAGGGAGAGATACTTCACCGAGGAAGGGAAGTCCTTCAACGCAACCTGAGAGAGCACACAATCACAATCATCAGATGATCGCATAAAGAAACAAGGACATTTGTTGAAATATTTTCACATGAAACATGTTATCTATTTATTAACACCACCTCTTACCATCAGTTTGGGCTACACACCTTGAAAGTTGCATTCAGAAGAATTGTACCCACATCTGCGTGGAAGGAGAGTGGACAACCATTTAATAAAAGCTACCTTCAGTACACCATACCAGGATCCAAACCTCGATCTCCCCGTCATCATCAGTCAGAGTCTAGTGGGATAGCGACGCTTTGGGCCATGCGGCCGCCGAAGCGGGTTTTATAAAACATGCTACTACACAATTTAACCCCTTGACTTCTTATGTAACTGGACTAGTTTAGCAGCTAAAACTTCTGTAGTATTTGGGCAATTATTATAGGGTGCATTTAAAAAAAATAATAGTCCTATTTATGTTAAATCTCCCCCTCTTCTATAGCTCCCATTCCTCTTTATACATCTATTTATCTTCCTCTACCCTCAATATTTTGCTCTCTTTCTCTTTTTTATTACCCGCCTCGGTGGCGTAGTTGGCTAACGCGCCAGTCGTGTTGAGCTCGACCGCCAAGGACGGGGAGATCGAGGTTCGAATCTCGGTCGGGTGAACTGGGGGTGGTTTTTCCTAAATGGTTTTCCACTCTTCCTCCACGCAAATGCGGGTTCACTTCCTCTAAATTCAACCCTCCCAATTCCTAATCCATTAGAGTAATTAGTACTTAAGCGTATAACCCGAACGGGTAGTAAGACGCGGTGCTAAATATTATTATTATTATCATCTTTTTTATCACTTTATTTATTTTCCCCTCGCCTCGATATATCTCTTCTTTATCCAACTAAATATCTCCCTCTCCTTTAAATATCTCGCTCTTCTTTATCACTCGATTTAACGGGTACGTTTTCCCACAAAAAGCCGCCGACTGGAGTTTTATAAAGAACTCACCTCTTGAGCAGAAAAATAACAATCCTCCAGTATTAGCGTCTCCAGCGTAAAACACTTGCTGGACAGTTCGACAAAAAACTGACAGGGAAGTTTCTCGTCGTGTACGTGGGCTTGACCTCGGATGGCCAGAAACGCGGCCTTGGGGCGGACCAGGGTGAGGGTCTCCTTGGTCTGAGCCATCGTGAGCCGTGTGGGCCGGCTGTCCACTCTCTCCCACAGCGTGCGGTCCCTGCACAGGTACTCGAGCCGCTTGCATGTTCTGTTGAGGGGTACACACACATATCATTGTGAATATAAAATTTATTTATTTAAAGTATTTTACATGCATTTTCTCAACCGACTGACTATATAAGCATACGAGAATTTCTATGAGCGAGAGCGAAACGGAATACCAATTTTTCCCGGGAAAGGTATTTTCACAAACCTTCCAGGGTTCCTTCTTTTAATTTTAAGGCTGTAGGCCTAGTATCAAAAAAAAGAACATAACATAATTTTTTCATGATTTAACGTATCATACTGAGCATTTTTGGAATGGAGGGAGCCTGGTGTACAGAACGTGGTTGGTAGTATTGGTGTAGGCTTACCACCCAACTTTATCTAAACAAACCACATGACAAATTTGATAACCTATTCCAGGCCGGTAGCCTACACTTAATACAGATCAGTAGTCCCTACTGTACACAGGGACTATAGTTTATTCCTGTACTGGTACACGACAGGTCTAACTGGGCTGTGGAGTCGATATGCCAAGACTCCGACTCCACTATTTTTCTCTTGTTTGACTATCACTCCTTCATAAATTGCTAAAGTATATTAATTAGTAATAACAAATTTAATTCAGTAAAATTCTCCAACAAAACTTCATGGGAAGATTCTTTGGGTATCGTAAATTTATGTATTTGGATAAATTTATCAATCAAAATGACAAATATTGATCCAGAAGAATAAAAAAAAAGGTGTAGAATTAAAATGATATATAGTTAGACCTACCATAATATATTATTACAATATTTTAAGTTTTATTTTGGAGTCGATACAGTTTTACCAACTCCAACTCCACCCAAGATCGCTTCAGACCTCCCCAGCCCTGAGGCCTGCATAAAAGCAAATGATCAATTGTATAAATCAAACCCTTTATTTGATGTTGAACCAGTGTTAGAATAAAGTCAAGTACAAGTAAGCTAATTACTTGTCTAGTTTCACTTGGGTGTCAGCAAATATACACTATAATAGCACATTCAAATACAATAGAGACCCTAGGACAACACAACAATGAATTATGAATTATATAATAGTTCGGTCCTTATCAGGTATAGGCCTGGAGGTAAACTGTTTTAAAAATTACTTTTGGTAATAATCTAGGGGAAAGTCAAGTACTTGCCACTGACTAAGAAAAAAGAAAAGTGAATCTGTAAGTTATATAAACAAAAAAACTAGAGTCAAATTAAAAATAACCTTACTTTCTTAAGTTCAAAATGTCTGCTGTGTTCAAGTATTTCAGTGTGTGAAGCAAAACATCATCTGAAAAGTCTAATAAGCCACCTTCTACTCTAGAGGTGGTATTTTCGTTTAGCAGTAAAGAACTTTCTTCATATTCCGATTTTAAACGTTTCAACTTTTGTTTGTCCATTGTTTACAACCACAACTTTCACAACACAAACGAATGAAAATGGCCACACGGCTATAGGTTATAGATAGTATAAAATAATAATGGATAGTTGAATTTCAATTAATGAAAATAAATCTTTCTACATGTTAGGTAGCATATTATAAAATATGTTATGTTAAATATGGTCTATGGTTTAAACAAAATGTTTATGTTCAAGAAATTATCTTCCGATTGTAAATACTTGTTAAATACAGTGTGTTTACCATTAATAAAAAATGTACCTTTATGTAGCAGTGGTGTTTGGTTTAACTTAATTTTTTTAATGATTAAATGTTATAGATAGATAATTTAAATAAACCCAACTGGGAATTATTTTTATATTTTCTTATTTATAACGAAGTTTAAATTGATTTTTTAATTTTTAATACGATTAAGGAAGGCAGTGGAGATCCTTGGCTAGAAATCACTGTATTCTTAAGTAGCTTTTAGTCTTTTTTGACACACGTAAATAAATATTTTCTTTAAAATATATTATTAAGTTTGATTTTAATCTAACACAAATTTTGTATTTATTTTTAACTCTCCACATGCTCAAGTCATTTTTAAACCACTTCTACATTATTACTGTGTTCAAACTATTTAACCAGAAACAATCAGCCTATCCATTTTAAAACGGGTTTATTTGCAGGGTGTGTGAACTACGTTTAATCAGTAACTGTCAGCATTGACCAACCACGTAATTAAATGGTTTTAATTGGTTTAAATATGATAGTCATGTTTTAAAGTATCGACTAGCTACAATCAAATACGTCAATTACTGTTTTTAATCAATTTCAGGATGGTAACTGTATATAAGTAAGGGAACAGAGAAGTGTTATGAATAAAGAATGGTGCCCAGAATAGTAGATTTATAATAAGTATTTATTCCTAGACAGTTTATTCCATTAATTTTACCTTGGCCGGTCGTTACCAACTTTATATATTTGGCGATGAAGTCATTTGAAACCACAGCCAATAAGCAGACCTTTTCTACTAGACGGTGCATAAGTATCTCTCTTCGCACACCGAAGTCGACTCCCTGAGACCACATTAGAGTTGCGGACTGCAGTACCCATTAGTCCTGCACGCTGGAGATTTGATGCGCAGTTTATAAGTAATAAGTCTACTATAAAACTCGTTTAGGCAAGTCGCAGGCGAGAACCGAGCAGCTAGCCTAAGCTTGTAAAGCTACTATCACACGACACTTGCTTGTACTAGAAATCAAGTGTGTTAGCTAGCGCCTAGATATCTGTATACTAGCTAGTACAATAGAAACGGGACTAGAGTATTCACACGCTGCTAGTTTGGTACTAGGTTCTAGTGCAAATATTTATGGAACATCAACTATTAATTTTGGGTGAAGCAGCTGAATTAATTATTAATAATGATATTGAAAATTATGAGAGGGAGCGTAGGAAAAGAATATGGACACGGAACTGGCTGGAAAGACGAAATAATGATCGTGGGATACTGAAAATGATACATTCGGAGGTTAGGTAGGATACATTCAGGGTGACTCTAACGTTTAGTATCTCCCCAAATTTGTATTCATTTATTTACGATGTGGTCAGAGGCACCTAAGACAATGGGTGTCCAAGTACAGTATCCTTAACACACACATTTTTTTTTAGGCCTACGCACACTTTATATTCTAAAAAAGCAACCACCCAAGTTGGCATGCTATCAAGTTTATTTAGATTAAATTTGAGTCTGGAACACAGTTTGTCATTTTTAGATGACATGTTTTTAATTAAATATATATTTAATATATTGTCATATTGTGGAAATTTGATATTATATAAACAAGGATATTTAGAATAATTTTCTGCCAACAACAAAATAACATCCGATGACCATGTCGGCGCCATTTCTATTATTTCTCCACACAAACTCACAAAGTCTCAGCGCGCTTTGATTGGTCGAATTCCACAGACTAGTGTCAGAACTAGTACGAAAATAGCGCCTGTTCTATCCTCAAAACTAGTATGGTAGCCAGTACCAAGTGGCAGAACCAGTATACTTTTTCTGATTCACACGACGCTAGATGATGACGTGCTAGCTAGCACACTGGATTTCAAGTACGAGCTAGTGTCGTGTGATACGGGCTTAAGGAAACACAATTGATTGTCAGCCATACTTAATTCAGAAGACGATATCTTGTATAATGTAGACGATTACCGTTTAGATGAGAAATTTAAAAAGTGTGTAATTTTTTTTTAAGCACCACGTCTTACTACACATTCTGGTTATACGCTTATGTACTAATGGGCTAGGGTTGAGGAAGGTTGAATTTTGAGGAAGTTGACCCGCACTTGTTTGGGAAAAAGGGGGGATAATTGAGGAAAAAACACCCGACTTGGTGTCGAGCCCCAATCTCCCCTTCGTTGGTAGTCCTGTCTATTACGAGAGCGACGCTTTGAAACCATTCGTCCACTAAAGCGGGTGAACTTCTTTGTCACGCTCCTCCAAACGAATGGCACTTTAAGTGCCCCCTGATAGTGACAAGTTGGTAAAGTAAGTGTTCGTTGATTAATATGATATCTATTGTATTGGTTGACGACGTGTAATTACGTGACTTTAATTACGTAGATTAATATAAAAAAAACTTAATAAACACAGACAATTCTAAGTACTTTATGCTTGCAATAAAAATATAAAGTTATACAGAAGATTGAAAATGCTATCTATAAGACAGGTTTGGAACTATCTATTTTTTTTATTTAGCTCCGCGTCTTACTACCCGTTCGGGTTATACGCTTAAGTACTAATTACACTAATGGATTAGGAATTGGGAAGGTTGAATTTAGAGGAAGTGAACCCGCATTTGCGTGGAGGGAGAGTGGAAAACCATTTAGGAAAAACCACCCCCAGTTCACCCGACCGAGATTCGAACCTCGATCTCCCCGATCCTTGGTGGTCTGGCTCAACACGACTGGCGCGTTAGCCAACTACGCGCCACCGAGGCGGGTTTTGAACTATCTAGCCTAAAGGAAATTGAAAGAGGTAGGTGAAATTTGGGGAACCAAGCAATAGCTTGCATGGAAAGAGGAGGTAAAAATTTCACTTTAGATTGGGGAAGGGGGGACGACATTTCCGATAGATACAGTCACTCATGTTCGAACAGCGGCCTCGGCAACCCAAAATACAGGTTTGTTAACAGCTATAGTCTAAACCTGCCTTTCCTTTTCAGCATGTGTTGAATTAAAATAAATATAATATATGTAACTGAAATATCTCAGGTTTAATTCTATGTAACGGAGAAAAAAATCTTGGTTAAAATCAATTTTTTTAATCACCACGTCTTACTGCCTGCTAAGGCTATACGAATATATAATTACTTAATTGGGTTAGGATTAATGAAGGAAGCATTTTAGAGGTAAATCTACCCGGATTTGCGTGGAAGAAGAGTGAGAAACCATTCAGGAAAAAAATAACCCTCAGTAGACCCACCGGAATTTGAAACCCTGACCTTCCCGTCATTAGCAGTTCAGTCCAACAGGAGAGTGACGGCTTAAACCATTCGGCCACCGAAGCGTGTGTTTTTTACTTTAATAAGTGGTAGATTAACGATCTGGGTTTGACCTAGAATTATTAGGTTACGCTACACCCGCTTTGTTGGACGAATGCTCCAAGGCAGAGGTTCCCAAATTGGGGTCCGCGAAACGAAGTGCCCTTAGGATATTTATTTAGTTACTTATTTATTTATTTGGAATTTACTTATTTATGTTTGAGATACTATTAGATTTATGAAATAGGGCACGAGGACGACCGTCTGATAATTATTTCCGCAACCAGGCGAGTTGCGTGCGCTGAGTAACAGTCGTCTGTTCTCAGACGATTGGGACAAATTTCACTCAAACGACTCACTCTGATTGTGTGTGTGTGTTTTGTTTTTTGCTTCTATTTGAGCCTTCTGTTTAATTGGATAGGTAAGGAGGTTTCAAACAGAGAGAGAGATAGAGAGAATACTGTTTTAGTACCGAGTGAGACTGTGCTTGAGGAATGAGAGGAGGAGGGGGGATACCAATTTTACCAACCCTCTCATTCTTTTGTCACTATCATGTCAGCTACAATTGGTGTGTTTTAGAGCGGTCATTTATTGCAGTGAAATCAAGTTGATTAAACGTTGATCATAAAACTTCTGATAAGCCGCGTAATACTTCAGGGTTCTGTTTGAAGATAAACAATGCTTTTAAATTAAAAGTGAAACAATCCACGATAATTATGCTCTACCATATTCACACAGTTGAATATGACTGTGTAATACTTTATTATTTTTTTAAATCTATATTTGATTGCATTAGTAATAAAAACAATTTTTATATTTTTACTGGAGCCTACTAACATTTATTTTCTTCAGTTTGACTTGAATATGTTTATGACTCAAAAATGAAAAATAAAACCATTTCATGCACCAAAATTACAAAGTTTGTCTAGCGTTAAAGTTACACTTTTTCAAAAACTTTTTTGTTTTCACACAAGTACTGAAATTTATTTAATTTAAAATGTTGTTACTTAGCCTGCTAACTTTAATAATTGTCTGATTTGAATTAGATTATACGTTCTAACATTATTATAACAACTTATAATAATACCAAATGAAACACAAGCCTCATAATGATATTGAAACAAATAACGACTTTAGTTTGATTTACGAAGTGTATTCTTTAACTGCCCTGCCCTAACAAAGCAACATATTTAAAATTTATAATAAATTTGAAAGTCTAGAAAATATGTTTATTGGTTTATAACAAAAAAATTATAATGAAACCAAAATACTTAAACAACAGGAAAATTACAAATAAGCATTGAGATTTCAATATAAACAATATGACTAAGAAAATTATATTGAAATATAATAATTTGGGAAACGATCTTAATAATATAATAATAATAATAATAATAATAATAATAATAATAATAATAATAATAATAAATAATAATAATAATAATAATCTTCGACATAAAATTGCAAACTACCGTGAAACCGTCTAGAATAGTTCTTATAAAAACACTATTTTCAATTCGGAAGCTCAACTCAAAACTGAAACTTAGTGTTTTGACTTCTACTGATTATGCTACCATCTATAATACTGTGAGTTGTAAAACAACAAGCAAGAAAATGTAATTTACGGTATAAATGTGCGATAGTATAGCTTGGAATAACATTTAAATAATAATTAATTGACCGATACGAGTCAGATTATTTTATATGATGCATGTTATTTACAGTACAAAGTCATAACTCAAAGTCGTAAACATTTTAATTACACTTCTCTATCTCTCTCTCTTTTACAATATGTTTTATCGGGCCCGTTCGTCATAGTTATCAAGACTTTGCCAATTCCGTGACGTATTTAATGCCCACCCAACAATGTTACCAACACGCCCGCAAAAAATAAAAAAAAGTTATCTTTTTACAGTAAAGTGACACATACAGTGAGCGGTGGAGTTTTTTTGTGTCTTTTTTTTAGTCTACTGCAAGATTACTACAGAAAATGGATTTTCTTTTTCTTTGATAAATTAAAAGATAAGTTTCTCAGGTGAGTTTAAAAATTGTATTTGTTTATTTCGTGTGGATTGAAACAAGATGCTATTGTTATTGTTCTTCAAAATTAAAATTAATAATGTTTCTTGTGATAGAAATCGTACTTCACAATGACGATGGTTTTTTGTTTGTTTTGTAAAATGGTGTTTAAATTTAATTCAAATTGATTTTAATTGGGTCCTCAATTGATATTACCAATATTCCAACATATAAGAGAACCCATTTACTCTTTAAAGAACAGAGCGATAGTAGCAAAACCGTTTCTTGAATACAGACTAAATTTGTAGACTTGGTGAGAAATTTGAAGGTAAATCAAATTAACAATATGACATGACCCAAACAATGGAACAGAACAATAATGTTGGCCGATAACAATTTTACGCCTTCTCGCAAATTCAATTAAACCTGTAAATCACTAAATAGGCCTGATTTGTGTATGATAGTTAAGTATCAAGGAATTAAAATTATTGAATTGATCTTTTGACTATTAAGTTTTGAAATGAAATCTTCGAGTAAATTATATTTAATGGGAACTACTTAGTTTAAGAAATTCAAATGACATTCAGAAATCATGATTTTGATTACAGTTTATTTTCACTTCCCCACAACATGGCACCCGTTTGGGCTTTACGCATACATTAATTACGCTAATTGACCCACTTCGGTGGCTGCATAATCTAACGCGCTACTCTCGCAGTAGCTAAAGACTGCCGATGACGAGGAGATCGAGGTTCAAATCTCGGTTGGGTGTACTGAGGGTGGTTTTCCCTAAACGGTTTTCCACTCTTCCTCCACGCAAATGCTGGTACACTTTCTCTAAATATAACATTCCTACCTGACTTAAAATTACTTTGAAAAATTATTGTTTAGCTTGCATAAATTACTTCCCCAATAATCAGGATTTTAAAATAAATATTTATTTAATTTTAATGAAATTCATATAATAAACAGATTTAAAAAAAACACCAATCAATCGTGAAGGGGATAGAACCCCGGGTCTCTTGTTATTGCACCCACAACAGAGCTTGATGTGTTCCAAGATGATGGCCGATTGAGTCTGTGTGAACCTCAGTGTTTGCCGCTCTTGACTGTGGCCCATTTGACCGGAGAAGATGTCCCATTTGACCTCACGAGCCGCCATTAGACAGGGTCTACTTGTGTGGTTACTTGTGGCCCTGTGTTGCGCCATCCCACACTGCCGCATGTTCAGCACATACCAGGTGAGTCACAACCACACGTCGACAACATTGACAGAGTGGAAATATCATCCTGTATAAGTCTAACCATTGTATATAAGATACCACTCTGTATAAGTTTACCATCCTGTATAAGTCTACCACTTGTATAAAGGAACCATCCTTTATTAATATTATACTGTATAAGCTACCTGTACAAGTCCCCAGCCTGTATAAGCTACCTGTACAAGTCCCCACCCTGTATAAGCTACCTGTACAAGTCCCCACTCTGTATAAGCTACCTGTACAAGTCCCCACTCTGTATAAGCTACCTGTACAAGTCCCCACCCTGTATAAGCTACCTATACAAGTCCCCACCCTGTATAAGCTACCTGTACAAGTCCCCACTCTGTATAAGCTACCTTTACAAGTCCCCACTCTGTATAAGCTACCTGTACAAGTCCCACTCTGTATAAGCTACCTGTACAAGTCCCCACTCTGTATAAGCTACCTGTACAAGTCCCCACCTGTATAAGCTACCTGTACAAGTCCCCACTCTGTATAAGCTACCTGTACAAGTCCCCACTCTGTATAAGCTACCTGTACAAGTTCCCCCTCTGTATAAGCTACCTGTACAAGTCTCCAGCCTGTATAAGCTACCTGTACAAATCACCTGTGTGTAACCCAATGTTGGACGTTGTCTGTAACAGGAGCACGAGATTGAAACTCCTCTACCAGTGTTGCTGATGAACCTGGCTATCCACTGCAAAGTACCAAAAGAACATACGTGGGGTGAGAAATAGTATCTTTGGATGTGTTTTAATCCACATTGTCAGGTGGGAGTTAACTACACTCCAATATTCATAGAAATGGCCTTTTAGAAAGGAAAACGATAGTTGTTTGACAGATGCCAGCCACATGACTTGACGTATGAATACGTAAAAGTAGATCCAGTAACTTTTAAATATGTTGGATAAGAATGACACTTCCTATGAAGATTCGTCTCAACCCAAGAACCAAATTGAGTACTTTCCAAAGATACAAACATTTGATTAATTTATGGGTTTAAATATAAGCCCAGATAATTATAGAAATATTTACGAATAGTTATTTATTATACACCTCGTCTTAGTACCAATTAATGTTTTACGCATATTTGCTAATCAAGCTAATGTGTTAGGTATGAGAAAGGTTCAATTTAGAGGAAATGTACTCACATTTGAGTGTAAAGATAGATTTAAAAACCATATAGGTGAAATCACCTACAGAACATCCGTCCCTGACCCGATTGTCCGGAAACATATTCTGTAATCCTGAAAATTTCGGAAATTACTTTTTTCCCCATATTTAATTACTTACTTTTAAACTTGCTTTTCATGTTTTCTTTATTGTTTGGATATAAATATGTATGTCAACCTATTCTAGATGTAAATTTACATTTATCATGTATTTCTTAAATGATTATAAATTAAGTAGCCTAAGTTATAGCAAAAATATAAAAAAATTGCTTAACTTTTCAAACTTATATTTGTTAAAATTTCCTCTATTAGGGCCTAGGTATTCATTTAACAAATTAAATATTGTCAGTGTTTTAAGGTACGTAATATTAGAAAATATAGAAATAATTAGTTTTACATTTTTAATTGTCGTTCTCGTTACGAAGTAAGGATTCTAAAATTCTCGTTATTGATCTCGTCTCGAACTAAAAAAAGTCGATCTCGTACATCCCTAGATGTTTGAAACGAAATAATTTACATTATTGGAGAAACATAATTGGAAAAGGTGGATCACATTCTACCAAAGAGCATGGCGATCTAATTCCCACTTCACAGATTATAATTAAAACTTTTTTTATCTCGAAAACTATTGGTTTTTGTAAAACATATATTGTTGAATTAAAGTTTTTTCTTAACAATATTACAACTTTACTGAGATAAGCTATTTCGTATCTCAAATAGTTGCGGAGATATTATCGAAATTAGAAATGTCTGCTTATGTAAAGTACTCTCAAATTCATTTTCATGGGAAAATGAAAACTGCCATTTTGTTTAAAATGTTAAACAGCTCTTAGATAAGAAAAATTATCAAAATCTTTAGAACTTTATCTGAAACAAAAAAGTTCTTTTCTTTCTCTTTTTGCCCTTCAGTAAACTAACCCTAATTTTAGAGTTGGAGTTCTTATTCCAAAAAACCCCTCAGGGGGAACGTTATGATATAACCCTAGATACCAAGTTTCAACCCGATTGGTAAAATGGTTTAGGCTCTAAGCCGACAGACAGACAGACAGACAGACGGCATCTCGAAAACAACTTTTTAGGTTTCAGAGAGTCATGAAACGTCGACATATATTTATCAAAATCTCAAGTTAGCTTTTTTTTCTTTTTTTTTTTTTTTAGGATCACAATACTTCCTCTCTCTCTCTCTCTCTCTCTCTCAGAAGGGTTACAAAAATAGTAAAAGTGGGGTAAAACCCTGCAAAAAAAAGTAAGAAACCACTGACTTCGATCTTTTCGACACCCACAACTTTTAATCTTATATTAGGTACCTTATGATTCCCTCAGTCTAGTTTCGAAAGTTTTGGTTCTGTTCCAGAATCGTTCCGTGAGGTAGTCGGCTCCCTTCTGCTAAGAAGACAGCTTGGACCAGATTTCAACAAGGTACTTGAAGTCCACGGTTTGACTCCGATAGGAAGGAATTCGGAATAACATCTTAAGGTGGGGATTTAGGGACGCAATAAAAGGTCAGTGTTTTTATAGTTTTTATAACAAAACATTTTTCTGGTCAAACTAAATAAAATATCCATCCAGTAAAAACCAAGAGTTTAATGTTCTTAACAAGGTGATATCAACAGTTGTTGAATATCTGTCAAGGGTGTACTGGAATTTAATTACAACTTTTTATCTTCATTTAAAAAGTTTCTCATCAAATGTTAATATGCTCGAGACATATATTCAACAACTGTTGATATCACCGTGGGAATAAAATTAAGCTTTGTGTTTCTACTGGAGTAATATTTTATTTATTTTGACTAAAAGGTTTTGATATAAAAACGGTAAAAAACATTGCCATTTTCTAGCGTTCCCTAAATACCCAGTTTGATAACAATTAATGTCCCGCATCGGTGGCTGCATGGTCAAACGTATCACTCTCACAACTGACTGGACTGCCGAAGGCGGGGAGTTCTTGGTTCGATACTAGTCAGGTGTACTGAGAGTGGGTTTTTCATAAATGGTTTTCCAATCTCCCTTCACACAAATGTGGGTACACTTCCTCTAAATTTAAAATTATCACACATGCGTATCACCTGAACAGGTAGGAAGACGCGTTGATAATTTTTTTTAACAAAACGACTCAGATTATTTTAATAATGGTGCGTGTTTATTTCAAAGTATTAACTTAAAGTCGTAAACATTTTAATGACACTATTTTTTTTCCTTTATTTTTTACACTAACGATTTTATTAGTGCTCATCCACCAAAGTTACGAAGATTTTAATGGTTACAAATTCACGTCAAGTCATATTATCTACAGCTGTCACTTTTGATAGATTTTATCAATACCTATAAAATAACACAAATAATATAGTAAAATGTTAACAATGTTGATAGCAATAAAATATGTTTGTATTTTAAAAAGTTCCTTCATACCAGAGTCCTATTTATAATACAAATTGATTTCATTTGACGCATGTATATTCCCCATTTGACGCATGGGTATCTTTCATATAATGCCTGTAGGCCTATGTCCCCCATTTGACACATGTGTATCTTCCATATAATGCTTGTAGGCCTATGTCCCCCATTTGACACATGGGTATCTTCCATATAATTCCTGTAGGCCTATATCCCCCATTTGACACATGGGTATCCTCCATGTAATTCCTGTAGGCCTATGTCCCCCATTTGACACATGGGTATCTTCCATATAATGCCTGTAGGCCTATGTCCCCCATTTGACGCATGGGTATCCTCCATGTAATGCCTGTAGGCCTATATCTCCCATTTGACGCATGTGTATCTTCCATATAATTCCTGTAGGCCTATGTCCCCCATTTGACACATGGGTATCTTCCATATAATGCATGTAGGCCTATGTCCCCCATTTGACGCATGTGTATCTTCCATATAATGCCTGTAGGCCTATGTCCCCCATTTGACGCATGGGTATCCTCCATGTAATGCCTGTAGGCCTATATCCCCCATTTGACGCATGGGTATCTTCCATATAATGCTTGTAGGCCTATATCCCCCATTTGACGCATGGGTATCTTCCATGTAATGCCTGTAGGCCTATGTCCCCCATTTGACGCATGGGTATCCTCCATGTAATGCCCGTAGGCCTATGTCCCCCATTTGACGCATGGGTATCCTCCATATAATGCCTGTAGGCCTATATCCCCCATTTGACACATGGATATCCTCCATGTAATGCCTGTAGGCCTATATCCCCCATTTGACGCATGGGTATCTTTCATATAATGCCTATAGGCCTATATCCCCCATTTGACGCAGCCTCTTGTTCCCCCATTTGACGCGTGTGCCCTTGTACCCAGTGTCTGCTGTACTGCATGATGGAGAACATGAAGATGTTCGGTCCGGACAGGACAACCCTCGACCCAATCAGTTCCGTGAGACACGCGGGGCCCTACCTGGAGAACTACGACCAGGAGAAGATGATCAAGTGCATCGACCAAGGTACGACGGTCTGTTGACGGGGTACGAACCACGACAAGGTTTCCGCTGTTGCCTTTACTCTACCCACATGACATTAGATTCGAGGACAAGTGAACGATGTTTTGGCTGATTCTGTTCTACGAGTAACAGCCTACTTTCACATTTACTTTTCCTCTTTGCGTGATATTTTAAACACACTAATTGGAACCTTTGATTTGTTTTTAGAAAAGTACATTTTGATTAGTAAATTTTATCCTTTATTAATTATGAAAGTGAATATCTATTATGTATGTTTGCTTGTTCCTCTTTACTTCTGTTTGCCTGTTCCTCTGTATATCTGTTTGTCTGTCCCTTTGTTTGCCTGTTCCTCTGTCTATCTGTTTGTCTGTCCCTCTTTCCCTATGTTTGTCTGTCCCTTTGTTTGCCTGTTCCTCTGTCTATCTGTTTGTCTGTCCCTCTTTCCTTCTGTTTGCCTGTTCCTCTGTCTATCTGTTTGTCTGTCCCTCTTTCCTTCTGTTTGCCTGTTCCTCTGTCTATCTGTTTGTCTGTCCCTCTTTACTTCTGTTTGCCTGTTCCTCTGTCTATCTGTTTGTCTGTCCCTCTTTACTTCTGTTTGCCTGTTTCTCTGTCTATCTGTTTGTCTGTCCCTCTTTCCTTCTGTTTGCCTGTTCCTCTGTCTATCTGTTTGTCTGTCCCTCTTTACTTCTGTTTGCCTGTTCCTCTGTCTATCTGTTTGTCTGTCCCTCTTTCCTTCTCTTTGCCTGTTCCTCTGTATATCTGTTTGTCTGTCCCTTTGTTTGCCTGTTCCTCTGTCTATCTGTTTGTCTGTCCCTCTTTCCTTCTGTTTGCCTGTTCCTCTGTCTATCTGTTTGTCTGTCCCCCTTTACTTCTGTTTGCCTGTTCCTCTGTCTATCTGTTTGTCTGTCCCTCTTTCCTTCTGTTTATCTCTCCCTCTGTTTGTTTGTACTGTCTTGTAACAAACTATAACACACTATAAAAGAAAGTACGTGTTGTTTTGTTGCGCCAATTATTCAATTCGATTTGATTTCAGTGAACCTCATGGAGTTTAAGGACAACGCAAGGGCTCGATGTGACAGATCAGCAATATTTTTGACGTGCTTCAACAAGGTGAGTTGATGAATTAATCACTCTAGCAGCAGTAGGAGTAATATTAATAATAGAATACATTAAGGGAAAAAACTAAAAGACATCTGGACACGGGAATTGAACTGGGGACCTTTTGGTTTAGCGGGCCAATTTTCGAGCCACTGAACTATCAAGGTGATCGTCCAATTGTTTCAGAGTAGTTCTTAACGTATAATTTAAGGCAGAGTCTGTGATGGACGAGTGAATATCATCAGTTACTAAGAGCTATAATTGATATCACAGCCACCGGCGACTCAGTTGTCTCTTTATGCTGTTAATAATACAAATACACTGTACATTCCAAGCTAATAAAGATAGAAGAAAGTAACACCACTAAATAATAATACGGCTGATTTCCGTAGTTATAATCATTAATCCCCCAGGATTCGCCTTTCATACATACTTGATTGTAGAGCGTTGCTTTCTTACATAATATTAATAACGCTAAGAAGTAAATTAGATAGCCTTAGTTTTACTAGAAGGGTCAATTCATGACTTTCTTTTTAAAACGATAATTCTTTTTAAAAAAATCATATTTTCGAATCACTTTTCATAGTGAACGAGTTAACTCGACCATTCTTGAGAATGTTAAACTTAAGGGTCCGTTTAGTCCCCTGATAACACCTAAATTAGGTAGGTAATACAGATAGAACCAGACGTCTTAAGATCCCGTTCCACCCAGAACAGATATTTTAAGACTGTTAGGATTACTATGTGTAGAAAATTAAACAAAACTCATCTACCTAATCACGATTTTATTCGTTTTAGCCAAACAGTATTTGTTTTTTTACTAAGGGTACAAATTCGGGTTCCCTTCCATTCGAATGAATGCCACAGTAAGGTAGTTCTTAAATAGTTCTGATTATTGTCTCGGTATAGCATTCAACTGAATGGCTGTTAAGGTGACTCTGCTTGGTTTGTTGTTCCTCCAGGGAATCTTTAGATTGTCCTGGGAGCACCTACTCATGGAAGCTGCAGAAAGGTGCAAGAAGAAACTGGGAATACAATCCTGTAAGACTGAAACTCTCGCATAGAAACCAAAACATTAATAATATCAAGCCTGTAGATTTCCCTTTCGGCTGATGTGGACCTAGTTTCCCACAATTGGGCGCTGACTAATGCCGGGATCACGATCAACCTAACGTTAACTTAAAGTTAACTTAACGTAAAGGACCTCCTCGTGTGTTTAAATGGAGGCGATCACGATGCAGTTAACTTAATGTTGACTTGCAGTTAACTTAACGTAAGAGATGTCTTGGGAGGTCTTTTACTTTAATTGAACGTTACTTGAAGGGTATCACGTGACCTAGCCAGCCAATCATTATGCGAGTGACGTCAACAGGGCTATTTAGTAATTCATTTGTTGGTATTATGACCAATGTTTACTCTTTAGCGTAAGTTCTAGTTATCAGACATTGAAAAAAAATGATTAAACTAAAATAGGAAAGCTAAATTTATCAAAAAGGTTTTGTAAAAGATATTTTTATAATATCGATTGAAAACTGTAAACATTCACAGATCATCACTGTAAAACTAGTACAAATCACAGATCATACTCGAGAATGAAGATGTTTGGCTCGAGCTGTTACCGTACGTTAAGTTACGTGAATCGTGATCACACATACGTTAAGTTAACTTTAAATTAACTTTAAGCAAACGTTACGTTAAGTTGATCGTGATCTCGGCATAGCTCTGGGATTACGATCAACTTGACGTTCACTTCTTTTTTTTTAATGTAATCTGCCACGATGCACATAACTTAACGATGACGTGACGTTAACTACACGTAATAGTTGTCAAAAGGGAGAAATCTCGCACACCTTCGATCTATGTGCGCCACGTGACATTTGTTCAACCAATCATGTTGCGAACAGTGTCAACACGGTTATTTTAGTACTTCATTTGTTTGCTTACGGTTTTCAGAAGCCATTTTCGGTTCAGCTCGTTTGTGAACTCTTAAAGTTTGGTGGAGGCCTGTCATTCCACACATCCACGAGTTGTGATTAGTACGCGTCTTGTCAGAGGTGAAGGAAGGGTTTGGCAATCAGATAGATCTGTGCCGGGACCGAAGATTGAACCCCGGACCCCCCGCACAGAAGTCTGACATCTTACCGCTAGACCGCCAGGTCACCGCGTATTACTATTAACCGTTTGGGTTGTACACTTACGTACAAATTACGATAGTGGGTTGAGGGATTAGGAAGGTTTAATTTAGAGGAGGTATACCCTTATTTGCGAGAAAGAGAGAGAGAGAAAGAAAGAGAGAGCGGAAAACCATTTTGGAAAAAACCACCCTCAGTACACCCAACCTAGTTTCGAACCTCGATCTCTCCGTCATCGGCAGTCTATTCCAATACGAGAGTAGCGCCTTAGACCATGCAACCACCGAAGCGGGTGCGAACAGACTGTAAATAAAATGTTGAAATCATTCTATCCTACATCTTGTATTGATCTCATTGCTTATTCTTGCGGCGAATTATTGGAACATTTAATTAATGCGGGGGAAAGGAGCCAGTCTCTTCGTGTTTGGTTTCTCGGTGACGGATGGAACCGTGTTTGAATCTCGAATATCGCCCGGATGTACCGTGGGTTTTGTTTTTTTTATTATCCTAAATAGTTTCCCACTCTTTCTTCACCCAAATCCAAGAGTATACATTTTACTTTTAAGGGTAGCACGGAGCACGATATAATAAAATCAGTTCAAGGGAAGTATCATATAAAAATACAAACTACAGTAGCCCCATGGCTTCTTTGGTGCTGACTGATAGCTCACAGCTGACAGCTGACGGCTTTGAAAAGTTACCAGACCAAATTATGTATCCCTACGCCGAACCATATGATCTGTAAAAACATGTGTTTAGCAGCTGTCACTTCTGACAGTCAAAATTTAGGTATATACCTAAATGTTGACTATCAGAAGTCAGCTGTGAGCTGTCAGTCAACACCAAAGAAGCCATGGGGCTACTGTATCTATCTATTTTTAGCGTTGGAGACCGGAGTTATCGACAGCTTCGTTCACCGGAAACTACCGGATGAAGTGTTCCCAGAGGTCAGTGCATCATATAGTCCTTCCGTCACCTATTGAACCTAATCTTGTCTGCATTGCTATTTAGTTCATCCGACACTAATTGGACCTACTTTGAATATGTTGAAAGTTTCTGGGTTTAGTAACTGCAAAATTAAAACAAAGTAGAGAGTACAACGTAGGCTTGTGTATTTATGATCCTGGGTTCGAGCACCAGCTAGGTGGGCACTTCATTATATTCTATTAATTGTTCCCTAGCTTCCTTTTAGGGATATGCTGGTGCACTATGAATGGCTCTTACTAAAATAGGCTTAGGTGGGGGATTTAGGAAACGGGATACAATTTTAGAGTTTTTGCCGTTTTTATATAAAAAAATTTTTTGTTTTTTTTGTTTTGAATGAATCAAATATTTCTCCAGTAGAAACATAAAAGTTTTATTTTCTTCACGCGGTGATATCAACAGTGGTTGAATATCTGTCACGAACATAGTAGCATTAGATGAGAAACTATTTAAATGAAACCCGCCTCGGTGGAGTAGTTGGCTAACGCGCCAATCGTGTTGAGCCAGACCACTGAGGACGGGGAGATCGAGGTTCGAATCTCGGTCAGGTGAACTGGGGGTGGTTTTTCCTAAATGGTTTTCCACTCTCCTTCCACGCAAATGCGGGTTCACTTCCTCTAAATTCAACCTTCCCAATTCCTAATCCATTAGTGTAATTAGTACTTAAGCGTATAACCCGAACGGGTATTAAGACGTGGTGCTAAAATTAAATTAAATTAAATTATTTAAATGAAGATAAAACGACCCTTGACAGATATTCAACAACTGTTGATATCACCGCGTGAAGAAAATTAAACTCTTATGTTTCTACTGGAGAAATAGTCGATCTATTTTGACAAAAAAAAAAGTTTTGCTATAAAAGATTCAAAAAAACATTGCCCTTAATTCAAGTTCCCTACACACCCGCCTTAAACTTGATAATCCAAGATACCAGGACGGAACTGTTGTAAAAGAGTGAATGACGTGTTGTTTATGACCTCCATCATGAGAGTCGGGATCCGAACTGTTGTAAAAGAGTGAATGACGTGTTGTTTATGACCTCCATAATGAGATTCGGGAGTGTCCTCCACTCAACCTAATCCTGAACGCGTTGTGTTCCTCTAGTGTCTGCTCCACTGCATGCTAAGAGAGTTGGGGATGACGGACAACTCCAACGAGAGGATGTTGGACAGAGACAGAGCTCTGGAGAGGGTGGGGTACTTCTTCGAGGAGGGGGACAAGAGGAAGATGAGGGAATGTGTTGACCAAGGTCAGTGATATAACAGTCACTGT
Organism: Timema podura; assembly: GCA_033556935.1. Lineage (NCBI taxonomy): Eukaryota > Metazoa > Arthropoda > Insecta > Phasmatodea > Timematidae > Timema > Timema podura. Next base: position 8,690,469 of record JAVRXN010000014.1, on the reverse strand, counting down.
ATAGAGGATGAGGGAGTGTGTTGACCAAGGTCAGTGATATAACAGTCACTGTATAGAGGATGAGGGAGTGTGTTGACCAAGGTCAGTGATATAACAGTCAATGGAGTCCATCCAATTACTCGTAATACTTTTAATTTATCACCAGTCAAGAGTAATTAAATTTTTTTCTAGCACCCCATCTTACTACCCTTCAAGTTATAGGTTTATGTGCTAATTATGCTAATTTTTTTAGGGATTATAAAGGTTATATTTATAGAAAGTGCACCTGATTTTGCGTGGAAGGAGATTGGATTTTTTTTTAACTACCCACAGTAGTTTCTAACCCCAAACTCCCCATCATTCACAGTCCAATCTACTTCGAAAGTAGAGTAGTATAGTCAGTCGTAAGATACTTTTTACAAGCTGAGTATATTAACCTAAAGTGTCGTCGACTGTTTTTATCTCATTATTTGTTTTCAGCAAACGCAATTGTGCTCCACTCCAAGTTTTCACACTGCGAGAGAGCGAAACATTTTCTGACCTGCTTCAACAGGGTAGGTGGCGTTGATAGAGTAAAAAAAAAGAAAAAATAGAAAGAAAACAACACGATTATAGTCATACTAAAATAAACTAGCTACAGTGTCGTATCGTGTCGTGTCGTGCTACCAGGGTAAGCAGAGCTTGTTAAAATTGTACCTGTGATATGTTCTCCCCCACTCTGTCCCCATTTGACCAGGGGAACAGAGATTATAAAAACTTTTTTTTTACATCCATTATTGTTTCCAGCCTGTGGTCAGTTTTTTATTCAAGCCATATATTTTCAACTACCGGCTTACTAGGCCTGTCGTAGCTTCATATGTCTTATAATATAACTTAAGACTAGGACAGGCACAACATCCAGTCCTCCAGCCGTTAATTCATCGCTCTGAAAGGGTAAACCCACATTTCAGCAATGATACATTTTCCGGCCATGCCGGGAATCGAACCCGGGACCATTAGATCATTAGACGGGCACGCTGCCGACTAACCTAAGGTGTCGGAATCTATTCACTGTGGCATATTGGGAAGGTGTATCGATGCATTCCTACTTAGAAGACCTTAAATCCCACCTGCCAGCGTTAGTGAAAAAAATAACCAGGGTTTTCCCCGGTTATGTCATCCCCCTTACCTTATTATCCCCTCCCTGAGGTCATTGACAGTAGATGACGTCATCAAAGTGTTACAATCCTACTCATTTGATATTTTGCCCCATAAATATATTTACATGCCTGCTATAGTTAAACGATGAGAGGTAAGCTACTTTACAAGGTGGATAAAGAGGACATCCTTGAGTAGAGAAGTAAAGTTTCTGTCCCGGTAGATATGTCTCAGCTCTCAACCTCCTTGCCAGTAATGTTGTCTAGTGACCTTGAGGTGTTGTTTTTCAAGGACACCACGATGTACACCTTGGAGCTGATGTTGGTAGAGGCTTCCTACGACTGCCAGGAACCGACAAAGGCTGGATTAGGTAAGAGAGATAGGAGATGAAAGATTTCCGGGTCAACTTTCCGCAGTGATGGCTTAGTCTAACGCGCTACTATCGCAGTGGACTAAACCACCGACGATGGGGGAGATTGAGGTTCGAATCTGAATAGGTTGTACCGAGGGTGGAATTTTCCTAAATGGTTTTCCACTTTCCCTCCACGCAAACGTGGGTGCACTTCCTCTAAATATAATCTTCCTAATCCCTAAAACCATGAACGTAATTAATACGTTAGCGTATAACCAGAACGGTTAGTAAGACGCGACGCTTATTTTTATATATTTTGAAGGTTTAACATATCTGTTATGTAGTAGGTAAGCTTAAATTGTATTAAAAAAGTTATTAGCATTGTGCCTAATTATTTGATCGAAATATGTAATACTTTTTTTTAAATTGTCCTTGTGGCTCAGGATGCAATTGGCGTCGCGACACTGTTGGTTGCATCAATCAGAGGTTTTGCCATAAGCGGGCGAAAAAATGTTCAGGATAGAGGCGGACCTTGGAATTAAACTGTTCTTTTAGATTTAGTAAAACTATTGTATGGGTTCAAACACGTTCGTTTTTCGATATGAAAATACAATTTAAAAAATATATATATTTATAAATAATATTAGTAATAATATTTTAAATTAATAAAAATATATTCATGTACAATATCGCAATATCTTCATGAGTATGTTCAGTATTTTTAAAACAGCAAGCTATTAAAATAAAGTTGAAAACTTAATATATCTATTTATATTTTACTCAGCATATTGTAACTTTTAAAATTGTTTAATAAAACCCCATCAAAGACTTAAATGTGCACCATTAGATTTGATTGAACGTTTTAAAAGTTGAATATTAATTTTTGTACGACTAAACGGAATACTGTGCCTGCGAGTTCGCTTATTGACCTTGTAAGTCATTTGATCCTACACCCAAATGCGTGACTTACAAGAGCCGCCGGTTACGTTTCGACTACATTTTGGGTACAGAACAATTTCCTTGTTCTTGACTGACGCCGTTGTTTCTTTCTAACAGGTGAGGCGATCCTGGTCGTGCACTCCATTATCAAGAGAATCAAACCTGGCAAGAAGTTCCCCAGCGTTAGTAAACTTTAAATATTTAATTGCATGTCCAACCAATCTTAGTATGCACAAATACAACAAATTTATTGGTCTTGATCTTCCGACGTATAGCTTAATTTATATTCAAACAACTGAGCGTTGTCTCTAATTACTGGCCAGTCCTCCTTGTTAAGGATACATAATATATATATATATACTATATATATATATACTATATATATATATATACTATATACTATATATATATACTATTGTTTAATACACCTTGTTCTTGCTACAATCTATTATAATAATTACTGTTCATCACTCCTTGTTCTCGCTACATAACATTATAATTACTGTTTATTATTCCTTGTTTCTGCTACATAATATTATAATTACTTTTTATTACTCCTTGTTTCTGCTAAATAATATTATAATTACTGTTTATTACTCCTTGTTTCTGCTAAATAATATTATAATTACTTTTTATTACTCCCTGTTCTGCTAAATAATATTATAATTACTGTTTATTACTCCTTGTTTCTGCTAAATAATATTATAATTACTGTTTATTGCTCCTTGTTTCTGCAAAATAATATTATAATTACTGTTTATTACTCCTTGTTTCTGCTAAATAATATTATAATTACTGTTTATTACTCCTTGTTTCTGCTAAATAATATTATAATTACTTTTTATTACTCCCTGTTCTGCTAAATAATATTATAATTACTGTTTATTACTCCTTGTTTCTGCTAAATAATATTATAATTACTGTTTATTGCTCCTTGTTTCTGCTAAATAATATTATAATTACTTTTTATTACTCCCTGTTCTGCTAAATAATATTATAATTACTGTTTATTACTCCTTGTTTCTGCTAAATAATATTATAATTACTGTTTATTGCTCCTTGTTTCTGCAAAATAATATTATAATTACTGTTTATTACTCCTTGTTTCTGCTAAATAATATTATAATTACTTTTTATTACTCCCTGTTCTGCTAAATAATATTATAATTACTGTTTATTACTCCTTGTTTCTGCTAAATAATATTATAATTACTGTTTATTGCTCCTTGTTTCTGCAAAATAATATTATAATTACTGTTTATTACTCCTTGTTTCTGCTAAATAATATTATAATTACTGTTTATTACTCCTTGTTTCTGCTACATAATACTACCAAGAATTAATGTTTGTTAATTTTACAAACAATTTTAATTCCTCTTCACTTCTGTTACTGAGGAGGAGCATTTAGCCGCATATAATAGTAACTTAAGCAGTAATAACGAACCGGAACAAGCTGTAATTTCAAACAAGTTACTCCGGATTAGTTGATTCAATTAAACAAGTGCAAGCGGAAGACGACTATTAAGAAATATTTTTCTTAAGTCTGTCCTCATTCTTGATTTCTTTGCACCTTGTTAACTTGAGGTAGTTTGCTTTACCATGTTTGACAATGTTGTGTTGGCAGTGCCTGCTGTATTGTATGTTCCGTGTCATCGGTATGATCTCTGACGAGTATCTGTTCAATAACGAGACCAGTCAGGAGTATGTCGGGTACTTCTATGAGCAACTAGACCGTGGAAAGATGGGCGAGTGCATTGCGAAAGGTAACTGTTTTTGGGGTTTGAGGGAGAAAGTGAAATGTGTACATTTCACGAGATTAAAATACGTGGTTATGGTGTGGGGTCGTACTTAGAACTGATCTATTTGTGTCATAACAGGGTTTATCTTGAGAGGATGAACTGGATGAATCATCCCACGTTTACAATCTTCTTCAATTCACACTCATAATTAATAAACAAGTTGTGTTAGAGGGGGGGTTGGTCGAAACAAATGAGAACAGGGCTGCGAGATGTGTAAAAAAGATACAGATGTGGAAGATAAGCTGCGGTGTTAGCAAAAAAAGTCTTATATCGGACCTCGCATTTTGCGAACAAGACCAAAGCCCACGCGAAAACATACTTCAGCTCGCGTACCACACTAACAAAAATAAATTTAATTTAAAAAGGTGATAAACAGAAAAGAGGTATTTTAAAAACATATTAAAATAAATAAATTCTAAACAGTAGGGATACGAACTGCGTAAGAAAAAAACCAAAGCTGTTTCGAAAGTTTACTGTATTTAAATGGATATATTTACAGGCTTTTTTACGTAGCCAATTACGTTAGGGACTTAATCCTAAGGTGAGATTCTAGATTCACTGATTTTGAAGACATGAAACAACAGTTTATACTTTACAATAATCCTCTCACGGTCACAATTGAAGATTAAAATCTTGACTTGCAAATGTAACTCTGCGAGCTACAAACTGATAAATTCATAATCTCTAAGGGTAATCTCCAAGCTGGTGAGTTTTGGAGACTACTTGTAAATGAACGGTTTACAAATTTAATCAATTTCGCCCAAAATAAATGTTCCATGTTTACTAGCACTTACATCTGTGAAAATACTTTTTCAACAAATAAAATAATAAAAACAACAAAAAATAAGTTATCTGGCCAATTACTAAAAGCTACACTTCGTTTAGCCACAATGCAAACGGAAATAACATTTTATCTTAAGTAAACGAACACTGTTTAGTATTCTCATTAAAATGTGTCAAATTCAAATAATGAAGAGTTCACATGGTTTGTGCTGTTTGTTAGTTCTGGTTAAACAAAAAAAAAACTGTGCGTGAAATAGCTAACGATTCAAATTAAACTTATTTACTTAAAAAAAAGTCATGTGTTTTGTTTCATTGACCATTTTTATTTGATTAGTAAAAATGTGTATAAATATATTATAAGTTTTTTTTTAAAAAAATGCGCGCTTGCATATTTCATCATTTATTTCTGAGTAAAATTTGAGAGATTCTGCCAACCAAAGATAAATGTTTACATAAGTATTGAAAATAATAACATTTATCAAGTATTGTAGGCCTATATTAAGTTGGTGGAATTACTAGGCCTAAATATATTTTAGGTCCACGGCGCCAGCTGATAGTATTTGGCTCTTGGAATTAAAAACTTTGGACCACCCTGGTGTACGCTATAAGATAGGACCATAGTGTAATATGTTAATGACTATTACTTTTCACAGTGATGAACGAACATAACTTGATTTCATTACTAATCTTTTATAATCTATTTACCTTTTCAGCAAACAGTCTGGAAGAAACTAAGTTTGTTAAGCCAATTGTGCTAGAGCTAAAAGATATCTAACGTGCTTCAACACACCTCCCATATATACCCTACAGTTGGAATCAGCGCAAAGCGAGTGAGTACAAACTACCGTTATTTGAACGTGTGATTTTGATATTTAGATTCCTTCTTCATATATATAGAATCTTATTTAAATGTTTCCTTCTGTCACACAGTTTCGCGACCATTGAACCAGAGGAAATTGCAACCGACTTCGTAAGATTAGGATCAAATCAAACAAATGGAGTGGAAGTTCGGAATTACAAACTAAAAATACGATGAGAAAAATGGATGGCAATAATTAAGTTCAAACATTCACAATGTGTAATGTTTGTAAAGATCTTCGATTTTAAAAATAAATCAACATATTTCAATTTACTTTTATTATAACTATTTATTATATTTTCAAGAATAACTTAATAAAGTTTTCTTATATATTAGTTCTAATTAGTTTAATAGCTTATTGTTGCTAAAATTCAAAAATTAAATATTTGTTTCTAGATGTGTAAACATATATATAAATCAAAATGTAATATTATAACAATAATGATTAAATGCCTTTTATTTTGAAGTTGAGCTGATTTAAGTTTATGGATTGTTTGTGTTAATTTAATAATACCCTTTACTATATCAAATGGCAGGGTAATATTATTCTTTTTTCCTCTTTATAAATATAATTCAAATTGATGATACACAGTTCCAATCAGGGCTTCCAGCGGACTGTATCCAACAATGTGGAAATGTGTCGCTCAAGGTTTTGGTCTTTCAACGTGCGTATTGCCTCAATGGCTGGAATATGATTCTCCAACAATTTCTTCCTCCCCTCTGGAGCTTCGGCCATATTTGTCAAGGTCTGGAAATAAAACCATAGAATCGAACCTTAAAAATTAATAGATAGCTATAATTTTATAAATAATGTTATAATAGCCGTATACACATTAAAAAATAGTTTTTTTTATATACATAGCCGTGTAAATTATATTAGATCAAATGATTGCATTACTTGCATTTGTAATTTCACAATCAGCTATAAACACAAATCATTGTTTTAATTGTGACGAATCTGTATTCAAATTATGAACTTCGTTAAATACCTTTTTCAAGCGATTTATCTCACTTAAACAATCAGTTAGATACCCTTATAAATCAATAGTAAAGAAACAACAGTTGGAAAAAATTAAATTCAGTATCGATATCTACCCTTAACTTACCCTATAATAAAACAAGCTTACCTTGCATGGTTTCACTACAGCGCAGCTTTTTAAATAGGGCCATAGTGTAGTTCGTCAACATAAGCTTGCTACCTTATAGGAAAACGAAAGGTACAGAACATTTCCTTTGGATTGATATATAGAAACATGCATCAAAACCACGGTGATACTACCTGTGCTGCTCTAAGCCATATCTACCGCTGCAGCAGTTCTATTGAAATGTTAAACTATCTAGAACAGTGGTATTCAACCTTTTTTTTTTTTTTGTTCACGTATCCCCATGTATAATTTATCTTCAACTTTGTACCCTTAAGATGTTGGTCTACAATGCAAGCTATAATATTTTATCATCTACATTTAAAATAAAACCGACCTTCCAGATCACATGTTCTTACGTCCGGGTCTTCTAAGGCTAATCCTAAATCTGTCCCTGATTTTCAGTGTTTATAATGAAATAATATGTATTTTAAATTTACGCACCCCCAAAGATGTACTCGCGTAGCTCAGTGAAGACATTGATCTAAAATGCTATAGTACCTTACACAGTTGATTTGCAATTCTTTGCAGTTGAAGTCACTTGCCAACTCAAGAAGCCTGTCCATAATATTAATCTTGAGAGCTTCCTTCTTGCCCATCGTAGTAATGGTGATGAACATTAGCGCTGCGGTAGCCATTGTATGAACCCCCCTGTCCTATTTATCAATAACATTTACAACCACATAATTACAATGTCAAATAATATAATTCTCTAGCCCTACTTCACATTATTGTTCATTTGGGTCACTAGGCTTGGAGTACAAAATGAAAACTATCTGTAGAGCTATACATACCTCACTAAAAAGCGCCCGTTTCAAGCCATGGGTCAAATTGGTTGTCACGGCTATCTTTTTGCCACTAGGATGCACAAGAAGAAGTTGTAGGCAGGAAATCGCTCGAGCCACGACATCGGGCCTCTGTCTGTTCATGAGTACCTCCATTAACCCCATGGTTCCTGATCAATCGCCTCTCCCACAACGTTCTCAACGGTGAGAAGGTGCTCCAAGATCATTAACTGGATTAGCTTCAAGAAAACAAGGATACCTCTTCAACCTCATAGTAGCCTGATACATCGCGTGTCCCATAAATTCTAGTTGGCATGGATATATCCACACGGGCGTCGTTAGGGTTGACGGGACACTCCCACCACCCATTCCAATAAAATGCTCAAATAAACGACGATTATATTTATTCAGAAAATTTAAAATCTTAAATTCTGACCACCATATGCAACAGCTGTGACTAACGAAGACATTTATCTCAGCTTCACAGTGTATTTCTGTATCACATGTACCCTCACGCTTTCATTAATTATTTTATTCAAATTTTTTTTCCATACAAACACCTTGTTAATCCTTTGAAGCTTTATTAATTTTATAAATTAAATAGTTTTAGAGTGCCTGGGTTCGATGCCCAGCACTTCCAGATTTTTCTGCAAAGCAGTGGATCTGTAATGCCTCGTGAGGACAAATAAATAGCTACTTGAACTAAAAAAGTAGCGGCTTAGATCCGGAATACTGAGATTAACGGCCGGAGGGTCGTTATGCTGACCACATGATACCTTCTATCTGTGGTCTTGGGTACTATTTTCTCGAAAAGATGGCGGTCGGTATATCTCAATTGTGGGCTAACGCCATGGCATAATTCCAAACACCAGTTGAATAAGTTGTGTTCTAGAGGACAGGAAAAGATAATGTTCTCCCCTGTGGCTTGTGCCAACGGATTGGATACTCTCTTCGTTCTTGTCTCACAAGGTTCGTGAATACAAAAAAAAAAGTAATGAATGATATTGAATACTCACAACAATGTCATCAATCTCGTGCATCATTTTGCTCGCCAGAAGGGGAACAAAATTCGCATTATTCAAGATGTCGGTTCCTTTAAAAAAAAATCAAATTATTTTAGCAATTTTCACAGATTAAGGTATATGACCTTATCAGAGATTTGTGAATGTTTTACTCTTATCTTACAAGATTAAAGTAAAATTAATTGAGAGGTAAATTGAAATGTATACTTTCAATTTTCCTCTACTAGTCATGTTAATTTTATTTTTTTATTACACTAAAAGATACATTCAGTAATATATTACCTATAACTACGTCTTGTAAATAAAATACCTTTCATTAACCCTGCGAGGTCGCGAGCTTACCTTGTATGGTTTTGTTATGGGCGAAACCAAGTGGACACGTCAAGGTAAAAGCCCTATCAACAAACATCGTACCCGCAGATCCGTGATATGTGGTCCTGAAAAATAGATGCCATACTATCAGATTGCTCTGTCTACATAGTCCTGATCCAAGTCCTTTTCCATAGAAGTTGGTCAACTTTTAACTTTCTAAGGACAAGTTTATATGGACTTTTGATCACAGTTGAATAAATATGTGCGCACGCATGGTAATGAAAGGACCAATAGCAGCGGAAGTCCGTTGCTGATTATAATTCTGATAGTTCAAATCGTGTTATAAATATATGTATCATGATTGTACTTAACCTACATTTAAAATATAGTCCATCCTGAACGTTTTCTAAATAAAAAAAGTTCTTGTTTTCTTTTATTGAACAGCTGACTGCTTGGTGGTTGCTTATTGCTGTAGAGTGTAGACGATCTTACTTTCGAAGATTTTACTGGACGAAGTTTCTGACTTTTTCATTGGCTAGTTTGGTCATTCAGTTAAAGACACGACTGTGTAGGCGCGAATAGAATGTATACGGACTACGGACTATGGACCTATGGGTACGGAGTCTGTAAAAGGGGCTTAAGAGCCCCTACCTTTCAGCGTAATGGATTTGTTGGGTTATCTAGAAAACTATGCATATAAAAGTACCTTATATTCTACTTCACGCCACCTATGTTAAAAAATAAGTATTAGTTTGCCAATGACAACTATTCACAAATCATTAGACCTTGATTTTCCTTTCTTTCTTACCCTGATACGTCCTGGCGACCATTTCTACAGCCTGACTCGCCTTGAGACGTACTTCGGGATGATCATCGTGAACCGTGTGGCCATGTTAGTGATCATTGTTGCGTTCTTAAGTATCGCTTCTCTGCCTACCGCTTGGCTCGCTAGTGTAGTCATAATCTCCGCGCAACGTTTACGCAAGAATGCATCTTTATGAACCATCAAGTCCACGAGTCTAAAATAGTTCAGGTCAAAAGTATATTTTGTTTGCAGATTATTTGTTTGTCATTTTATTGTTACAATTTCCAGCATCATATTCATGGTTGAGGGATAAAGAAATATTTATAATTTAACGAGATTAAAATATGTGATCATTACCTAGAACCAGAAGAATTATTATCTCGTGCTTATATTTTTCTTCAATTTACAGGTATGATTACAACGAAATTATATTAGAGAGGAGCTTGATAAAACAAAAGCATGGCATGCAGAAACGAGAGAAATGGGGAAATTTAGTTGCAGTGCTAACAAACGTCAATCACATGACCAAACACTTCGCCAAATGGGGACAAAAACTTGCGCCAAAACATACTATATGACATGTATTACCATTACAAAAATTATTTAAATTTAAAAAGGCGGGAAAGGGAAAACATGATAGGTGTATAAATAATAATAAATACATACTAAACACATTTTGAAACAGTAAGAAATTAAAAATAAACTTAAACACACATGATTTAGTAACGTGCCTCAAGTAATGGATGCCCTTTCGGTCATGAATTTTCTTTGTCAAACTAAAATAGGTACCTATGCATAAAATTGTTTGGAAAAATTTGAAATGATTTACCGAGGGACAAAGTGAAGTCGTATCGCTTCAAAGCTTTTTTCAGGATCGTGAATGAGATCAGCTAAGGAATTAATAGCTTGGCTGACTATCAGAGGATCATCGTCGTGTAATTCTCGTCTCTGAAAGTCAAATCTACTATCTTAAAAAGAACACAAATCTTTGAAATACAAACACATTATTTTTAAATAGGCCTTTTTTTTAAACTAAAATATAGTTTTTTATATAAAATTATTCAGGGAATAATATAATCTTTAGCCATTTTTTATGTATGTATAATAATATACATATCACTGGCCGTTTCATTTAAATAAATAAATACTTGTTAGTAAGAATTATTATTTTCTGTATTTACATACCAAAAAAAAATTGAGATAAATAAAATACATAAATATTATTGTATATAATTTTTTAAGTAATTCAATATAAAGGTTTAAAGCCTTTAATCACAAATATGAGAACTAAAAAAAGTATCAGTAAGAAACTCTCTTCTTGTACCTAAATTATTTCACAATAATTAAAACTCAGCCATGCTCCATGCAGAGGTTCGAGCTAATGGCTGATTGATAGCTATCTAAATCACATTGTCATAATGATATGAGCAAATTCCAGAAGAACTAGTTACTGTCCTGACTCACAATAGGAAATAGTTTTTTTTACTTACTTTTAATTAAATAAGAGAATGTTGTCAACGTGAACCAAAATTGGTTAAGCTAGTACTTACTAGTTTTGGAAGTGCCCAACGTCCAAATGCCACCTTCGCCCTTGTGACATCGACATGAGGTCCATATATGTTAGGAATAGTTGATTGAAGTTTCAATAAAGGTGGTTTAAAGTCATAATACTTGGTATCCCGAATTATCACTAACAACAAAATAATCACCATTTAATTTTCTACATCATTTTTGACCTAATAGAGGCTAATCGATACTATTAAAAATAATGCTGATGTCATATAATCTAATGTTAAACAACATGCATCACTCTAATAGTATGTTATTTATATTAATTTATATGAACATTACAAATATTGTAAAATTTGATATAAATGTAATGTTCTTTTGTTTTATTGAAAACAATGAGATATATAGATATTGATATGTAGATTATAAATTATTTTAAATGTTTCAAATCATTTTTAAAACATAATTTGTTCACTTAGTTAAACGAAAGGTTTATTATTTCTTTATTTACAACCGCTTAATTTCATCTCAATTAAATTGAAACTATAAACTAAAATCATTACTATTGTATTGTTTATAAACTGTTCAATACATAAGCCTTTTGAATGTGCATAGATATCGGGTGTTACCACAATAGGTCCTATATCCTATTTACATCTTAATTCCTATTTCTATGAGTTATTTGAAATTATTACTTAAAGTATATTTCATATTAATGTGTAATGGGTTATATTAGTTAACAAGGAAGTAGTCAGGGTGGGTTTGGGGGTTAAAACTCCCCTCCCCCGAAATTTTATGAACAAGATAATGATATGGCCTTATTTATGGTTCAGACACTATCAAAATTAATGTACAAATACAAATCAGGGAGGCTGTGTATGCCACAAAAAAGCACTTCAGAGAGCTTCTAGAGGTGTTTAATATTTGGAATTTTTACTAGCCTTCAGCAGTCAGGGGGCTATGTTACCATTAAAAGCACTTCAGATATCTTCTATAACTGTTTATAATTTAGAATTTTTTCCTAGCCTCCGTCAATTGGGGGATGAGCCCATCAAACCACCCCTGAATTTATCGGCTGGCTACGGCCTTGATTAGATAAATATCTGGTGGTAGTTTAGAATATAATACGCCGGAAAAAATATTTTTCTCTACGAGGTCAGATTATTTCGAATTCGGGAAAGCGAACCTAATGCGACGTTAGAGGATTGGGCTCTCCTAAGAGCGTTCTTTACACGAGGCTAGCTATTTTAAAATCTTTCTCTTTTTTTACTATTATTTTATTTATAACCAAACATGTTTAATTTTTAAAAAAGCTAACGCAAGAAAAATATTGACTACATAATGTTTATACTCTAGTATTTGAAACTGTAAAAGTTAATATTTTTCTAATTTGTTCACGCTTTGCTTGAATAGTATACATTTCCCATCTTTTAAGGTCTTGCTATGTATAAGTTGAGTGATAAAATCTATAGTTGTAAAATAATTTTTATTTTTAATTACCTTTGTTGACCATCCTATTTAAAATTCTTGGATTGACATCTTTTATGACATGATTAAGATAATTATTTTTAATAGCTTCCATTATATATTTGCACACGTTAAAATAATAACCAGGTTCTTAATATTTAAAGATCTATCATAAAATTAATTATATTGAGTGTACACTGTACTATTTTGAAAGCTTTACAAAACTATGTTCATATTAATTATTAAACTACCAACCACTTAAAAAATAAAGTTTATATTATTGAAAGTAAAATTAACTGAAGTATTGTCATAGCAATATAAATAGCTTTAATGATTTACTATTAAAACACATTCCCGCATTGTTGTAGATTACGAAATAATTTATCATGCCTCATTTGGTGGGATAAAAGGAAACAGTCTTCACCAATGTGTAATTATTGAGTGCTTTAATTCTTTCTTTATCTGTTTTCAAAGTTGAAACTAAGAATTAACGAAATTTAAAAAAATACAAATTATTATTTTTAGATCATCCACATTCAACATCCTAGCCTTACGTTATAACACTACTTTTTTTCTTTAGTTTTAACATACAACTTTATTTAAGTTTATAAATATAATATGTTAATTGTATTATCATTTTTAATGTATTCATTTTAATATTGTTTACTTCTATTTGTTGTCTGTGTCACACCTATACATTTTTTTGTATCATTCCATCAGAGAGCTTTTAAGCTAATGGAAACCGTTTTATAAATAAATGAATAAAGAAAGAAAGCCCAGGACAAACTAAACCACCTTATCCAAGAATATCAATTTACTGTCTAGAAAATTTAACTCTTCCATATCTATGCTGTTATATTGATTTTATGAATTAAATCAGTTACAATACTTTTTATTATACATTTTGCCCCATTATTAAATAAAACATGTGAGCTATCCTGTAGCTCTACTGTTGTACGTTTGGGAATATGATCTTTTAATATTTGACTTTAAAAAGGATTAGCATTAAAGGATAACAGCTTATTTTGTTTTGCAGATCGGAATCAAACACCAGACTCATGCATTACTGCCAGTTGAGATTAAGATTCAACATCCTATAAAAGTACAAACAATTATGGAAATATCTAATAATTGAGATTGAACTCCAACCTCTTTAGTCAGCCATACAGCTGGTTTGAACGATAAGGGTTAAGCGCAAGCCTTCGGAATAACGAAAAACATATCAGTTATGGCATTGACGCTCCTTCATTCAAAGATACGCATTCGATAAATCGCTGGTTGAAAGGGAACAACTAGTCCCCATTATAACTTAAAGATTATCAGCACAGAAGTGGTAGTCATTGCAATTCTTTTAACTTGTAATTTATTCAAAATATAATATACCAAACTACCCACTCTTTAAACTACGGCTAAGCAAATGTGTTTGCACTCACCACTATATATCATTGAAAACAATTATATTAAAAGCATAAGTGTTATTTAGCAAGTTTGGAAGTGTCAATGGCCTCTATATAATGACTGGACTGATAGCATAAGACAGAGCTAATGTGTCAAAGTACCTATGAATGCATTTGAATACACTTAAAATTATTTTAATTTTTTAAAAAATAGGGGAGATGGGGGAAGAGCGCTAGGCCCCTAAAGACCACACTACCACGTGTGAGAGCTGACTCTATTACTTCTCCTTCCATATGTGCAATTAAGTTAAACTAAGGATGGGTACTACGTGTGTGTCAGGTCAGAACCTATGCACCTTATCATGCTTAGTTGTTTGAAAGAAAGATAAGACTCTAAGAAAGTAGTGTGAGCCAACTCCGAGCAGGCTGGAGAATGAAGAATGCTTGAGCCCCTCATTGGGTGGAAGTAAAATCAGGGAAAATACCCTCAACAGAAGTGAGGGTAAAAACCTGCTAGGGAATCGTGCAGGGTACATAAGAAAAGACAAGTTTTATTTTCATTGTTTATAGCAAAACATTCTTTGGTCAAATAAATCAAATATTTCACCAGTAGAAACATAAGAGTTAAATTTTCTTCACGTGTTGAATATCTGTCAAGGGTGTCCTGGAATTTAATGACAACTTTTCCTTTCATTTAAAAGATTCTCATCTAATGCCGCTATGTTCTTGACAGATATTAAACAACTGTTGATGTCACCATGTGAAGAAAATTAAACTCTTTGTTTTTACTGGAGAGATATTTTATTTATTTCCGTCAAAAAGTTGTGTTATAAAAACGGCAAAAACACTTGCCTTTTATCACGTTTCTTATATTCCCACCTTAACGTATATCCCTAGTAGCGTGGGAAATGTCAGGGATCTAATTATCTATACGAGGCAATTGTCACTTGGATAAACAAATAACCATGTTTTGTGTGTGTGTGTGTGTGTGTGGTGTGTGTGTGTGTGCTGCATGGCTGAGGGCCGTGAAATTTACTATTGAACGTGTTTGTGTGTGATTTGTTGACAGCCTCTGACCCTTAAAATGTATATTGTAGCGGTCAAAGATCTTGTGCAAATAAGGTAGCCAGATCCTCGCCCGGTAGTGACTGGGATTCGACCAACAGGGCAAACCCCGGAGAACATCATCAGCTCAGGGTCGCACTACCCATATACAAGATGCTCCGAAAACACACACATAACATAGTCTACTCAAATACAGGGCACTCCCAAGAACTGTGTCAAAACACCAGAGCCAGAACAACAAGAAGAGGATCCCAGGCCGTGCCTACAATCAGACCACTCCCAAATTTCTCCAGAAGAACAATGCTCAAAACCCCCAGTAACCGATAACACCCCTACTGATTCTGAAGTGCGCTGCCGTCCCGACAGAGCATCGTTACTCTTGATGCCTGCTCAGAAAAAGTGCCTTTGGTCACATCGCGAGGCTCAAATTGACTTACGGTTAGGACTTACACTAAGTAGCTATCCAAAACCTAGTCCGACAACACACAACCTCCCCGCCAGTAGGCCTCCGGCCATTGAGAAGGAAATCTCACTATCCCCATCCTACTCTACCAGTATTGCGAAGCTTCTTGCTCACCTGGCCAACCTGTGGCAGCTTGCACAACGTCTAGGATTTAACTGTGCTCATTCTGATCATCTTGTTGCCTCTGATAAGATTTTGTAGAGAAACAGGACATGTAACTATATTGATTTATTTATTGATAAAACATAAAGCGATTAAATAAAAATCATCATTTAAACTACCATATTTTTATAATTTTATTAGGTCTTATTTTAAGCTAACAATAATGATAATTAATGAATACCTTACTTGAAAGGCTCAATAGAACGAAAACAACATAATAAGCAGCCACATATTTTAGTTTATAAAAGGATTAATATTTATATGTAGACAATATTATATGGGAAACTGAAACGAAAATTATTATATAGGCTAAAGTTCACTGGTCAAATTATATGTGCTTTCTATTTTTATTAGAAACTAGCGCTATAATTCACATTTTAACAACAGTAAATATAGGAGTGTTTAAGCCTGTGTAAATAAATAACTTAACTGTAGGCTACAATACTATATTATTATTTAATAGTTGGTGTTCTTTTAATTATCTACAAAGGGACGAAGGGGTTTCAATTTATTTCCCCAAAGTAGTGATACGGAATGTCACCTGTTATATCAAAATATTTAAAATGTTCCTTTTTGTGTTTTGTGATAGTAAAGAGTCCTGCATTGAGTTAAAACTCATATTAAATACATTCCTAAAACAGCGTTGAACGTATTTTCGAAATAATATTTAAATGGCAGAGGGTGGAGAAATACTGGAAGGGTATATTTGCCCAGTGTGTAAAGTCGATCTTCTTTCACCAGTTAAACTTAGTGAACATTTCCAAGACCAACATAATGAAGATCAGGATGTAATTAAATCATTTAAAGGTTTGTCTTAACTAGCAAAGCTCTAGTAATAATTAGTTTTGAATTGTGAATAGTAGGCTAAATTAATTAAAATCTGCTAAAAAAGGAGGAAATATTGTAGAAAATTATTTAGACAGGGGATCTGATAGAGCTAGTGATAACATCAAAAGAAAGAGGTAATAGTAATAATAATAATAATGAGCGGTTCGGGTGATAGTTGAAGGTAATGGAATAACTATAGAGATATATTGATAGTAAGGCTTGAAACTGACATTTACAAAATGTTAATTGAACCACTTTCATTCATTATACAGGAGTAAAATTTTATCATTGTTTACTATGGACAAATATATTTTAAATTTTCTTAAAGGACCTTCCTACCGGAGTCGCACTATACTGAGATAACAAGCCAGAAAATAAAAGGTTTGCAACAAATGAGGAAAATTTTTTGGGACAGATCAGTCAATCATAAGTTACCGGTACATAAAAGTAGTCCTCAGAGATACATAAGGGTGCTC
This sequence comes from Timema podura, assembly GCA_033556935.1. Taxonomy (NCBI): domain Eukaryota; kingdom Metazoa; phylum Arthropoda; class Insecta; order Phasmatodea; family Timematidae; genus Timema; species Timema podura. The sequence goes on along the minus strand of JAVRXN010000014.1, from coordinate 8,673,188 downwards.
CCGAGGGCCGAGGTACACACTGTTTCCCAGAAAGGTAGAAGCATTACCTTAATAGATTGTAGGCCTACTATGGCCCTATCTTATAAGCTTTACAAGTTAAGCTCACTACCTTTCAGAGTAAATTAAAGTTACTAAGACTGGTAGGGTTACGTCTGTCAGGCATCGGATAAAGATTTAAGTCCTATTCATATACTTAAAAAAACATTATTTCGACAAGAGCCTCATGAAATACTTGATAAGATTATAAAATAAAAGAGCCGAGGTTTAAATCACAGCTATCTTTACTGAGCGTAAAAAAAAATAACCAACCAAAACTTATCTGGAGTTTTATTTCATTCGTGGATGTTTCTTTTTACTGAGCAGATCTTCTGGGAAAAGCGAAAAAGAAAATATTGAAGCTGGATGAAGATTTGTTCACTTCTGACACGGAACAGAGTCAACCGCAGAGTAACTTGTCGGCGGGCTACAGATCTTTCGACTCGGATCCACAGACTATAGGTGAACAAAGTTTTAATTACTCGTTCTGCTTCTTCATTACTTTAGAGGCTATAAATGGGGGATAGTGCTCATCATATAAAGTATATAAAATTGTTTTATATTTCTTTAAACCAAAAAATATATATCTTATTTATTAATTTTAAAAGTAAATTAATAGGAGACTCAAGTTATACATAAATATTATTGTAAAAGATTTTATTTTTTGAATAAATGACTGAATGGTCTAAGGTGTCAATCTCATGTTAGACTAACCTGCTGATGACAGCATCCCGGTCGGGTCTACTGAGAAGGGAGGGGGGGGTTTCTAAGTGGTTTCCCACTCTCCTTCCATGTAAATGCAGGTATATTACCTCTAAAATACTTCCCTCCTCATCCCTACCCCAATTAGAGTAATTATCATATATGCGTACAACATGAACAGGTGATAAGACACAATTGGGGGGGAACTTAACTTACCTAAGAAACGGGTATCTTGGCCAGCCCTATTACATAAAGATTTATTCCTTCCTCCATTTGTTGCAGGCGTCAGTCGAAGTCACACCCGGTATTTCCGCGAAGTGCGGAACACCCGTGTGGAAAGATATGCCGCGGAAACCAACAAACTGCTCATTCGACTGGACAAGCTTCTCTCGGACCTTCCCACTGACCCTGTCAAGAGGAAAGGTGGGACAGTTACAGTTAACTGTAAGCGCTTTATTCATCTTGGTTTTGCCTTTTTTTTTTTGTTGTTGTTATAATTTTGCATCAGATAAGTTGTTTTAAGCAGGGCTACGGAGCTAGAGTTGGACTTTGAAGCAATTTTGGGGGGGGGGGGGGGGGGAGTCTGTAAAATAATACGACTCCAGCTTCAAAGCAAAGACTTAAGAGTATTTATAGCAATCCAACACCTTAACTCGGTCGGTAGCGTTTCTGCCTGAGCTAAAGGTCCCGGGTTTGATTCCCAGCATGGTGAAAAGTTTATCATTGGTGAAATGTGGGTTTACCCTTTCACATTGATAAATTAACGGCCAGGGTACTGGTTGTGCCGGTCCTGGTCTTAAGTTAGATTATAAGGCATATGAAGCTACGACAGACCTAGCAAGCCGGTAGTGGGAAATATATGTCTTGAATGAAAAGTGGCCAGGCCACAGGCTGGAAACGATAATGGATGTAGATTGAAAAAAATATTATAGCAATATTTCATACTTTTTTTAATTATTTAGGGCCAATATTTGTAATTTTGATTGACAAATTTATTAAAATATAGTATTGGATCATTTTACTGCGGTAAATTTTTTATTACTAATTAAGATACCGTAGACATTTCTGAAGGAGTCGGACAGAAGAAATATTGGGGAGCTGGAGTCTTTGAGTCGGAGGCATAGGTGTTAAGTCGAGGGTTTGCCGTACTGACTCCACAGCCGTGGTTTTAAAATCTTATACACACTATCATAATCAGTTCTGATTTTTTATGGATCAAATTAGGTTAAAATTTTTTAAAATACATTTACACTCATTTTACATACACAAGCTTATTCTTTAGTATTCACGAAATTTAAAAAAAAAATGACCCTGGACCGTGAATCAAACCCAGATCTTTGACTTAGTGCACCAATGCTCTGCCACCAACTTGTTCAGGGTCATTCATCCCTCACATTTTAAGGCAAGGTCTGTTATAGATGCGTGGACAGCGTCAAGTGACAATGAGCCGATAACATGTCCATCACAGATTCTGCCTTAAACTACGAGTGAAGAATGACCCTGAGCACGAAACGAACCCTGAATAGTTCACTGGTTGAGAATTGTCTTGCTTAGCCAAGAGTCCCAGGTTTGATTCTCTTGGCCAAGTGTCAATTTTTAAAAAATTCGCGAATATGAGGCTTGATGTGGCTTTTATTCATCCGTAGCTAATGTTCCTTTCAATCTTGTGATCTTCACTTGTCATGAGCATTAAATTGTGCCAGCTTTCACTTGCTTCCATTATTCTTTATTATTTAGGTATCCAATTGTTTTATGACTATTTTTATGTAGCCATGCCTTTCTTAACCATTTAAAAAACTAACTTGTCTATAACTATCTATATGCCGCAATTATTTTTTTAGCATCGCGTCTTACTCCCCATTTTGGGCTATACGCCTAAGTACTATTATTATTAGCACTGTGTCTTACTACCCGTTCGGGTTATACGCACTTATGCTAATGTGTAATGGTAGGGTGATTGCGAGATGAAATGGAGGACCTACAGTTTAACGTGGGATCCGAACCATGGTGGAGGCCTGGCATTCCTCACATTCACAAGTTGTGATTAATACGTCTTGTCAGAGGTGAAGGAAGGGTTTGGCAATCAGATAAATCTGTGGGTGAATTAATGAAGGTTGGTAAGGAGGGGGGGGGGGGGGTTATGTCTGCTCTAGATTTAAGTTTATAGGTCTTAAGCTAATACAATAAGCCTATTTACAAAGTGCATATGTCAAACAATAAAAACTAAGACGCGGTGAAGGAAAAAAAAAAGACTCTCATGATTGACTCTGTCCAGCTCACGAGCAGGCCGTGGTCCCCTGGATTGATGACAAAGATGTGAGACTTTGCCCGTCCTGCGCCAAGACATTCCACATGGCTCGAAGGAAACACCATTGTCGTCTGTGTGGCGCGGTCATGTGCCACGACTGTACACACTTCCTGCCTCTTGCCATTGCAAGTAAGATTATTATTATTATTTTAGGTATTTAATGTGCACTTTCTGAACCGGCAGATTATATCACCGCACGAAGCAAGTAGGACTCACTGGTTAGGCAGGGAGGCTTCGTAAAGTTGTTATTAATTTGATGATTATTATCCTTGCGGTATTTTTTTATCTGTGCAGAGAAGATGACCATTCCTTCATTCCACCACGACACCCCGGGCCCGGCCCTAATGCTCCGCAGAGTCCAGTCAATCAGGGTGTCGGGCTGTTGCGGAGGTCAAATTCCAACTCGAGTCTCAACTCGGTACTGTCATTGGTCGATTCAGTCACCGGGGAGCAGCACTTTAGACTTTGTATACACTGTAAACAGGTAATTGTTGAAACTACACGATATGTCAAATAGGTGCCGATGGGGCCCACTGGACATCAGGAAGAGACCATCAAGCAGTCGTAATAATCATCATCAACTGTTTCCAGCCGGTGGCCGTTTCAGTCTAGTAAAATGCCTTCGTCTTTATTATTTTTTGAAATTATAAAATCTAAAACTTAAGGTTTCTAATCCAATAAGGACATGTTGGCTGATACCTTTCACTTACAATTTGATATGAAACATATTTTTAGATAACAAACCATGTCTTGAATAACACATTTTCTGTTTTCGTTATCAAGTGATTTTGTATGGCAAGAAGTTTACCTGTGCAAAAGTTCTCAGAATGATCGACTGTCCAAGTACTGAGTGTAATGTTTCAGCTTTTGGACACCAGGGAGAAGTTGAAGGAGAGTCGGACAGCAAAGCCGATCTTGAGCCAGTTCTACGACAGGCTGCGGGCCTATCTTTCCGAAACGATGATTGTTGGCTCAGTATGGCAAGATGTGCAATTCTTTGAAGTAAGCATCACGGATTAAGTTAATGTTTATATAACCTGCTTTCCCGAACTGTGGTGGGGGAGTGTCTGTGTACCCCAAGGGGGTATTCGATGTACCTACTAAGGTGTAGCTTTTGCAATAAATGGACTGCAGATAATGGAGATATTTGGTTTCGAATCCCAGTTGGCTGTACTGGGGATGGCTTTTCCACTCTCTCTCTCTCTCTCTCTCTCTCCCTCTCTTCTCCCTCACCCACACAAATGCATCTGCACTTTCTTTTAAAATTAAACCCCACACATAAAAGGGAACAAATACAATATGGCTTTTACAATGAAAAGAAACATAGCTTACACTTTACACTGCTGCCACTGGACAAGGAGGTAATGGCTGCCTCTTGAAGAAAATCTATCGTTAAGCTCACTCTCCCGACCTAGGTTTCATTCTATCGAACTCTCAGGAGGAGTGTGAAACGGCGAGTAACTTCCTAAATAGAGGAAACAAAAAAAACACATAGGAGAAAAGGGAAATTGGAAACAGGACGATAGGACATAAGTGTAATTAATACATATGCATGTAATCTGTATGGGTAGTAAGACGCAGTGCTTATAAAAACGATCCACTACACCCTAATTTCGGACAATGTTTTTCAGTTGCGGGGAATCGACATATCATCTAGAAGATGCTCAACGGTTGAGGGTTAAAGTTCTCAAGCTCGCTGAAAGCATCGACTTGTTAAGGTATGTAGTAGTGGTGTGCATAGTCAATTTTTTGTTTCCATTGCGAGCTAAGTCGAATTTAATAAATGGAATATTACCAAAACTAGATTGACTTTCTAATGTATTTTTTTATTGTTTTAAGTTTCATAAAGTATATGTTTATACTGAATATATTTTTGTAAAAATAATAGGTCTTTTGCGAGTAGTCGTATTCTGAGCGAGCTCGTCCCTTAAGCTTCGAGATAAATTGAAAGTTTTGTAGGCTCGTCATTTTCGAGCGTTCACTTGATGTACTTAATAATCAATTTTAAAATGCAATGTAAGCATAGTCTATTAATTGAGATATCAGAATTTCCACTTATAAATCATTCAGTCACTTAAAAATTGTTAAATATTAATTTCAGTTTTCACATTAAAACGTATACTTTAAAACCACTTTCGACTGGTAATTTATTCAATATTTTTGTCCATTTTGAATCATACTTGAATGAGTTGTTTACTTGTATTGTCATGACAAAGCAATGAAAATAAAAATAGCTAAGAAGATTACTAAGTGAATGATTCTTTTTACTATTTTCTCCTGGTCCCTTTCTAAAATAATAATTTATTTTAAATTAAAAAATGTAATATAAGAATATACTATTGTATTAAGTGTTTTCAAACTTAAGATATTTAAAACTCATATTAATTAATACGTTTAGCTACAAAACTAGCTCTAGTTTAGTTATTATTTAGTTATAGAATTATGTTGGTATTTTTTCTTTTAGGCCCTATATTTTTTGAGTGTTGTTCTTATTTTTAAATTGTGTGTTTTAAAGTATTATTTCTAATTTAAAAAATGTTATTTCCATTTATTAACTTTTTTTCAAAAGTATTTACTATTTATAAAAATAGGTTCATACATATTTTAAGAACATGTGTTTTAATATGCTTTTTAACATTTTAAAATTATGAATATACTCAAACTCTTGAGAGCTTTTAGAAAATTGACTCGGTAAATCGAATGAAAAAACTGATGTTGCAGACCCCTAAAAATAACTTAATTTATCAGCTTTGGGCGAAATATGTAATATGTTTTCATAGAGAATTTAGTTAATTATATTTTTACGTAACATTTAATTTTTTTTTTGGACTTTTATTTGGATTCATAATTATTCAGACTTCGATTTGGCTTCAGGAATATTTGTATTATTCGATTCGACTTTGCGTTTAATTAAAAAAGTGGAGTTTAAATATCCACTAGTAATATTACACACATTTTTTTGCGGTTTTGAAAATATTTGTGGTATCAAGGAGTTCAAGTTAAAAAACTTAAAACTGTTACATATTGTGTTTTTGTGCGCAGTAATAAGATAGCCGTGTTGGGGACGAAGGATGTGGATCACCCTCCTAGAGGAAAGGCCTCAAACTCCAGCAGACAATACGCAGCGCCACCACGACCTACCTCAAGGAACAGCTTATAACTCTCCCGACACTACCCACGGAACAGCAGCTTAACGTCTTGCGCGATCGCAGAAGGTTAACATGTTCTTCCCTCAAGGCATATGTTAAGGAACAATTCAGAATTTATTTTTATCAGGGAAGGGGCATATTTGAATTCCGGAGCGTTTTCCTGTTGTTCTCTTATAGGTCATCATTTCTCTTGCTAAGCTGACGGTCATGTGTTTATTTCTCAGGCAAGAGATGACCAATAGGATCCTGCAGGAGAAGCGGCGGACATTGGAGGCCCAAACGAGGGCGGGCGAGGTCAGGGGGAAAAGGAACTCCCAATCGCCGCAGAACTCGTCGAGCCCGCAAAGATCCTCTGCCAGTCCTCAGCGCTCTGTTCAGGTACACTTGGCCCACACCCTTACCTGGTCATGTTGCATACATTTAAAAACATATCTTTTTTGAGCTACAATTTTTTTTTCTCTCCTAACTAAAGTGGACATTTTAGAAATTAACACATATTTATAAACACAAATATTTCAACGCCACCTGCCATATTTTTCACAATGTGGTAACAAACTGGACAACTTCCAGTCCATTTTGCTCCCTCATAAAAAAGTTCCAGGTGGTATCGATTTTTTTTACACCGCTTATTACTACACATTTGGGTTATACACTATGTACTGATCACGCTAATGGTTTTAGGGGTTAGAGAGGTTATATTAATAGGAAGTGTACCCGCATTTGCATAGAGTGAGAGTGAAAAATCATTTTGAAAAAACCACCCTCAATACACCCGACTGAGATTCGAACCTCAATCTCATCGGCGGTGTAGTCTATTGCGAGAGTGACTTATTATGTCATGTGGCTATCGAAGCAGGTCAAAAATATGTAATTTATAACTGTAATTTGGTTCATATGTTAATAAAACACATTTGTTTAATGTGAAATTCGCAACAGTTTTCTTTTATCGCAACCAACAATAGGGATTAATTAAAGTTTTCATGAACGAGCATTAAAACGTTGTATCGTTCTGGCAGGTGACCTTGGACGCAGGATGGGGCCCTGAGACTGCTCAGATGTTCGACTCGGATGACCCGATGATTCAACAGATGAACATTATTCGCAACTATATAAAGCAGGCCAGGTAACTTAAATACATCCAGTACCATCTTTACCACTCCCCGCGTACTATTGGCTGTATGGTACTTTTAAAGATATCCATATTAATATAAATTTTCTTTTAGCACCGCATTTTAATATTCATTTGGGTTACACACATATGTACTAATTACGCTAATGGTTTATGGTTTAGGAAGGCTATAATTAAAGGAAGTGTACCCGTGTTTGCATGGAGGGATAGTGAAAAAACCACCCTCAGTACAGCCGACCGAGATTCAAACCTTGATCTCCCAGTTATCGGTATTCTAGTCTATTGCAAGAGTGACGCCTTAGACCATGTGGCCACTGAAGCGGGTCTATTTTATTACTTTTTATATATTTTTTTTAATGTAGATTTTTTTTTTAAAGCCATCAGATCCGACTCGATACAATTTACAAAGCCTCATATCTACCTGCCTAGCCCTATTTATTTATTTTTGAATCGAGTTCAATAAAAAAAAACCAATGCCATGAAAACAGTAAATGATTTATTAATATTACAAAACTTGCAAGTTTCTAAAGTCATATAAAATAATGTCATTTTAATTTAAAAAATGTAAATATCATCACATGAATTATCTGATTCCTTATCGTGAAATTGTTGATCATATTCTGAGAAAAGGTTGAAGAGACTATATTAAAAAAATAGATTGGTAAAAAGCGTCACTTTAAGGTTTACGTTCTAATTCTGGGATCTATTTTTTATTTGAAATTTCTAATTCAAATCGAATCTTGAGGTTTTCGCACTGCCGTTGTTGAAACAATATTCTTCTGTACAGGACGGCCCATAAATACGATGAAGTTAGTACCCTGGAACAAAACTTACGAGAACTCCAGGAAGAGTACCACAGGCAGCAGGCGGAAACATTGGTGGACGGAGACAGCTAGGGGTGAAGATAAGTACGGGTGTGCTAGTGCTCGTAAATTCAAAATCGAGTCAAGTTTGAGTAGTTGTTAAAACTATATCTTAAATTTTTTACTTTTAAAAAGTTAAAAAAAAAATTGTGTGCTGGTACCTGGAATTTTTGATTTTATCTCAAAAATGTAAGTTTAATTTATTCGATAGCAAACAGAATCTCCCATTATTTACTATGGTTTGATTTATTTTTAAATGCTTGTATGGCTACCATATTAAATTTAGTTAAATATCCAAATTTGTGTGATCATAAAACTTTTTTTATTTCACAAAAATGGTATATTCCTAAGTTTATACAGTATTTGTGTTTATGGTTTATACAGTATTTGTGTTTATGGTTTATACATGGATTTATTGTAGCAATTAAACTTGAAATATTCTTAGTATAACTCAAACTCGACTCAAGTGAAAAATTTAATTTCGCACAACCCTAAATAAGAGTTTCTAACATTCAAGAACGGTTATATAATACTGATCAATCACACACAATCTTTTATATTCATCATCATCATCATTATCATGAACTGTTTCCAGCCTGTGGCGAGGTTCGTTTAGTAAAATGTCTCCATCTCCCTCCGTCCTTCCACCATTCTTACTCCTGCACTCTCCTCCACTCTACTTCTCTCACTTGCACACTTGCTGCTATCTGTTTCTCCCATCTCTTCCTTGCGGTCTTTTCCGTTCACATCCATTAATCTTCTTAGAATCCTCTCTCCTTCTATCCTCATTATGTACTCATACCATCTCAGTCTTGCTTCCTCTACTATCTCATGTACTCCAACATCCTCATTACATGCTCAAACCATCTCAGCCTTGCTTCCTCTACTATCTCATGTACTCCAACATCCTCATTACATGTCCATACCATCTCAGTCTTGCTTCCTCTACTATCTCATGTACTCCAACATCCTCATTACATGCCCATACCATCTCAGTCTTGCTTCCTCTACTATCTCATGTACTCCAACATCCTCATCATGTGCCCATACCATCTCAGTCTTGCTTCCTCTACTATCTCATGTACTCCAACATCCTCATTACATGCCCATACCATCTCAGTCTTGCTTCCTCTACTATCTCATGTACTCCAACATCCTCATTACATGCCCATACCATCTCAGTCTTGCTTCCTCTACTATCTCATGTACTACAACATCCTCATTACATGTCCATACCATCTCAGTCTTGCTTCCTCTACTATCTCATGTACTCCAACATCCTCATCATGTGCCCATACCATCTCAGTCTTGCTTCCTCTACTATCTCATGTACTCCAACATCCTCATTACATGTCCATACCATCTCAGTCTTGCTTCCTCTACTATCTCATGTACTCCCTGTGCCTCCACTATTTCCTGGATAACTTCATTCCTCCTTGTGACAGCTCCTCAAAAACTTCATTCCCACGGCCTCCACCTTCTTTCTCTTTTATCCAAAGTCCAAGTTTCCGCTGCTCACATTATTATGAGTATGAAGCATGTTCTATACAAAACTTCCTTACACTTCTCTTTTCCTTAGAAGGTCTCTTACACACCTGTAGAAAACCTCTCCCTGCTGAGCTCATCTCACTTTATCTTCTCTGCTGCCCCCTTTCGCCTTGATCCACCACCAAGAAACTTTATGCTTTTTGCTTCTTTCAACTCTACTCCATCCAGTTCTCTCGCGTTTCTTGTCCTTGTTCTCTGCCTTGTCATCACCATCACTTCGCTTTCAATTCAATTCAATTTTTGGCTGAAAAACGGCAAACATTTAGCACATGTCTCTAAGCTCTATATTTTTCTCTTACCTGTTTTTGATCTGCCGCTAAATATTGATTCCATCTTACAAAAACTTTAATATTTCGATGATGTTTGTTCAGTTTATAACCTCCTGAGGAAGATACCATGTTGCATCGAAATATTCAAGTCTTTGTAAATACATGTTTGTTTTTTTAAATTTCATTTGTCCTTCATTTTCTACAATTATATAATATTTATTTATTCATATATGATGTAAAAATGTAATTAATTGATTCTTTCGGCTATTACATCTGATATTTTCTTCTGATGTATAGAATTTATTAAACAGTGGAAATAAAAAAAAGTGTGAAGTTTATGTGTTACTTGACAAACAATTAAAGCTGAAATATTGTATTATAATATTGTACTATTAATAATAAAAATATTTTCATTTATAGCAAAATTTGTTCTTTATTGGTGCATATGTAAAAAAAAAGGTTTATTCCTTGATAGGAACCAATTATTTTATCTTCCCTCTTTTCTCACATCCAAGTCACATACATACAAAGAGATGGAAGGAGCAGATAACAGAAAGTGTTCAAGTGAGAGAAGACGAATGGAAGAGATTAAAGGAGGAAGGATAGAGGAAGGATAGAGGAAGACTGAGGCATTATTTTACCAAACTGAGCCAGCCACAGGCTGGAAACAGTTGATGATTATTGAGATACATACAAATTTATTTAAGGATAACCTTTTTTTTTTCACATAACACCACAAACACATTCATAATTTAAGTGTTTCGTAAATATCTTGAATGTGTGTTATTTTCTCTAACGAAGAGGAACAAACTTCCAAGATATCACGGCATAAACACAAGAATTTAAAGTCTAAAAAAAACACACACTTTCTGTAAAAACAGTTTCAAATTTCTGATTTAAAAAAAAAAGAGTATGTTTTAAGTTTTTATTTAATATCGAGAGCTTGTTTTTGTACTAATAAAAATTTTTAATTTGAGGTTATTTTACTTTAATTTTCTGAACTCTTGTTATCAATGTACTGCACGACCCATAAGTATGGCGTTATATGCAAATCCTAGATAAAGCTCGAAGTCAATAGACGGACACCAAGGAGTGATCTAGACACGACCGAACAATGAACATATGTCTACCTGCACCGGTCCTCCACACTGGCCTGTAAGTGATAAAATGTATGTGTGTTTACCATCCCTCGACAAGAGCACAAATGGAGGCAGACCTTGGCCCGCAAACATTTCTGTATGCCGCTCTAGTTAGCCAAAACAGTTTTATACACGCATATGTACTGATTAAGCTAATGTGTCTGGGATAAGGAGGATTGAATCTAGAGGAAGTGTGTCTTTATTTGCATGGAGGGAGAGTGAAAAACCATCATCGTGAACTGTTTCCAGCCTGTGGCCAGTTTCGTTAGGTAAAATGCCTCCATCTCCCGCTGTCCTTCCACCATTCTTCCTCCAGCACTCTCTTCCACTCTCCTCCTCTCACTTGCACACTTGCTTCTATCTGTTCCTCCCATCTCTTCCTTGTGGTCTCTTCCCTACATACTTCATATCCTTTAATCTTCTTGTAATCCTCTCTCCTTCCATCCTCATTACGTGTCCATAACATCTCATCCTAGCTTCCTCTACTATTTCATGTACCCCAACTCTTGATACTATATCTTCATTCCTAATCCTATCTCTCCTCATGACAGCTAGCATGCTCCTCACAAACAAACTTCATTCCCACGGCCTCCACCTTCCTCGTATCTCTTTTATCCAAAGTCCAAGTTTCCGCTGCTCACGTTACTATGAGTATGAAGTATGTTCTATACAGAACTTCAAGGGCACTTCTCTTTTTCCTTAGAAGGTCTCTTACACACCTGTAGAAAACCTCTCCCTGGACGACCACCCTAAGACAACCCAACCGAGGTCGAACACTGATCTCCCCGTCGTCGAGAGTCCAGTCAATCGCAAGAGTGACGCCTTAAAGAGTTAAGTGGGTTAGTTTGGTTTTAAAAAGCTGCAATTGCAGTTTCTACCCATTGATCCCCGATCCCTAAATTGCCACTAGCTGATAGAATCGAGGGGGGGGGGGAGGGGAAGTTTTGGTTTACATCAACCAAATGTATCCTCCATATAGAGGGAGCAAGCTTACCTTACTTAGTTCCACTATGGTGCAGCTTATAAGATAGGGTCATAGTGTAGTCAGTCAAGGTAAGACTGCTATAAAACCGTTACTTTTTATTTATTATTTTATCACCACATGCTACCACCTCTCCATGTTATAGCATATATGATTACTCTAATGAGGTAGGGATGAGGAGGGAAGCATTTTAGAGGTAATATCCTGCATTTGTGTGGAAGAAGAGCACAAACCATTTAAACACCCTCAGATGTGACCGGTATTCAAATCTCAATCTCCCCGTCATTAGCAGGCCAGTCCAACATGAGAATGACGGCTTAGACCATTTGGCCATTGAAGCAAGTCCTTTATATTTAGAAAGTACTTTTACAATATAAGATGCGTTTTTAATCTCGGTTGATTAAAAGTAGGGGTTTGTGATGTCAAGTTTTTTTTAATTTGTTTCGATCTCTCAAGCGAGATTTCCGTCGAGCTTAGGTTTAATAATTAGTATTTTTAAAACATTACTTATGTAAATAAAAAAAAACATGCACTATTTAAAAAATTTTTTTAATAAAACATGACTAAAATATTTTAAAGAAAAGTATCGTTGTGTTTGCACCAAGTGTTTCCAGACTGTGGTTGGGTCAGTTTAGTAAAATACCTCCATCTTCCTCCATTCTTTCTCTTTAATTGCACACTTTCTGTTAACCTGAAAAGAAAATATAATTTTTTCAATCACAAAAAAAAAAAAAAAAATCAGACACACGGTTTTTCTAATCACAGAATCTTACTACCTGTTCGGGCTATACGCTTATGTACTAATTAAGCTATAGTGGTTTTAGGGATTAGGAAGGTTATATTTATAAGAAGTGTACTCAAATTTGCATGAAGGGGGAGTGGGAAACAGGAAAAAAAACCTCAGAACACCTGACCGAGAGATTCAAACCTCCGTCATCAGCAGTCTAGTCTAGTGCAATTGTAGCGCGTTAGACAACGCGGCCACCGAAGCAAGTTTACTCGGTCACTGACCTTAACTTCACAATAGCAATCTGTATAATTACCACTTCATCGGTTTCTCCTCACACTCCTCATTTCACAAACCACATCCAAACAAGCAGAGAGAAGAAAAACGAGTCATTCATTCCCACACCCGATACAAGAAAAATAAATAATCTTGTTTAAGAAGCTCAAAATTTCGAGCACATAAAGATTCCGAGAGCTTGGGTTTGTCTCCAAGGTTGAAATACGAGTACTCTAAGCGCTCTAGGTAAAATAATCACTAACTGTCTGTCGACAATAATGGTGGTGAGAGCTATCATAGCCTGTCCGATACGTCACTGGCCTTCTCCTTGCTGTTGGCGATCCTGGAGCCAAACTGAAACGCCCTTTTCGGCAAACAAGCCGCTTTGTACAGCCCTAGCTTAGTCGCCGCCAGACGTAGCAGGGTCTTATCTCCCACCCCTGGTGGCAAGGACGGTATAGGACAACATCTGGAACAATCGAGGGGCAATGGGCTAGGCGGGATACAAAATCACTCGTAATATTATTTTCAATAAAAGAATGGCAAGTTAAGGTGTCAAATGGTTGTACATTAGAGATGGTTCAAATCCTATTTTTCTTGAATCAGAAATCTTTACTTTTATTTTGAATCCGAATCTGAATTTGAATTCCCAAATCTTTAAAAATGTACAATCTTATAAAAAGTTAAAATATTTAAAATGTATTTTAAAAATATTTGTTTAGATGCCACTGACAAATAATATTTATTTTTAGAGATCGATAAGTGGTAATTGATCAAGCTAATTTTTTTTTCCTCTAGAGAAGAATAAAATATATCTAATTTTAGATATAAAAAACAATTTCATAGGGAAAAAAAACACTAAAAAAGGAATTATGCTTGTGTGTTGGCTACCCTCCCTTTGTCACCCCGATAGTTTCCTCACCTGTGCCAGGGCGGCAGAGCTCCTACATAGCTGATGACCCCCTCGTCCAAGTACGGGAACCTGCCCTGACGCCCGTGGTCAGACAAGATCCTGTCGTCCCGACCAAGGTTACGAGTTGAGATCCTGGCGAGGTCATGCCGCAGCTCAGCTAGTAGGGCCTGCCAGCCGCGCTGACCAAGTGTAGTGCGATGTCGCATGTACCCTCCCAGCTGTTCGTCTGCGCCCATACCGAGCAGAACCACCTGCGCCAAGGTCAGAAAGAATGTCATAGGCAGGGAGTCTAACCGGGACCAATAACTGAAATTAACAGTTATTTTAAAGAAAGCAGAGCCGAAACCCCAAAAATAAATTGCCTAAGAACCGGAATTATAATCGATATTTTCTTAAGTTTGTATCAGTTACTAAATTATTTTTTAAAATCGCATTTTATGCAAAGTGCCAGGCATTTATTAAAAAGGAATATGTAATAACAACTAACAATGAAGTATAATCAAATAAAACTCCACCTTCAAGGCTGATATTTACCCTGGCTGGGGATATGTAACTACTATTATCGCTACTAGGAAGCACCAATGTTCCCTCCCCGCGGCTAGCGAACCACAGGGCACAACCGAGGCTGTCGTCGAGGATTGTGTTCAGAGGGTGGATCAAGTCGGAAATCCTCCGGCTGCGTTCTAGACACAGCTCCTCTTGACTCACGTCGATCTGCAAAAATTTGCGGCTATAGTCACACATTTTTATAATATGGTTATTACTGGTTTGATTCACTAAACTACTTAATATTATTTAAATTGAAAATTACATCTTGACATGGGAATCAAACTCAGAATCTTTGACTCATTACGCCAATGCTCTTACCGCTGAGCTATACAGGAGTCGTCCCATGCCCAGGGTCATTCTTCACTCGTATTTTAAGGCAGTAAGTAAGCCTGCTATCTTTCAAAATAATCGAAGTGTACATTATATGCTTCTTTGGTGCTGACTAACAGCTCACGGCTTTGAAAAGCTACCAGACCAAATTATGTATCCCTACGCCGTACCATATGATCTGCAAAAAACATGTGTTTAGCAGCTGTCACTTCTGACAGACAAAATTTAGGTATATACCTAAATGTTGACTGTCAGAAGTCAGCTGTGATTGTCAGTCAGCACCAAAGAAGCCATGGAGATACTGTACCTGTAACCACAATGCAACTTTATGCAAAGAAGCATTTGTTTAGAAGGAAAGTGGAAACACTGTCGTCGGTAGTCCTACTACCTCTTTACTTTACCTCCATTACTGTTTCCAGCCTGTGGTCAGTTTTTTATTCAAGCCATATATTTTCCACTATCGGCTTGCTAGGCCTGACGTAGCTTCTTATGTCTTATAATATAACTTAAGACTAGGACAGGCACAGCATTTAGTCCCCCGGCTGTTAATTTATCACTATAAAAGGGTAAACCCACATTTCACCAATAATACATTTTCAGCTATGCTAGGAATCGAACCTAGGACCCTTAGCTCAGTAGACAGACATGCTATCGACTGAGCTAAGGTGTTGGATTCCTACTGCTTCTCAGGATTTAAAAGCATTCTCTCATACTAAAGTCAAACATGGTAATCTTTTTAGAAGAAGATAAAGAGAACATTTATTTTCTTTCTCTAAGTTTTACCTCAACAAAATTCCAATTTCTCTCGGGGTGAAGTTGCCGTAGTTCTGCCCATGTTTGTCTGCCCGTCTTTCTATCTGGCACGTCATCAAATTTGTCCGCCCTTTGCGTGCTGCCTTGTTTCCTTTCCTTTCTGGACATCTCCCTGTGCGGCCTTGGTCTCTCAAACGCGACATTCAGTAGATCTATCGGCTCACCGCTAGGCACAAACTCGTGGGCCAGTGCTGCCAAGATGGCAGAGTCTAGCCCCCCGGAGAACAAAACCGCGGTCTTACAATGTTGGCAAACACGTTTTGTACCCTCGTCTTCAATGTGTACACTGTTCATATCAGCACTCACTTGGTCTGTGCCGTTAAAATCTTGTATTTCGGTGTTTATTTCTGTCGGTGAGCGGACTTCACTTTTAAAACCCCAAACTGAACTTTTTACTTCAAGGTCCCCACCAAATTTATTCTGTCCCATCACTTCTTTGCAAACTGTCGATCGATTGCGAGCGTTACAAATCGTAGCACATGATTGACACGCATCGAGCTGCGTCTTCACTCTAACTTTCACAGCCCTTTTAAGAATACCGATCAAGTCGTCGACCCTCGAGCTTAAGGCTCGGTCTTTTAGCAAATCCTCGAGGAGTTTCATATGTGACAAAGAGGGGTGTTCGACTCGTGTGAAGGGCGACAGGTCGTCTGTGGTCGGTCCAGTCAAGAACAAGCCGGCGTCAGGAAGGAAAACCGGCGATTGTATTTTAATAGGGGAGATTATTAGTTCGAACGATTCCTTTTTAAAAGATGAGATCTCATCTTCCGTCATGTCCGACCAGGGGTGGAGATGAATGCTGTCAAGACCTGAACAAGTAAACATTATTGGTGAACTAATACATTCACAGAGAGGATAGCCACAGTGTGGGAAAACAAGGAAAAACTTGAAAAGTGAGGGAATTAAAATTGACAAGAAAATCAGGAGAATGCCAGGAATTTTATGATTATTTTGTTTATTATTTATTTGAGGTATTTATTGTGCACTTTTGAACCGACTGATTTTATCAATATACAAGAATGTCTAAGAGCAAGAGCGAAGGGGCATATCAATTTTGCTGGGAATGGTATCTTCCCCAAACCTTCCAGGATTCTTTTAAACACCACAAGGGACCGACAGCTTTATTCCCCCTCTGAAGGAAGTTGTGGTATGGATTTTTATCGCTCAAGAAATATAAATTCACACCAGCTGGGTTTGAACCCACGAACATCGGGTCTTTAGGCAAGCACTTTACCCCAAGACCAACGAGGTCGACAATTTTATAGTTTAACAGGGGAAATGATGAATGTGACTATCCAAAGAAGAAAAATTTCAGTTGCATTTTCTTAAAAAAAAATTTTGATCAAACTCTTATGGAGAATATATTTATATTTTAATGTATTTCAGAAATAATTATTTATACAGGGTGTACAGCCAAACTTTATTTTAAAATTCCCTGACTTTTCCAGGTTTTACAGAGACACTTTCCAATTTTTCCAATAACTAAATGTTACAAACATTATTTTATCAGGATCGCAAATTAAATAGTGTAATAATATTTCTATACATATACCAAATCTGAAATTGTGTCACTCAATGACAGATTTCAAAAATTTCAGTCTAAAGTAATGGGCTATCGTTGTTACCTATTTACGTGTGATATAAGTTAGATTTCAGTTAGATCATATTGAGTACACCAGTACAGTTTAAAATCGTTTAGAGACACATTCTCTTTTGGTTTCTTCTTCCAAGAGTGTAATCGGATTCCCTCATACGCGAAAAGACATGACAACTTTGGCTAAAAACGCGGAGAGAGGGGGTAGAAAGATAATGCAAAAATTACATGTTGGTTTTGAGAATCAAAATTAGTTTACTCAATTGTGCTAAAAGAGATTTGCGGTGACTATTGACTAGAAGAAAAATGTTATTTTGACTATCGTAAATTAAAGTTGAGTAAAATTTTAGTGAATATGTAAAAATTCCAGAAATTTGATCCAATTCCTTGACTTTTCCAAGATTTTTCTCTAACCAAGAAAATTCCCTGACTTTTGCCTGTTTTCTAGGTTTTCCAGGTCACTGGACACCCTGTTATAACAAAGTGAATATTTTTATATAATTTTAAACATCTTTATAAATCTCGAAATGTGTTTTTATCGGGAAAATTTTGAATTTATGAATCAGTAAAAAGTCAGGTTGACCTTGGTGGTGTTGGGGTAAGTAAAATGAATGTACCAGTAGATGGTATGTAAAAGTTTATGCATAAAAAGTGTTACGAATTGAAGGATACAAGGGGAAATCGAGGGAAGTCCAATTTTTAACTCAAATTGAGTCAGCACTGTCATCTATTAGACAATCATGGTATCTTTCTAATACAATTTAGATTACGGTTAAAAGAGAGCTATGCAATATTAAAAAAAAATAGTATTTTCTGGGCTCCTTGTGAGGTTTGAAACATAAAAGTTTTTGTCCTGTAAAGTGTATAGCAAGTGTCTGGAACCTTTTTGGGGACCCCTAATCAACTTTTACGTTTCTCCACTTTAATTTTAATTTTTTTTATACATCTTGTATTTTATTCCTTAAATTCAATATTTCCTTCGATACTTATATTACTACTTTTATATAAAATATGTAATATAAATAAAATGTACACTCTGTTTATACTGAAAGGTAGACGTCTTACCTTGACTGATTACACTATGACCCTAACTCATAAGCTGCGCCATAGTGGAATAATGCAAGGTAAGCTTGCCTTTTCATGACGCTGTAGTTTTCTTAAGCGATCTACTGGAAATTGCGCTGCGAGATTGACCGGTCAATTGCGATCGACCTTTTTTCGACCTCTGGAGTATAAAACATGACTTTACCTCTTTTCACCCTGTATCCTTCAATTATAATTTTAGAAACAAAAGTTTATAACTCATATAGAAATAAATATGTACCATTATTTTCATCTAGATGAGCACAGAATATTCCGCAGGCAGGAACCTCCTGGAATTCGGGTCTGCTCTTTTTAGCCACCGAGGTTAGCACTAACATCGAGCAGAGAGTGTTTATCTGCCAAAGTAAGCTGTGACGACCGATCCGGTCCCTGCCAAACCACAGTCGCTTGCTTGTGTTGTTCCAATAGATGAAGGAGTACGGGCCCCTCACTGTACACATAACTTGGAGCAGAGGAACCTCCTCACCCAGAGCATCCAATAAGACTTTTGTGTCCGAAGTTTCCGTGTTGCCGGACTGGAACAATAACTGTATTGCTTCCCAACTGATTTCTTCAGCTCTGTGTCTTACTACCCATTTGGGTTAGACACATATATGTACAAATTACGCTAATGTGTTAGGGATGAAGAAGGTTGAATTAAGAATAAAAGTATCCGCCTTTGTGTGGAGGGAGAGTGGAAAACCCTCTGGTAAAAACTACCTTCAGTACACCCGACCGGTATTTGAACCCCGATCTCTGTGTCATTGGCAGATATTGCGAGTGTGACACCTGAGCCCATTCGAGCATCGAAACGGGTTTGAACCAACAGTTGTGTATACTTAGACGAAAAGAAAAATTTTGAAAATTCAGTTTAAATGTAATTCATATCATAAACTTGGAATCAATGCGTACTAGTTTTCCGCCAAAGATGTCGCCATTCCATAAAAGGACATTTCCTTTGTTGTCGATGGCTGGTTGGCCAAACAGTTGTCTACCTTGCATCCAAAGGACAGAGCCCACAAAATGAGCCTTATATCCTGGGACTCCTTGAACGTCATAGCGAGAAGATGCATCGGGGCCTCTTCGGCAGAGACACTCTGAAACATCTTTCTGAAAAAGAAAAAAATAACTTTTGGAGTTGACAAGCTTTATCTATATTTTTAAAAAGTTGGAAAATACCCTTTTAAGTTTACATATAAAGATAGTAAATGTTAAAACCCTTTAAGAGGTATTTAATACAAGGAACCAATCAAATAAGATTATATGATTATATTAATAAAAATTTGTTCATTTTATTAGAAAAGCAAATATTTTACAGAGGTTTTTTAGGGCAGCTTTTTTCAAACTGGGCTTCGCCATACTTATCATAGGTTCCAAGAGGCAATTTTATAACATTATTTTTTTTTTTTTCACAATAACATCAGTATAACATTGCAATTGTTAATTTTTTTCGTATCTAAATAAAGAAATTTGTCAAAGCTGCGGCCAGAACATGTGATGTTTGCCATTTGTTTTATAATTTCATGCTTGTAAAATTTAGATGTTGTTTAATGTTCATATTAGTGTTAATTTTGTTATGAAAACCACATGTATTTTTCCTCGGCGCTAAAAAAGTTTAGGAAACCCTGCTCTGGGGTTTGAAAGGGAAGCTATACGTCAATGTGAAATAAGTGTCTTACGTTGGTTGGTTTGGGAATGTTGAGAGGATGAGTGTGGATTGATTGAAGAAGCAAATATATGAAGGTAGAGTGTGTGTGGATCAAAAGGAAGAGGTAGGCCATGTAAGACGTGGCTAAATGTTGTAGACGAATGTGTGACTCGGTGTATGGATGTTATTGAAGCGAAGGGAGTATGTATGAATAAGGAAGTGTGGAGAAAGTTAGTGAGGATGGATTAAGTACAGAGTTTTTTTTTTGCTATAAGCACAGTTTCTTGCCTACCCCGTTAGGGAACATCGTAATTAGGTATGTATGTATGAATTTAGGCCTATGTATAATTTGTGTGTTGATAAAATAAGTTGATTCAGAAAGAACAAGTTAAATACCTCAAATAAATAACAAGATAAGAGAAAAAGTTTTGTATTGTCTAGAGCAGAGGTTCCCAATTTTTTTTTTTTGCCACGGAACCCTAATTGATCATACTTTTTTTGGCGGAACCCCATTTTGATAATAACAAAAGTGATTGTACCTTGTAGTGTAGTTTGAATATTTTCATGTTTGACATGAAAAGAAAGAATAATTATAAATAAAAAATAATTATTATAAGTATTATAAAACATTTATCGTACAAAAAAAAGTAACTATTTAATGTGAAGAATGAAATTTTTTCACATATTTACTTATAATAGCACTAAAATTAGGCTTAATGTCTGACAATTGAACGCGAAGATCTGAACTCGGAACCCCTTTGACCCTTCCACGGAACCCCAGGGTTCCGCGGAACATCTTTTGGGAAACGCTGGTCTAGAGTGTTCTTCATACCATGTTTATATTGCGCCATTATAAGTAGTAGGCCTAATAGACTACCTATTCTGGGAACCTACACCATAGGCAATATATTTCAGTAGAAATAATTGCAACTGGTATTTATTTAAATCATTTTACTATCTTCAAAATAATCTTAACCTAATCAAATGTTTCTCTAGGCTGAAAGTTCATAGATAATAATAATAATAATATTTAGCACCGCGTCTTACTACCCGTTCGGGTTATACGCTTAAGTACTAATTACTCTAATGGATTAGGAATTGGGAAGGTTGAAATTAGAGGAAGTGAACCCGCATTTGCGTGGAAGGAGAGTGGAAAACCATTTAGGAAAAACCACCCCAGTTCACCTGACAGAAATTCTAACCTCGATCTTCCCGTCCTCGGCAGTGTAGCTCAACACGATAACAGCGCGTTAGCTAACTACACCACCGAGGCGGTAAAAAGAAAATAGTGAGTACTATATTGTGATATAGTTTATAATATGATTTTCTTTCATTGTGATATTACTTATAAATTTTAAGCGAGAACCTACTAATATATGTTCTAGATAAGATGATGAAACAGAATCATTTTGACAAAATAAACAGAATATTCCACACATTGATAATTAGAGGTTATGTCAACCGAAAGCCCGAAATGCGCCAGCGCCTCCTACAATTCACCAAAGGTTTTCCACAACTAAAGTTTATAATTCTAGTGAAATCATGGCGTTATATAAACTTGCAACTTTAACCTCTAGTCACCAAATAATCATTCGTTCAATTTAAACTAGTAGAACCTTGGCAACAAACTCAACATTTAATACGATACGGTATAGAGATTAGACCTATTTCTCAATATTCTAATCTTTATCATCTATAATAATTTATGGCATTAGGAGGAACCAGTGTTACCAAGTCTATAGTCTCTAGCGATAGTACATGGACCTGAAATGGATTGTATTTTGACCAGTAGGATACTACTTTCTGTTATTATATTGATAAACCCTGTGATTTTCATAGAAAAAACAATAGTTAATGTAAAATTTGTTACTAAATAGCAGGGCCACAGGATATTACTTTTAGAAAATATCCTAAAATTGGATTGTACACGTGGTGAAATTATATCAAAAGTAGTATCCAGATTGTACAATTGGCAACACTGGGAGGAACTAAAACGTTCTTAATAGCAGACTAAAAAATGTAATGTTTCCTTTATTATCTATGAATGTTTCGCAGCAATTTTCAAACGCTATTTCCAACAAAGTAAATACCACTCCTCAACAACAACAATTATTATATTACTATTGCAATCATTATGGCATTTAAAAATGAATGCAAGCCCTGCTAAACTTAACTTTACGTCTGTCGCCCTCTATGAAACTTCTAGAACTAAACTCTCTCTTAGATACTTTTTCATTTCGTATGTTGACTTAAAATATTTTATTGTTTTCGTGTGTATTTTGTGTAGCTCTTCTCACTGCTAAATAATAAACCCGCAAACGACGATTTAATAATTGTTTAGAACCTTTAGGATGTGATGGTTACATATTTAATAGACAGTTATAATTCTAAACTAGGTGATCCGTAAATAATATAAACTATAATTAATTATTTACATGACTTTCTAAACTCATTTAGCAAGTAATAATACACAAGTTGTACAGATATTAAACAAAAATTGAATTCTCATTTTTTAAGTGTCAATCATTCAAAGGTAATTCTAGCTAAGTTTATTTTTTCTTCGGTGTAATGCCTTTTCCAAAATAAGATAAAAAAAACATACATACCTAATCACGCTGTTCATATAGCTAAAAAAAAAATCCGTACTTAATCCATCCTCACTAACTTTCTCCACACTTCCCTATCCTTGCATACTCCCTTCGCTTCAACAACATCCATACATTGACTTATACATATGCTCTTTTTTTCCTAACTAGATTCCTAATCTCTTTTTTTACCAAATTCATCCATAATTATAGCCTAGTCATTCATCCTCCAAGCTTCTCCTTTCATACATACTTGACCATATAGTGCTGCTTTCTTCTACATTATTTCTAAGATTATTAGCAGGTAGTAGCTAGCACTGCAGTCTTCCTTAGATGTGTGTGGGGAGAGTGAAGTCTAACTCAAGGATCCTGGAAAAATCTTCCAAAACTAGTTTTTTTTTTCACTGGGTCTTGCTACCTATTCGAGTTATAGGGCAATTAAACTTATGTGCTGGATACGCTAATCTTTTAGGAATGAGGAAGGTTGAATTCAGATGAAGTGTACTTGAATTGGCATGGAGGGAGAGTATAAAACCATTTCGGGAAAACCACTCATAATACACCTGACTGAGATTCGAATCCTGATCGCTCTGTCATTGGCGGTGATATATTAGACCATTCGACCACCAAAGCGTGTGTTTTAAAACTAGAATTTTGTAAAGGTCTTATAAAGTACCACGTATGTTTATTGTTCTTTTAGGCGAGTCGTAACTTGCAATAAATAACATATTTGTACTCTTTCCAGGTGGAAATGTCTGAAGAAGACGTGCTCTTTGTGCGTGGGGAAGACTTCAGTCCAGACGACTGGGATGATTCCAAACTGGTCACGCTTATGACAAGACAATGAAAGACGTGAAGAAGAAACTTATGCAAGACATGGGAATCCGCAGCCTGGAAAGTCAAGACATCAAAACCGACAAACCTAACAAAAAAACAAGCCCAAAAAACAAACCAAGCAATCCAAGAAATGGGTGGTCGGCGGCAGTGCCGCTGCTTATACTCTGCGCGATACGAGTGGTACGAAGCTTCGATATTGAAAATATTCCCGGAGAAAGGTACTTGCCTTGTACGTTACGCCGGATACAAAACAGAGGAGGAGGTCTCGTTGGATTCACTGCTACCTTCTGCAGGCCCCAAAGCTCGGAAGGTTCAAGAAGCTAAAGCCGTCCTCGAAGGAGGAGAGACCAACGGTTATGACGTTGACCACAGCGACGAGGGAGCAACTTCTAGGGATTTCAAGAACTCAAGTACAGGGAAAGGTTTCCTAAAAACTCGTTCAATTCCTCGATGCCGCCACTATTTAATCCGTCGTCGGGACTACCGCCCTTTGTCGGTTCGCTCGCATCTCCATCTATGCCGAGCTTCATGCCGCCGGTCCCGATGTGCTTGTCGCAAAGTGTGAGCGAAGATTCAGAGGCTGTGTCGGCCATGTTAATGTCTTGGTACATGAGTGGGTACCATACTGGCTACTATCAAGGACTGAAGGAAGCTCGCTCTAACCAATCGTCGGGCGCTACACAAAGGTCCAAATAGTAACACAAATGTTGATACAAGATGGATCAAGTCGAACGTTAATTAAAAATTAAAGTAATAGGGACAATTTATAAGGTGATGTAATTTGTGATTTTATTAAGTTAAAAAATGGTTAAATTGATACAATGTTCGGAAAAAAAAAATTACTTAAGTTTGATATTGGTATTTATAGTTTTTGAATGCAAAATGAATAACTATACAGTCCAATTCTTATAGGAAACTAGAAAAGCTACTATACAGGTATCTACTTTCATGTGATCCGCAGATATCCGCGTTGATAAATATTATCCCCTATAAATTAACTAAATGTCAATTTTGACACTAAACAAAACTTTTCTTTGTATTTTCTGAAAGAACCTTCATATGAAAATTGGACTCTAGTAATCTGTACTAAGAGAGACTGAACAAAATAAGTGATATTCTGTTAATAAATTTAATAATGCACTTATTCTGAATGTTAATGTGTTCACTTAGTGAAAAAAATATGAATGCTTTCTTTATCAACAAATGCTATGATCTGTGAAACTGTAAATTATATATTTTTATTTCAAATTAATATCAAACATTGATTTCCATTCTTTCATTTCTTGTACAAATTACTCCATGACCTACCTCTAGCCGTGCTACCATAGTCCAGTCTGTTTTACTCTGTTTGCTGAAGAAGGGAACTGATCTACCCCAAAAATTACATAATTGTTTTTGTTGTATTTACCTGGTTTGAAAGTGTGTATGCCTTGCCCTTATATTCTGCTTTAAATGTTTGAATTTTGTATTTTATTATAATTTCAAAATTTTAAGTTCATTTTTTGAATCTCTTGAGCTTATTGTTAAAAATTTAGTCTACTATAGGCTTGCATTTGATTAAGCTTTTATTAAAATTATTTTTGATTATTTTGGTGGTGGGTGGGGACTATATGATTTTCATAGGAAACTTCGTTATTCGAAAAGTGGAATTTCATGTTGGCACATTAGTGTGAATAAAAAAAGATTACAAATGTATTTATATTCTTGTTCGTCTAACCAAATGTGTAAAAGAGAAATTTTACAGTAATCCAAAAGAATTATTGTAAGCTTTACAGGGTGGCTACAAAACTTTTATAGTAAAATTCCTTGACTTTTCCAAACATTAAAAAAAAAGTTCCCCACGTAACCTTTTTACAGTTTTTTTTTTGTGAATGGCATTTTTTTTTTCTGTTTATTACATTGCTCACATATTTTCGAAACCCATCCTAAAGGTTGCTTACTTCATCATTCTTACGAGTTCATGCACTATTTAATATTTTCGTTTTTTTTTTTTTTTTAGCACCGCGCTTACTACCCGTTCGGGTTATACGCTTAAGTACTAATTACACTAATGGATTAGGAATTGGGAAGGTTGAATTTAGAGGAAGTGAACCCGCATTTGCGATGGAGGAGAGTGGAAAACCATTTAGAAAAAACCACCCCCAGTTCACCCGACCGAGATTCGAACCTCGATCTCCCCGTCCTCGAAGGTCTGGCTCAACACGACTGGCGCATTAGCCAACTACGCCACCGAGGCGGGTATTTTCGGTATTATTTGTATTCTTGTGTAAATGTGTTACAAGAAAAACAATTTACTGCCATCTCTTGTTAGCAGAATGTTAGACAATACATTTTGTTAACACCAAGAAACATAATCTCTCACATTTGTTTACATTTTTAGGTGTAGAATTAGGCGTGTTTTCGCGACTGACCTGGTATTGATGTTGACGAAATGTTTAGACGATAGCAGAGTTCGGTTTGTTAACACTTTCCTTGACCAGACTAAAGAGTATGGTTACGACAAGAATTTGTGTGCCAATTTCAAAATGGCATCACTTCTTATGTTAGATTTAAATGAATATAACTTCGTAGTCAATTGAGTTTAAGTTTTTGTAAATTAAAATGGATAGAAATAAAGTAGCCTAAGTAGGTACTTAAAAACCGTCTGGTTATGGATAAAGGAAAGAGTACTAGATATGACCTAGGCCTATTTACTTTTGGATACGTAAACGCCATTCACGGTAGGAATTACTCTCTGAAAGGTCTTTTTTCCTACCAATATCCTACTATATAATATCTTTCTGGTAGGGAAAAAGGCCTTTCAGAAAACAATTCCTACGCTGAACAGAATTTACCTCATTTTCTTATAATATGTTTAGCTTGATATGTTGTATCTTGATATGTTGTGTGAATATCAATACTAGTCAAATTAAGCATCAATTTAAGAATATAATTAAATAGCTCATTTTCCGTTGATTTGTAGTACATGTAATGGATTACATAAATTCACCTACCAGCTTTCAGATCTATTCCACCCCAACCGTCATTTTTGTTTAAGAAAATTTCTCAAAATTGTTTTCATGCTCCACCTTGGTCAGAACCACTCGGTCGTAAACCCTCGATACCGAGACGTAACCAAGTTAATTGCGAAAACTTATTATCACGTATTTAAATTCCCCATGCTTTTCCTTATTTTTGATTAAATTCCCTGACGTTTCTGTTTTCCATGTATGTAATCACCATGCTTTTGATAACCTTTAAGATAAATATACTATAAAATGCCAAATTTTACTGTCTTTCAAAGTGTAAGGAAGTGCAGTGGACACTTGGACTTGGATAAAATAGAAAGACTAGGAAAGTGGAGGCATAGGAATAAAGTTTGTGAGGAGAATGTTAGCTGTCACGAGGAGAAACAAGATTAGGAATGAAGTTATATGGGAAAGAGTAGGGGTACAGGGAGTACATGAGATAGTAGAGGAAGCAAGGCTGAGATGGTATGGACATGTAATGAGGATGTTGGAGTACATGGGATAGTAGAGGAAGCAAGGCTGAGATGGTATGGACATGTAATGAGGATGTTGGAGTACATGAGATAGTAAAGGAAGCAAGGGTGAGATGGTATGGACATGTAATGAGGATGTTGGAGTACATGAGATAGTAGAGGAAGCAAGGCTGAGATGGTATGGACATGTAATGAGGATGTTGGAGTACATGGGATAGTAGAGGAAGCAAGGCTGAGATGGTATGGACATGTAATGAGGATGTTGGAGTACATGAGATAGTAAAGGAAGCAAGGGTGAGATGGTATGGACATGTAATGAGGATGTTGGAGTACATGAGATAGTAGAGGAAGCAAGGCTGAGATGGTATGGGCATGTAATGAGGATGTTGGAGTACATGAGATAGTAGAGGAAGCAAGGCTGAGATGGTATGGACATGTAATGAGGATGTTGGAGTACATGGGATAGTAGAGGAAGCAAGGCTGAGATGGTATGGACATGTAATGAGGATGTTGGAGTACATGAGATAGTAGAGGAAGCAAGGCTGAGATGGTATGGGCATGTAATGAGGATGTTGGAGTACATGAGATAGTAGAGGAAGCAAGGCTGAGATGGTATGGACATGTAATGAGGATGTTGGAGTACATGAGATAGTAGAGGAAGCAAGACTGAGATGGTATGGGCATGTAATGAGGATGTTGGAGCACATGAGATAGTAGAGGAAGCAAGACTGAGATTGTATGGACATGTAATGAGGATGTTGGAGTACATGAGATAGTAGAGGAAGCAAGACTGAGATGGTATGGACGTGTAATGAGGATGTTGGAGTACATGAGATAGTAGAGGAAGCAAGACTGAGATGGTATGGGCATGTAATGAGGATGTTGGAGCACATGAGATAGTAGAGGAAGCAAGACTGAGATTGTATGGACATGTAATGAGGATGTTGGAGTACATGAGATAGTAGAGGAAGCAAGGCTGAGATGGTATGGGCATGTAATGAGGATGTTGGAGTACATGAGATAGTAGAGGAAGCAAGGCTGAGATGGTATGGGCATGTAATGAGGATGTAATAAGAGAAAATCCCAAGGATGAGGTTTGGAGGGAAAAGACCACAAGGAAGAAATGTGAGGAGAAGAAAATAAGTGTGCAAGTGAGAGAAGAAGAAAGGAAGCAATTAAAGGAGGAAGGATAAAGGAAGATAGTCATTTTACTAAAGTGACCTGGCCACAGGCTGGAAACAGTTTATGATGATAATTACTATGTAATACTTTTAACAGGATTCAAAAGAGAAACAATTGCAAATATATTTTATGTGCAGATACTGTTGCTTCAACTAAATTTGGCTTTTACTTTTTGTTTTATTAACGAGGAGGGGAAAAGTGCTCTATATTGAAGCTTATAGAAATGCACTCCATATTTGCTTTGAGATAACATTTAGAGCCAGTTAATAAAAAAAGAAAAAAAAAACAGTGTAATATGTCAGGTTTCAACCCCTGAGCGATTGGGTAGGAATAAAGTTTGCTAGCTCTAAACTAAATCTGAAAAAAACTTAAGAATGGAAAATCAGAACACTTATAAATTAGGATTTTAGCACATTTTTAATTCTTCTGTGATTTAAAAAATAAGTTAGTGTTTTCTAAATTTTTAAAGTGGACTTCTCAAGATTTATTAGACATGCGATTGCAACTTACTTCTAAAGTACATTTGCTTTGCGTTCATTCTAGAAAGTACTTTACAATAGACATATTTTACTATATCTAAATGTTACAATGTTTGTAAATTAACTAATATGTGTTCTTTTGTAATAATCCTTAGAGCACTGAAATTTTTAACAAAAAGGGTTTCCTTGTTTATAGAATATTTTATATGTTTATACATGGGCATCAATAGTCCTATTATAACTCCATTGCGTGAGCACACAAGCAAGCTATACCAACAGAGTGGTTGCCACTGTTAGTGAAGATAGTGCCAACATTTGTGGATAGAGGGTATCATGTGGTCAGCGCAATGAACATTCCGGCCTTTAATTTATATTAGCCTATTATAACATGTGTCCATATTCAATGGTCATTTTTCTTGGCTTTAGCTTTGGGATTTTGGTGAGATTTACAAACAAATACCTTTATTTATAAGGCCATCACTCACTGGATTTTTGAAGTAGCACAATTTTCATAGGAAGTGCCTTTTAGAAATATACACTTTTTATAGGGGCCAAAATTGATAGATTTTATATATATTGTCACCTCATCTTACTACACTTTAGGTTATACGCATCTAGGGATGAGGAAGGTTGATTTTAGAAGTGTATCTGAATTTGTGTGGAGGGAGAATGGAAAACCATTTTAAAAAAAAACACCTTAAGTACTGTACACCCAACCAGGATTTGAAACCCGATCTCTCCGTCATTAGAAGTCTAGTCTACTGCGAGAGTGACGCCTTGGACTGTGCGGCCACCGAAGCAGGTTATGTTATTATATTATTAGTCTTATTACATAATATTGATTAAAAGTGAGCTGCAGATCGCACGACTTGATGTATGAATACATGAAAGTAGATCCTTGTAACAATTCTAGTTGTCAGATAAGGCCTTTTATATGAAAATTGGACTGTAGCATTCTTATTTTTGTTGGTTGAGGAACTTGAGGTATTTTAAGTCAGATCAGATTAGCCGAGTTCAACCCTTCATCACCAAAGAGTATGTATTCATTAAGCGTTATGAAATAAGGTTCACCTTCGATGAATGGGTTACGTTTCAAACATCCATCTTTCGGCGATTCGAAATACCCCAATGCGCTTTCACAGTTATAAATATGAGTGTACTTTCCTCTTATATTAACAGAAGGAAAAATACGTTCCAAGGCACTACACAAACGCGGGACAAAATATTTGATCTTCGCGTTGTCACCCGTGCAGATTATATTCCCCAGGCATGCCGCCATTATTTCCTCTGGAAGGATCTCAACCAACTCCTTGATCACTTGGGGCAAATTCATTGTAGCGAACATAATTTCCGTCGCATCTAACACGCTCCCTACCCAAGGATAGATTCCAAGTAGATAGATGACCGCAAGAAGAATCCATATGTACAATCATATTTTCCCGCCTCTTCCGCGTAGCCGGTACCAACTTATCATCGGTAGGGTTCAAGCAGCATTCTCTCTTGACCACAAAGCTGTCCAAGACAAAAACCGGGACTTTTTTGTTGTCCGGATATTTGACATCTTTCGCCATAGCTTCTTTAAGATGTTGTGCCAGATGCCAGCCCCCTACAGGCACCTCATGCCACATGCCGGGAGTTACTTGGTTGTTGATCACGATTGCGACTGTTGTACTAAATGCCCCACTGTCCACGACAATGTAAGAGCTATAGAATACATCATTGAAATCACTATAAATTATCGGCTTCTTAACGAACCAGAGACCGTTCACTTTGCAATGCCTGAAGAAAAAATGAAGAAGTTGCCTCCTTGACTCGGCTGGAAAAGATAACGGCTCACAAAATAACAGGATACTATTACGCTGCTGTGTGCGAGATTGTATATTGGTTTTCTTAAAGAAATGGGTGGTCACTTGGACGGCCGCCGTATGTGTGCGGCCTCGTTGACGAGCCTTCGGAGGGGCGACCCACTCTAGGTTTAGCGACCTGAAGAGTTCTCTCATTTCTAAACTCAGCTCTGTAGAAAGGCTCGCGTATCCCGACGGGTTCTGCTCCCACTCACTGCTGTCCAGACAATTGTGCGCGCTTTTCAGCTGGCAATACGAACGCACCGAGTCACAAAACGAACAGGAGGGTGTATTCTTCTGAGGCGTTCCAGCACAGGGTTCAAGGTAAGTGTTAGGTTTAGATAAAGTGTAGATGCAATAATTATTGTACGCAAAAGGACACGCTAACTTTACATGCTTTTGTCCAAAGTTTACAATAAAAACTTTTTCAGTGCTGGTAATTTTTGGGAACTCTATCAAAGGGCAAGGTTTTTTAACAGAGGTAGATTTCCTGATCTTCTTCGAAGGGTTCGAAAGAACCTCCGGTTCTATATTTTTCCAGACATGATTCAACCGTTGGCACATCGACTTGAAGTTGACGCCGTAATCTCTAAGAGTTCAGTGTCTTCAAAAATCAACATGAAGTTAGCGTCGTAATCTCTAAGAAGTTCATCATCTTCAAAAACTAGCCTTCTTTTGGACACTATTTTCTGCCAAACTTTCTTCCAGAGATATTTATTATCGATTACTTTATTGAAAAACTTGCTGGTGCAACCCAAGGAGAGGATGTCTTCCGCGTCAAGATACAAACAGACACGAAACCAGATCTCCTCCGGCAAAGAGAGTGTTCCATCATGGAGGTCGGGTTGGGTGGAACTATACGGAGCAGACTCTGACTGTGTGATCGTACAAACAATGATAGAATCTCAACTTCAAGGTCCAGAGGAGAAATGTCTCAGCGTCTTCACATTGTCTATCTGTGGCTCGACGACTTCAAAACCATCAGAAAACTTGTGTTTGAAGTTCATGCACTGTAAAAAAAGAAAAGAAAGTAAATACCATCAATATTTTGTAGTTTATGTACCATTTGTCTATGGTGAAAAGTAGCCAACATAACTTTCAAGGTTTCACTATGATGTAGATTATAAGGTAAGGTCACGACACAATTTATCAATATGGAAGAAAGCATTTTGATTCGCTAGGAACATACATTGTATTTGTACTATTGGCAGCATAATACCACAACCGAGTCGTCGGTGGCTATGAGAGCTCCAGCACAGTCTCGGCCTTAAAATATGAGTGAAGGATGATCCTGAGCACAGAACGATCCCTGGATAGCTGAATGGTAGAGCAGTGGCGCACTAAGCCAACGGTTCGATTCCCATATCCAGGTGTCATTTTTCAATCGACCAAGGTAAAATGAGTGTACAATAAACAGTCCCATATTTAGGATATGTTACGCAACAGTCAAATCATTCATTTCATATTTTTGCTAATACAACTAAAGCAAGTGTCCAGTCTGGGAGTATTTTGTAAAATTTTACTCTCCCTTCTTTTTCTTATGCCCTTTTACGGCGTGCAGCACCAGTTAACCCCGGTCGTCCGTCCGTTTTGATTTAAAAAAAATTAAGCGACAATAAAATCCAGTTAGACCGAACCTCGGTAGTCCGAAATTTTGGATAGTCGAACACACTTTCCAGAAAATAGGGAAAAAAATTAAGTCAAATAAAATATATTTTATTGGTTAACACACTCAAGGTTAAAAGAGAACTATAAGAAACAGTGATATCTGATATTAAATGCTTAATATTTACATGTTGTAGTCAACAGAATGTCTTTTCTTGAACTAAAAATAATTATTATATGTTATACATTATTTTACACCATTACAGTTTTCAACCTGTGGCCTGGGTCAGTTTTTTTATCAAAGCCATATATATTTTCCAATACCAGACTGTCGTAGCTGCATATGCCTTCTAATCTAACTTAAAGACTAGGACAGACACAACATCCAGTCCCCAGGCTGTTAATTCATCACAGTGAAAGGGTAAACCCACATTTCACCAACAATAAATTTTTCAGCCATGCCAGGAATCGAACCCGGGACCCTTAATTCAGTAATCAGACACACTACCGACTGAGCTAAGGTACTAAATGTTATAATATCAGTTAAATACATGAACATTTGACTAAACTAATTGAGCTGTAATTTAAAATATCAGTTAAATATACATTAAAATATGAACATTTGACTATAACTAATTGAGCTGTAATTTAAAATTCCTGAAAATACTATATTCCTGTATTCTACCGGTTAATCCGAATTTTTGCTAATCCGAACAAGCTTCGGTCCCAATTAGTTTGGATTAACAAGGTTCTAGTGTATCATTTGTTGACATACATTTTAACATAAAACACAAGAGCACTGTGGGAAGGTTTAAATACGAGTGAGGGCCAGAATCATTTTCAGACTTAATATACCTTAAGGCCGGCTCGAAACCAAATGCAAGACAACACCGACCTAGACTCGATGGAATGGGCCAGGTAGGTGTCGTCTTATGTTTGGCATGTCGAGCCGCACTTGAGGCGTACCAAGTCTGAGTATGAGTCTCTAGCCCCAGAGTCTTGAAAACGACTGTTCAAATCAAACACTAACAAATAATCTCGCTGGTCAATCTGAACAAGTAAACAAAGCAATACCAACATAACCTCGTGGAAGAAATGAAAGCCTGTGATTAGAATGTATTCAGCGCTTCGGGTGATGTGCTGCCATCTCTCGAAAATGTAAAATAGTTGTTTAGTAACGAATGGCGAGAAAGAGCTGATGGTTCACTAATTTTTATGGGTGTGCTGCGACGTAACCAGCAAACTCTACCAGTGTGTTCTAGACAGCATTTGAAATTAGAAAGGTAATATACACAATAGGTTTATGTGGCACCCTAATTAATTTATTATTATTAATTATTATTTAGCACCGCGTCTTACTACCCGTTCGGGTTATACGCTTAAGTACTAATTACGCTAACGGATTAGGAATTGGGAAGGTTGAATTTAGAGGAAGTGAACCCACATTTGCGTGGAGCGAGAGTGTAAAACCATTTAGGAAAAACCCCTCTCAGTTCACCCGACCGAGATTCGAACCTCGATTTCCCCGTCCTCGGCAGTCGAGCTCAACTCGACTAGCGCGTTAGCCAACTACGCCACCGAGGCGGGTACCCTAATGAAGTTAAAGCCACATGATTGACGTACTTACGTGTGATAAAAAAAACCAAATCTACACAAGCAATAAAAATAAATAAAAGGGAAAAATAAACTAATAAGAGTAAATTTGATGAAGAAAGCCCACCTAGGGAAAGAGGAAAAATGTGGGAAGAATCCAATGCACAAAGGTGACATCTTCTTTCTTTCTTCTGTCTTCTATAGAAGGTGGGCTTTCTTCATTAAATTTATTCCTGTTAGTTTATTTTCCCTTTTCTTTATTTTTATCAATTTCCATTGATATAAAATTATTTAGCCACTAGGCCACCTCATTTTTAAAAATCTCCCCGGTCACTCCCCAGCTCACAACACTTTGCACCATGGCATGTTCCCACTGTATGTTTCTGAGAGCATTGGCGGTGTAGGTTATCACTCGTATCATTGGCTCTCGTGTTTCTGGCTTATGTCTGCTGTAGCTCATTAATGGAGTCAAATTAAACCAATGTGTATATTAACATTAATTCAAATTATGTCTAGAGCACGCTAGCGGAGTTTGTTGTGTTGCGGTCCACCCTGTTTTTCACGTTACGTCCAAGTTTGCTGAATTTCTCTTATTTCAATATTACTTTGTCACCTTATGCAGTGCACATGTTGCATGTGCCTAAATACCGGTCTGACAATAAATATTTTATAAAAATGTTTAGAGGAGACTTTTTTTTTTGGCACAGCCTTAATACCCAAACAAGCTATTCATCATTTTATTACACTAGTGAGGAAGGTAGAATTTATAAAAAAAAATATACTCAGATGAGAAAAAACACTTTCAGGATTTAAACTTCGATCTCTTCATCGCCAATAAGACTAGACTATACAATAGTGGACTATAAAATACTTTTTGTTTAATCAATAGATTCAGGTCTTTCATTAGCTTAATTTAAAAGGGCAAAAGAAGATAATTTAAAAAAAATTGCATCCACAATATCACTATGGGGAAGATCACATTAATTATTTTATGATAATGTAAATTAATAAAATTAATGATGGATGAAAAATAAACTACTAAGTGAAATTTAACAAAGAAATCCCAGCTAAGAGGAGAGGGAAAATGTAGGAAGAATCTGTGAGTACTTCTACGAGAGAATACAGAAGCAGTCACCTTTGGATATTGGATTCTTCCCACATTTTGCCTCGTAACCTCGGTGAGTTTTCTTCATTGAATTTAGATTTAATAGTTTTTATTTTTATTCTCTTCTAATAATAAAAAAAATATCATTAACTCATTTAGCCATTTGGCCTTCTCATTACTAAACAGTATTATAATTTGACACAGACGCAAAAAAAAAAAAAAGTAATGCTTTGGTGTGGGAATAAAATATTTATAAATTTTAAATATTAATTATTACTATTAGCACCGTGTCTTACTACCCGTTCGGGTTATACGCACTTACGCTAATATGTAATGGTAGGGTGATTGTGAGATGAAAATGGAGGACCTACAGTTTAACGTGGAATCCGAACCTCGGTGGAGGCCTGGCATTCCACACATTCACAAGTTGTGATTAATACAAGTCTTGTCAGAGGTGAAGGAAGGGTTTGGTATTCAGATAAATCTGTGCCGGGACTGAGGATTGAACCCCGGACCCTCAGCACAGAAGTCTGACACCTTACCCCCTAGACTGCCAGGTCACCTTTTTAAATAATTAAACATAACTGCCAGTATGTCTATATATTTTATGAACGGTGTGAAACATTGATATGGTTACAAGTAATTAACACAATAACACTCTAATAAATATTTAGAAACACAAAATGTTCCACGGCAAAGTGTTGTTGATGGAAATGGTGGCATTTTAAAATGTACAGTCTGTATATCGTGTAGAGCTGGGAAATATGCTGTGCGTAATGCTAACATTGCATGATGCTTAAGGTTCTAATATAAGCTAATCCTTGTTCTTGCTCACGCCATAGCGATTCATTGGAATGAATTAAATCAAAGGCAGGATGAAATATCTCTAGAGCCCAAGAACTTTTATATCTAAATTCCTGTTGCTCCATTTATTTTAGAGGAACAACGTTATTCTTTTACAAGTAGCAAATCCGTCCACAAGTTCAGAGACAAAGTTGAAAATTCATGATCATAATGAATACAAATGTTTTGAACGTTATTCTACTTTGTTTCAAGGTGACTTTGCTTCGGTTTCCTTTCATTGCTGGGGAAAAAAATGTTTCAATGATTCTTTGTAGGACAAGTAACACAAGTTGATGTATGTCCATCATGTCATTAAGTTATGTTTTTGAGAAAATTGATCAGTGGGGAAATTTTCATTTTTCATATAAAAGAGGTCAGGAATTGGGTTGAAGCGAATCAAATTATCGGGAAATTTCCATCGTCTAATTTTGAAAGCAGGGCTAGGTAAATACATACCTACCTATGAAGCACAAGTACATTTTCAACTTGTCATTCAGTTACTACAAAATTCTCATTTGGTTACTTTTATATAAAAAAATTTAAAATAATTAAGTATTTATTAAATGTAATTTTTAAGAGTTGGGACGAATCCACTATTTTACGGATCCGAATCTTGGAAAAAATTATGAAAATAAGAGGAATCATAAATATAATAAAATAATAGAAAATAGAAAAAGTAACAAAATGTTAACATTGTTTGTTCATTATAACATTCCTGCATTCAGTTAAGTGTTAAATTACTGGTCAGGGCTCTGGTTGTAAGCTCATCCTATAGTTATAATTGGTTTTGAGCCACCAACAATATTGGAGTTCTAAAACTAATTTCACCTAAAAAAATTTAAACAAATAAATAAAAAGTTATTTTAAAGACTTGAGTCTCAAATTCTCGAATCTTATGGATTCAAGAACCCATCTATAGTAATTTTTAATGTCAGAATATAGCTGATTAATTTTGTAAGTGGAGTAAATTTGGTATCTCCTACATGTTAAGCTGAGTGTTTACCCTTTTTAAGATACCGTAATTCAGATAACTGTTTCCGAACTATGTCATTTTGATGCCAACTAATGATATATAAGTAACTTAAATGATCTCAGATATTTTTAGGGGAAACAACAAGAATTTGTTAAAATAAAGTTTATTTGTTTTTATAAAGTGTTTAATAGAAATTAGATTCTTATGAATTATTTTTATCAATAGAGTTTCACTTAAACTTTACCAAAAAATGTAATATTGTGTGGAATGAAATTTAATATGTCGAAAAGTCAAGTGATGGTGATGACAAGGCAGAGAACAAGGCCAAGGAAGGTGATAGAACTGGATGGAGTAGATTTGAAAGAAGCAAAGAGTGTGAAGTATCTTGGTGGTGGGATTGAGGTGAAAGGGGGCAGCAGAGAAGATATAGTGAGACGAGGGCAGCAGGGAGAGGTTTTCTACAGGTGTGTAAGAGACCTACCATGGAAAATAGAAGTGTAAGGAGGTTCTGTATAGAACATACTTCATACTCATAATAACGTGAGCAACGGAAACTTGGACTTTGGATAAAAGAGAAACAAGGAATGTGGAGGCCGTGGGAATGAAGTTTTTGAGGAGAAAGTTAGCTGTCACAATGAGGAACAAAATTAGGAATGAAGTTATCCATGAGATAGTAGAGGAAACAAGACTGAGATGGTATGAACAGGTAATAAGGATGGAAGGAAATAGGAGGCCAAGAAGATTAATGGATGTGAAGGGAAGAGACCGTAAGGAAGAGATGGGAGGAACAGATAGCAGCAAGTGTGCAAGTGAGAGGAGGAGAGTAGAAGAGAGTGCAGGAGGAAGAATGGTGGAAGGACGGAGGGAGATAGAAGCATTTTACTAAACAGACCCGGCCAGAGGCTGGAAACAGTTCATGATGATGATGATGATGTAATATTGTTATTTTACTCATGGAAATGCCCAACAGCCAACTTCTGAGATGAATCTGGTTGTAGCTACAACCAGAATATTAAAAACAATGTTACCAACGCAGCTACAGCTCATAATTAAGTTTTAGTACAAGATTATATATTTTATATATTTCATTTTATTCAGCAATAACCGTTTACATTACATATTAATTTATAATTTGGCCTACTATGTACAACTTGAAAATAAAGTCACTGCAGTTAGGTTATATATATTTTTTTACATTATAGTATTTATATTAATGCGTAATTCTTCCTATCAATGAGATCTTATCAGGATTTTTCCCACAACAACATACTACTAGTTAGTGTTAGAAGCATAAATATG
The DNA here is from genome assembly GCA_033556935.1 of Timema podura. Lineage (NCBI taxonomy): Eukaryota > Metazoa > Arthropoda > Insecta > Phasmatodea > Timematidae > Timema > Timema podura. The sequence goes on along the minus strand of JAVRXN010000014.1, from coordinate 8,635,304 downwards.
AATTACAATAATGTGCGAGGGATGAGAAAAGTATGATTTAAAGGAAAAGAGCCCGAAATTGAGTGAAGGGATACAGGGAAACATTCTAGGAAAAAAAAAACTCTCCGTACAAATGGCCAGGATTCGAACCTCGTTGTTTCCATCACCGGCAGTCCATTCTATTGTGAGTGTGACGCCAAAGACCATTTGACCATAGACGCATGTAATTCTTTGTTGCACATTTATTAGATATGATAACTACGAATCTGTCGTATCACATTTCTCGACCAAAGCTTCAAGTAACTGCGAGTACGCGTACTTAATATCATACTGCATGTCGTACCAGTAGTTGACAGCGATGCAAGCGTGTGATTGCCGCACGTGATGGTACCACAAAGACGGTAGATATAGGGCGTCACCCGCCTCGACACGAACCATGACAGGATGTGCTTTCTTAAAGAGCGGGTAACTGTCTAAATTTGGGTCCAACGGGTCGATACATATCCACGGAACAAACGAGTCATCGGCGGACAAGAGCTCATCTTCATCGGCGGCAGTCTCGAGTTGGTGGGGGTGTTGGGGTGTACCATTCTGCTGAGATACGCTGCCCTTGTCGCTACGAGGAACTATCTCAAAGACGCCCGGCGCTACCTCCTTGTAGCTCGCCACCGGGAAACTCTTGTAAGGTATCCAAGGCCTGTCAGTGGGGGGGAGGAGGATGAAATCCTTATAGCCAGAAACAACACAGTAGATGTTTTCGTACGGGTCCTTGTGCACTGAAATGACACATGACGACGTCAAGAGGATTAGAGATGTTGGAGGAAACGTCAACAAAAGAATTGATACCTGAAACTAGGTTAATTTCAAACATTCCATTGAGTTTTAAAAATATAAAGAAATATCTTAATATATATAATTCTTCTGTACGTGTGTATGTCACTGAACTCCTCCTAAACGGCTGGACCGATTTTGATGAAATTTTTTGTGTGTGTTTGAGTGGGTCCGTGGATGGTTTAGATTCACAATTGGACCCGGTAGGTGGCGCTGCAATCGGGTTCTAGGATTTTATTTTTATTTCTAGGGACTTTTTTTGGGGGGGGGGGGGGGGTGATCTTTTCTTTTGGGATTTTTTTTGCATATCAGAACATGTAACCTCAAAATTTCACCCCCCCCCCCCCCAATATTCATTCAAAAATGAAAAATATTTTATTTTGTATGTTGTCTTGACAAACACTGAATTTGTAATATTTGTGTTACTCACTAATTGGAGTTCATTGTGAATTTGTAATTGTGATGATCTCATAGTATTTGTTCTACTATCGAAATCAACAACGCCACCCAAACGAAAAGCCAACGTTCGGGCAGGACAACGTCTGTCGGGTCCGCTAGTATATTTTAAAATACAACTCAACGGAGTGATACAAACCTTGTTTCAGATACAGAATTTTATATGTGTTTTTAACAAATAGTTTTTCATAAACACATCAACAGTTACCACTGGCGCAGCCAGGATTCGTTAGTGGGGGGGGGGATTTTGTTTCACTGGCCAACTAAGTGGCCAGGATTCGTTTGTGGGGGGGATTTTGTTTCACTGGCCAACTAAGTGGGGTTCATTGGTTTTTCCCGCAGGAAAATATGACTTAAGTTTTTATGAACAATATTTTTTTTTTCATGCATACTGCTAGAATATACAAACATGCAAGTTTCAATAAATTGTATTTTGGAAATTTGATTGATAAAATCTGAAAATTCAAATAAGCAACTTACACTAACTTTTAACTCATAAAATCACTTTTGAACTAATTCACTTTAGTCTTATGTTAATTTTCCTTGGCTTCATAGAAAGTTCATCGAGAACTTCATCCTCTCCATGTGGAAAGATCATACCTGGCCAGAACTGGTCCAGATCTGGGCCAGATATACTCAGATCTGGGCCAGATATACTCAGATCTGGGCCAAATATACCCAGATCTAGGCCAGATATACCCAGATCTAGGCCAGATATACCCAGATCTGGGCCAGATATACCCAGATCTGGGCCAGATATACCCAAATCTGGGCCTGATATACCCAGATCTGGGCCAGATATACTCAGATTTAGGCCAGATATACCCAGATCTAGGCCAGATATACCCATATCTACCCAGATCTAGGCCAGATATACCCAGATCTAGGACAGATATACTCAGATCTAGGCCAGATATACCCAGATCTAGGCCAGATTTGAGCCAGATCTGGCCAATTCCACTTCTGGGCCAGATCTGTCATTTTTCCGCACGAGTTCGTAACTGACACCTCTGGATGTATGCACATGAGGCCCATGTAGCGAGGTCTGGGGTGTTCAACCCTCAACACACACCCCCCCCCCCCCTCCTTTTTGGCTGCGCTAGTGACAGTTGCTGTAAAGTTAACTTAAGTTTTAGCAAAGAAAATTCTTTATTTGATCTACTAATAAATTAAAAATATTTTGTACGTAAAAATACATGAAGCTTCATATATATATTATTCAACCTATAAAATGAGGGTTTACAGTAATAATTTAAATTAAATATTGATTATATATAATTATAATAATTAATAAAATTATTTAAGAATTTAATATTAGATAAATATATTACTTAAATTAAATGTAAAAATTAATAATAAATCACTAAAATTAAAACTTCGAAATTTAAAAGACGAAGATTAACACTACTTTGACATCGACAATAACTTATGCATCTTCAAAACATTTTAAAAGAAGAAGAAGATAACTTCATACATCATCATCATCATATTTGAAATATCTCGCAAAATATTACATTTAAACATAATATAATCATGTTTATAACAGCTACTAAGCAGTATTTTAACACCGACCAGTGATCAAATGGAGTATATTATATAACGTAAGTAGAGGTACGTTAAGATATGTCAGCATAAAATAATATAGTGTTTTTTTTTAACTCTAAGGCTTTCTCTTTACCTAGATGCACTTAACGGATAGTTAAACAAACTTACAAGTGGTGTTAAGTGACAACAACAAAAAAATGTTATCAGCTTCGACTTTGCTTCGAATTTAAAAAGTGATCTTCGCACATCTACCTTAACAAAAATGCAGGCTATTACTAACCTTAAAATGGTAGCAAAATAATAGGCCTACAATTAGGCTTAACCATACAGCCCAAATGGATATATTAAAACAATTTTTTTAAATTTATTTTTACAATGTGTAATAATTTTATTTTTTAACTCAACCCACAAGACTTTAAAATGTGCAAATAGCTAAAAGTTGGAAGCTAGTATTATTTTTATAATATTACTAATAACTCATTAAGTGCGGGTAGCCTTTGTTAAAACCTACTTGATGTAATGGCTCTCTCGTCTCCCACCCACAAGTTCACAGCTTCGGGAGGACACCCAAATGCTTCAGAGGCCCACGATATCTCCGGCTCCACCTCGCGCATCAACTCTGGAAAGTCCTCCGTTAAGTTAGAATTCTGGCGCTGAACATAAAACACGCCAGGATATTTGTGACGGTCTTCTAGAGCATCCAAGAATTCAGACATATTCATTTCTCGCTCCTCGGGCATCACGAAATATTCGATATCAGCATTCTGTTCCGATCTGGTGGCGATGGCATCCGCGTAGCCGTTAGGAGTGACTGCGACGGTCACTTTTTTGTCACTTAGTGTCTTCCTGGACATACATCACTTTTATCACTTGATATTGGATAAATGGCGATTAATATACAAAACAAAACTTTAATGGGCTAGCAGTGAGGGAGCTTAATTTTAGAGGAAGTGTACCTGAATTTGTGTGGAGGGAGAGTGGAAAACCATTTAGGAATCACCATCTTAAGTACACCCAAACTGAATTCGAACCTCGATCTCCCTGTTATCGGTAGTCCAGGCTATTGCGAGAGTGAGACCTTAGGTTATTCGACCAATGAAGCAAGTTACTTTACTGTCCACATTAATATATCCAGTCGGGAGTACACGCAACCACAATAGGCCTACAGTAAAACATAAAAATAAAGAACTTATGTATTAGTTTTGGTGATAAGACTAATCTAAGGGGATATCTGTTCCAGAAATTGTTTAAACATTGAATGTTAGTTGCTATACTTGGAGTGAGGGTGTATTGTAAAATTTAAATGCTAAAAATGTATCACTTGGAAACATAGATGAAGCGGGAATAAAATTAATTTTACTTTGTTAGTATGTTTAATTTTATTTTTATTGTACGATCTTAACTCAAATCGTACATCCCTAAAAACCAATGTTGTCAAAAGTCAACTTATGCGCAAAGCAAATAGCCGAGCATTTATTCCTCAAGTTGTAAAACAGACGAATAAAAAAAATTGAGTAGACGGTAATCCTTGATGTATAGGTTCTGCGTTAATAAGTCCTTAGCCTTCATAGGTGGGATTGAGCGTCAAGTTTGTCTACTCTGGTTTGCTGGTGAGTAGGTCGGGGTTTGTCCCCCTAAATTCTGGTTAGAATATACTGTAGGTGGTTTTTCCTAAATGATTTTCCTCTCTTCTTCCACCCAAATTATACATATTTATATCGGTATTAAGATTTTAATAGCATGTTTAAACTTATCACATTAAATAATTATAATACCTGGTTAAACGAAAGGCCTTAAGTTATAAGATGAATATGTTATTCCCAAACAGGTAGTAAGACGCGGTATAGGGTAATAATAACAATCAATAATAATAATATGCTATTACCTGAAATAAGGAACATCCCATTTTCCAATTGCAGACCAATGAGTTACAGCTCCTTTGAAAAGTACTGGTAAGTTTGGAGACACCCACCGCCTATGAAAATCTAAAGCCGAGATTGGAGGTTTCATGACCGGGACATCCTTTCTTAAGTACAACTCTTAAACAATAAATCACATTGATGGTTAAAATATGTTTCTAAAAACGGTTCAGCTTAGGATGTATGTTTTGATTTTGACCGGTATATTTACCTTATATATATTTTATTATTATCCTTACTAATCATATAAGTATCCCTACGTAGGCCTACTAATTAATATGCTAATGTGTTAGCGATGAAAAAGTTTGAATTTGACCATTGATGCGGACTGTAGGCTAATTGTTTTTAATTTTTTCACGTCAATATTATCAGCTGAATTGTGCAAATGTACTGGATCAACAGTCTGTTAAAAGGTGATGTGCAATACTAGAACTGATATGCAGATCCTTACCATTTGCTTCTGTTGATAAGATCTGAAGGCAATTCAAAATATCGTTTTTATGCTCCATATGGCTTACTAGCAAGAAATCATTTTATGTTTAAAATTATATACAATATTATGTATTATATGTTTTTAACAAAGTATAATAAAAATCACAGATTCATGGGTTGTCACTGATTAACAATCATTATTTCAAAATATTAAAAACAAACTGTTCTTGCGAATGAGGGAAGCACATTCTAGCGAGGAGGATATCAGTTACCAGTCGTTTACCACGATTTGATTGGTTAGACGTTAATGGCGCTAGTGAGAATGTATGTTATGCCAATATGGCAAAATTTCGAAACTTTTAACTGATACAGTTGATATTTGATAGTAAACGTGGAGTAGCTCAACAGATATGGACAAAATAATAAATCACATACAATTTAAAAAATGTTAATCCTGAGTACTATTCACATCAATCCTTTAAGAGGAGGTTATGCTTAGTAATGTGACAAAAATCAGCTTCCAAATTGACTTTTCCTAACTCACACTATAACATATTATTATGTTGAAAAGATGAAAATGCTAGTTAGAATATAACTGTTCGAGTGTTCGTGTTATATGTACCTTAAATTTACACAAATTCAAGTCTATTTACTAAAATGGAGCATCTATGGTCCATCTATCTATCTATCTATCTACCTACGAGTTATTATTATTATTGTTATTGTTATTTATATTTCGATTTAGATGTTGGAGCGACACTGTACTGACTACTGATTGTTACATTTCCAACCAGGTGACACGTGAATGAAACTAAACAAAACAACATTTTATTTCGATTGACTTATTAGTTATCTACAAAAACAAAAATTTAAATATAAACTAAAATTATTCGCGAAGAGAAGTATTCATTTTGAAAACAAAAAAAATATCAATGAATCTCTACACAATTATTTCTATATTTATATAAGTCTATACAGGTAAATATAAGATTATTAAAATACTACTCAGTGTAATTAAAAAATATTATTTAATATTTAGGTTAAGAAACCATCCAACAAGATATCTCTAATCTTGTGGATAATTTTGTATTGGCGCTACCCATATGATTCCTTAATATTTCGAGAATTTCACGTATTTTGTCCAGAGGTCCCTAGTTTAATAGCAATTTTTTTTTACTGGCATTGGCTAGTGAAGTAATCTAGACTTTAGGAATAATAATATGTAGCTCATTATGACAACGCCCTGCGTGTTGATATCTATGCTACTCAGAACTGTTATTATTTGAATGAGATTAATAGTCTTGCCCTTAATCATAATTCAAACACACTTATGATCACAGGACAGATTTAGAAACCAATATCCAGGGTGGTTTAACCTATCTTAGTTGGCATTGCACTGTGATTGTGACTAAACCACTGAATGATTATTTGGCTTGGGGCTAAAAGCTGTCAAATATAGCAGGAGACCTAGCATAGATATCAACCAATGTGTTCTAATTCTTCCAAATGTCTAATGCTAACCAAGATCAAACTAACATTGACATTTCTATACTTAAATACTATTATTTTTCAAAAAACTAGCTATTTTCATTTTGACACCTTTTGTCATTTAATAAATACAAAAATGATATCATCCCAAAACGTCAAATAACTCAGAAGAATGAAGGTTTAGACATCGGCCCGTGTTGTTAAGAAACTTTGATGAGCTGATAAAAAAACAAAAATCGCAAACAAACCTACACTTTTGGTACAATAGTACAACACTTGAAGAAAAAAAAATTCAAAATATCATAAACATTTTCAAGCATCCCAAGGAGTGACATAAAAACGATCGGAGTTTTCTAATAGACAGCGCTACACATGAATCGGATGTCACAAGGGTGACATTTGTTTGGAATTACGTCATTGAACAAGAATCAAGTCTGACACCCTTGCTCTGTCGGTAGCTTGTCTGCTTACTGAGCTAAGGATCTCGGTTCGATTCTTGGCACGGTCGAACAGTGAAATGCGGGCTTCTTTTTTCACAGTGATCAATAATGGTTAGATGTTGTGTCCGTTCTATATTTAAGTTAAGTCATGAACTGATATAATCAATCGGCTTACAAATTTTTGCGTTAAATACAGCAAATAAAAAAAAAACTTAATTTAGCCGAAAAATGTCATGAGCTATACACCTTTTAACACAGTAAAATATAAGAATATGGATAAATCCCAGCATACAATATTGGTCGAACCACAATGACAAAGTAATAGCCACATAATATCATCTTACTGTAAAACAATTTTTATTCCAGTGTGACATTGTTTGCTGTTACAGGGGTTGCTTACAATATTTCCTTGGGGCCATAGAGAAGACACACTCGAGTATTAGCTTCACGGCGCTAAAAGAACCCAAATGGATTGCTACAGTCCAGTTTCCTATTCAACATCTTCAAGAGTGTTTAAACAAAATGTATGTTTGGTGGGCTTACTTGTTGCCTATATTACTATTTTTTACTATTATATGATGAAAATAAATTTACGGTGTTTGAAAAAAAGGTTCTTAGGAAGGTATTTAGTTTAAAAAGGGAGGAAGATACCAGGGAGGGGAGGAGATTACATAATGATTATTAACATACCCTGTACGCATCACAAGACATTGTTAGGATAGTCAAGACTCATGTAGATTATGGTGAGCAGGACATGCAGCGCGAATGGGACATTCTAGAACCTTGTTCAGACTAGGCCTATTGGTTGGCAAACCCAATGGGAAGAGACCATCGGGAAGACCTAGACACAGATGGGAGGATAACATTAGAATGGACATGAAAGGGATAAGGTGTAATGAGGTGGACTGGATAGAACTTGCTCAAGATAGATATAAGGTGTAATGAGGTGGACTGGCTAGAACTAGCTCAAGCTATATATAAGGTGTAATGAGGTGGACTGGATAGAACTAGCTCAAGATAAGGATAGGGTGTAGTGAGGTGGACTGGATAAAACTAGCTCAAGGTAGGGATAGGGTGTAATGAGGTGGACTGGATAGAACTGGCTCAATATAGGAATAGGGTGTAATGAGGTGGACTGGATAGAACTAGCTTGAAATAGAGTGTAATGAGGTGGACTGGATAAAACTAGCTCAATATAGAGATAGAATGTAATGAGGTGGACTGGATAGAACTGGCTTGAAATAGAGATAGAGTGTAATGAGGTGGACTGGATAGAACTGGCTCATTATAGGGATAGGGTGTTAATGAGGTAGACTGGATAGAACTGGCTCAAGATAGGGATAGGGTTGTAATGAGGTGGACTGGATAGAACTGGCTTGAAATAGAGATAGAGTGTAATGAGGTGGACTGGATAGAACTGGCTCAATATAGGGATAGGGTGTAATGAGGTAGACTGGATAGAACTGGCTCAAGATAGGGATAGGGTGTAATGAGGTGGACTGGATAGAACTGGCTTGAATAGAGATAGAGTGTAATGAGGTGGACTGGATAGAACTGGCTCAATATAGGGATAGGGTGTAATGAGGTAGACTGGATAGAACTGGCTCAAGATAGGGATAGGGTGTAATGAGGTGGACTGGATAGAACTGGCTTGAAATAGAGATAGAGTGTAATGAGGTGGACTGGATAGAACTGGCTCAATATAGGGATAGGGTGTAATGAGGTAGACTGGATAGAACTGGCTCAAGATAGGGATAGGGTGTAATGAGGTGGGACTGGATAGAACTGGCTTGAAATAGAGATAGAGTGTAATGAGGTGGACTGGATAGAACTGGCTCAAGATAGGGATAGGTAGTAATGAGGTGGACTGGATAGAACTAGATCCAGGTAGGAATAGGTGGTGTATTTTTGTAAGTGAGGCAATGAACTTTTGAGCTCCTAGCACCATAGAGTAAGTTAGTATTATTACTTACAGGGGCTTCAGTGGGTGAATGGTCAAAGGCGTAACGCTGGCAATAGCCTGGACTGCCAAAGACGAGATCGGGGTTTGAATCTCAGTCGGATGAACTGAGGGTGGTTTTCACTAAATGAGTTTCTCCGCAAACTTAATGCGGGTTTGTTTCCTCTACAATATTATTATTCCTTACTTATCCCCGTCCAAAATGGGTAGTAAGACCTGATCACACATTTACAGGTGCTCACACGGTTCTTATAGTGCCCTCACAGCGCTCGCAGCGCGCTTTGCATCACTGAACTACCTTGTTTCCGATTAATTTTCATGAACTAAATTTTCTCCCGACAATTATTCCCTCGCTGGTGGGGACTAGTGTAGGCCGTTTGGACTCATGTGTTCTGGACACTGTTCGTTTAAAGTGTGTGTGTTCCCCCTTCCCTCCCCCAACTCCCCTGCACCACCACCCCATGCATTTATTTAAAGCTATCCATTAATGAAAACTTATTCAGCTTGCAGTAAGAACATGGCAGAAAGGAAAGTTTAGAAAATACAAATTTTTTTTTCGGTCAACATTGATAACACTTCACTATATTATTTGCCAAATTTTAAATGTATTGATAAGAAAAAAAATCAAGTGACAATACAAGAAATCACATATGACTTGATTTATGAAAACATTAAATTAGTTTTAGTAACTTTTTTTTAGATTGTCACATACTGTCTTTCCTGTGTTTTGGGTATTTTAAGTTAGTCAGACACCTTAAGACACCTTAACTTCAGTCGGTAGTGTGTCTGTCCCAGGTTCGATTCTTTGCATGGCCGAAAAATGTATCATGGATGAAATGTTGGTTTTCCCTTTCACAGTGATGTATTAATGGCCGGGTGTACTGTATGTTGTGCCATTTCTAGATTTAAGATAGTTTATAAGTTGTGAGCTGATGATATAATAAGTCTGTTCAGAAAGTGTACATTAAATACCTAAAAATATATATATATATATATATATATATATATATATATATATATATATATATATATATATAAAGTTGCAGGTAACTCCCTCCCCCCTTTACCCGGCTCCCATTCCCCGAAAAAATTATTAGAGGTTTATATATTTTTTCTCTCTCTTTTTAGAACAAGAATGAAGACTCCACATGTTTGCCTCGACTGATAGAAAGTGAACTGACTAAACCTGACACTAACGATATTGAACACCCAGAAGAAAACGAAAACGAAAATAATGTCAGTATATTGTCGTTTGTGGAAGTGATATTAGACGAAGGAATCTCACATATAGGTCTGAATGGAAGGGAAGAAATTAAAACCTCCGACAACCGGTGAAAGAGAAGAGTGTCTCGATGTGACAAAGCTTTCTCCCTCCGTAAGTAAACGTAAAAGAGACAGGCTCAAGTTCCGTTTCCAGTGCAACGACTCCCCCAAGTGCTACAAGTTTAAATATGAAATAAAGAATCACGCTATGAAACACACGGGAGAGCGTCCCTTCAAGTGCACGTTCTGCGATTACAAATTTCGATATAGCAGTCACTTAACCATCCACCTCAAAATTCACCAAGGTTTGAGAGACTTTGTCTGCAGCGAATGCGGTAAATCGTTTTATCGCAAACACGATCTACAAAGGCACGGTACTGTTCATAGCGCAAAGAAGCCATTTTCTTGTGAACTGTGCGAGGCTTCCTTTACCCAGAAGAGCAATCTTAAAGCACATAATTTAACCCATGATGGGTTAAGACCTTTTCAGTGCAAGGTTTGTGTCAAGTCGTATACGAAGCGGTGTCTCCTAACACGGCACGAAGTGAGCCATAGTGATTCTTATTCGTTTCAGTGCTCTGTTTGTGGGAAATGCTTTAGACATAAGAGTCATCTTGTAGGACACACTCGAACACACGCAAAATAACCTTTTCATTGCCACACGTGCCAAGATTTACAGGTTTTGTGTGCTAAAAATGCCACACAGCTAGTCCATAATTTTTGAAATGTTGGACAAGAAAAATCGCACAAACTCTTATGTATGAAGTGATTGTTCCATCTGTTTTATCACTTCTATCTGCAGACTGCATGTACACAGTGGAATGTTCTCGTTCTAGTGAAATAATAACCTCCTACTCGATCTACAGGGTGACACCAGAACTAGCGCAAATCTGGAAAGCCGATCTCATCGGCTAGTGGTACTTTTAACGTTAGAACAGATCATATCTGTTCGTGGCACTAAGATGGTTAAACACAAACTTTTTTTTTTTACTAAATCAATTTCAAACCACCGGCTTCAATGGCCGAACGGTCTAAAGTGTCACTCTCGTGTTGGGCTGGGCTACTGATGACTGGTAGATCGATGTTCGAATCTCATTTGGGTCTACTGTGGGTAGTTATTCCTGAATGGTTTCCCACTATCCTTACACGCAAATGCGGGTAGATTACCTCTAAAATGCTTCCTTCCTCATCCATACACACACAAGTTATGCGTATAACTTGAACTGGTAGTAAGACATGACGATTAAAAAAAATTCTTAAAGAAAGACAATATAGCAATCATTTCTTTATCATAAATAAATTATGTGTATGTGTGTTATTGGTTAAAATTGAATTTTGTTATTTAATCAAACTGTTATATTATTTACTTAAACTTTTATTAATTTTGTTAGTTTGTTTAATGCTTCACCCTTCACTGTTTTTTCAGTTAACTCACAATCTACACTAATAATCTTTAATCTAAGGAAACTGGAGGAGTAAGGGAAATTTTAAAGAAATGTATAGTCATTCACTTGTGGGAAATCATAAATTAATGTTAATAAATAAAAAATCAGCTATTTAAGATTTTAAGAGTCAAGAGCCAAGCTCATCACTGCAAAATGTTTTATAAGCTCTAAATGATTGTTCTGAATAATTAAAAATTCATTAAAAAAATTGTTTCATAATAAATGATAGCTTTGTTCTTTTTTGTCTGTGTTTATTATTTTATAGTTTTTATAAAATAAAAAATAGATTGGTGTTTTTTTTTTTCAATTTATTAGAATATGACAGCTACAGCTGATCTTGTAATTATAATCATTCATCCCCCATTCTTTAACTTTCAAATCTATCATACTTAATTATAATTAATCATAGTTAATTATAATACTCCATTATAAAAAGTGCTCAAAATGTCCACCTTCGGTCTGAATGCAAGTATCCCACTGCAAAGTATTTGGAAAAGAGTGCGGCATTCTACGACGACGTGGCAAGTGCAGGCTTTCTTTCAGGCCGAAGGCAGCCATTTTGAGCCTTTCCTTTAATGTTAAACAGCTCCAAATTGCTGGGGTACAAACAAAAACATAACTTGGAAACAAGGTCAAATGGGACACGTGTTTAGGCTATATGAATTATTATTATTATTTTTTTTTAAATGAGTCGATGTCTTCTGTTACTCTTCGATGCAAGAACCACAACACCGATTGTGCTGAAATTTCACATGGTCATTACTTGAACGTCCGGTTAACATATGTCTTTTAGAATTTATCCCCACAGTTTTATTTTTTTCAAGATGGCAGCTACACAACCCTACTTTTTGGTATTTATTTTTTTTGTATTTGTCTCTTAGACACCTTAGCTCAGTCGGTAGCGTGTCTGTCTACTAAGTTAAGAGCCCCAGGATCGATTCCCGGCATGGCCTAAAAATGTATCATTAGTGAAATGTATGCTTACCGCTTTCACGGTGAAAAATTAACGGCCAGGGTCTGGGTGTTGTGTCTGTTCTAGATTTAAGTTAGCTTATAAGTCGTGCTGATATAATCAGTCGGTTCAGAAAGTGCACGTTAAATACTTCAAATAAATTAAAAATATAGAAGGGGTTTCAATCGATTTGTAGACACACAAATTATATATCTTAAAAGATATTTTTTTGATATATTATATTATATTATATTTTATATTTATTATTTATGTATCAAATATATATTTTAGTAGAAAAATTTATCTAGTATGTAATTAAAGTATACATGTTTTAATTACCACTTCCTTTTGCATTCACCATTAAATACCTGCTAACCCCACATTGGTGGCCACATGGTCTGAGGTGTCACTCACGCAATAGACTGGGCTGCCAATGATGGGGAGATAGGGGTTCAATTCCCAGTCGGGTGTACTTGGGGGTGGATTTTCAGAAATGGTTTTCCACTCTTTTTCCATGTAAATTCGGATGCATCTCCTCTAAATTCTACCTTCCTTATCTACCTACCTGCATTAGTGTAATTAAATGTGTTTTATCTGGATGAGTAGTAAGAAGCGTTGTCAATAAAAAAAAACTATACACTTAGTAACAACTGAGATACTTATATAGATTTATATCTTTTCAAAATAAATGCAATTATTTTTATTCAAATATTTAAACCAAAATATTATAATTTAATATTTTAGTTTCTGTTTGAACACACTTGTTTAATATTTCCTATATCACATTAACTACAGTATTTGCCTCGATTCTAATACAACATCGATTGTAAGATTAATTTATTTTTCAGTACCACCAACGGGAAAAAAAAACGCTTTGCTTCTAAGGGGGGGAAAAAAAGCTAAAATGGTACCCTATCTTATAAATATTTTATTACAATTTTTTTTATCACTGCATCTTACTACCTGTTTGGTCCATACACTAATTTCAGAATTCAATTTACCAACAATAATAGTACTTTATTTATAAGTAGGTATGTAATTCATCTCTTCCTTCCTAATCAATATCAGTCTTTGATTCTACTGAACCATCTTTATCTTTCCCATAATATATCGTTTTATGAGACATCAGGAACGTTGGTCCGAAAAGAGCTGCAATTCTAAGACGTACCCCATTTTCAGAGACATTAGATGGAGGGAAATAGAGCTGCAATTCTAAGACGTACCCCATTTTCAAAGACATTAGATGGGGGGGGGGGGGGGGGGAGTACATCTTGAAATTGAAGAAAGAGGTACAGTAATTAAAACACTTTGACACATGCTGTATCAGGTATTTAGTTTTTTTTAGAACATTTTAATATTTTAAGTACATTTTTGTTTTAGTTTCTGTTATTATATATTTAACTTTGGTGGTAAAATTACCCACCATTTCACTGGAACTAAAAGGTCTTTAATAAGTACAGACAATGTCTTATCAAAAATGACAGCTGTAGATCACATGATATGACGTATGAATACGTGAAAGTAGATCTAGTAGCTCTTCCAGCTTTTAGATAAGGTTCTTCCTATGAACATTGAATCGTATATTGATATTCTATAGAATGTTATTTAGGGGTTGTGATTACCCCTCTCCCCATGTCAATAGCCAGCCACACTATTGGCATTAATTTGCACTAATACTTTTTTTTTTTAATATCAACCTGCTGTCGAGAGCTCTAGTTGCACAGTCTCACATAACACCGGGGTCGGCTACTTGCCAAAATCCGCCGAGAAGTTGATGAACCCTGCCTTGTCCGTCTTACCCCCCCCCTCCAGTCTTTTGGACACCTCCGCCCCCCGCGGTGACCTTGGCTCTGCCGTCGTTGCTGGACCACACAGTCCCCCCCCCCCCCCCCGTACTGCCCCGACGCCACCGTCCCCTTCCGGTCGTGGTGCGTCACATCCACCTTCACCCTACCGCCGCCAGGGGAACAGCGGTGCCGCTGCTCGGATACCTGCTCGACAGTTATACTCTCCTGATCAGCGAATGCCCCTACCTTGACTCTCTTTGTTTTTATCATCATCCTTTCTTTATTGGCAATTTCTTTCGGTATCACAAGGTGGGATGCAGGAAGGCAAGATTAGTTCAAGCAACTGTTTTTTGTTTTGTTTTTTCAGTTTTCAGAGCAAACAATTTTTGTTTGGCAAAATAATTCAAATATTTCTCCATTAGAAACCTAAGGACCAACCAGCAATTATAATAGTATAAACTCTTATTCTTAAACAACATAAAATATATAATAATCCCAAATTAAAAGAAAAAAAATTAACCAAATAAGGAATAACTAACCAAACCAATAAGGATAAAAATAAATTAAAAATAGGTGAAAAATAAAAAGGCAAATAATTAGACATAGCAGGAACAGAAGACTCCTTTGTAAATAATTTAATAGCATCAGAAAAAGGTTGAGGAACACCTATATAACCGACTTTATTGGGACCTTTACGAATTTGAATATAACCGAGAACTTTACGCTCAATTTTCTACACATGTTTATATCAACAATTGTTGAATATTTGTCATGAGCATAGCAGCATTAGATGAGAAAAAATTTTAAATGAAGAGAAGTTGTCACTATATTCTAGGATACCCCTAAAAGTTATTCAACAAATTGTTGATATCACCACGAGAATAAAATTAAACTCTATGTTACTACTGGAGAAATATTTGATTTATTTTGGCCAAAAAAATTAAATTATATAAAAAACTGTAAAAATCCTCGCGCTCCCTTCGGCAGCACCTTAACATTGTTAAATTCTTCACTCCAATCTTAATCATCTAATTAAATATAGTAGAATTAATAACAATAATAAAAAACTAAATTGTATTTTATTCAGATAAATATAAAGTACATTTTAAGTTAAGCAAAGATATTATTCTTTTGACAAATCCCACCTCAATTCTTACAGACATTGCCCTCTGTAACATCTATTGATGGCTTCACTGAGGACGTGAGGGCTGGAAGGGGGGTATCGTCCCCCTCGGAAATAATTTTCCATCCCCCCTTTCCACTGGAATAAATTTGCGGCCTCCTCTCTATATTAATTCCATTGCCCTTTTGTAACTGATCTCGCAACCTCGATGTTATAATTATGTTCACTTTATATCTACTTCTTGGTATGTATATAAACTAGAGTCGCGATTATCTGGCCCGGATAACGGAAAATCCTGATAATACGGTAGCTTAGTATAAATCATTTTCAGTATAGGTCTGCCTATCTTTATTTATTTATTTATTTTCACAGAACATTTAACTTTGTTTTAATAGAATCTGCCCGTTTTCTGATTGCGATGTAAACTAGGAATACAGTCATTTTTGTAAGAAAACTGTAGAAATTAAACGGGGAAAAAATCTTTACTATATACTTTACTATAGTACTTTATTTTGTAAATGTAACATCGACTACAACGCAAGAATAAACAAGTGAAAATAGAGCGTCAAATGGAACATATTATAAATTCAGTAAATGTTGAATGATGTGTACCGGTTTATTTTAAAACGTGCTTGTTAACAATGAGAACCAGATAATTGCGGATCTAGTGAATATATTCACCAGTGGCAGGGGGGGGGGTCCTATCATTATACCCTCTTCATACCGATTGCGACTCCACCCCCACCCTCCCTTAGTATCTTTATTACCATCACCGATAAACTTGTGTGTATCGATTCCAATCTGACGCACGGTCCTAGGTCGTTGTTGAACGTGAGAAAGATCTAGAGGATATAGCATTGGCCCTCCAGCATCGACAGAACAGAGAGTTCAGGTAGCATTGGCTTCCTTACCTGAGACTTTACCTGCAATTCCTGACGACCCAACTAGAGATGGAGGATATAGCATTGGCCGTCCAGCATCGACAGAACAGAGAGTTCAGGTGGCCTTGGCGTCCTTACCTGAGACTTTACCTGCAATTCCTGACGACCTAACTAGAGATGGAAAACTTCCGGTACTTTTTTTTATCTGGATATTTTTCTCAGTGGTGCCTTGCGACCTACTAAATAGGTGGAGGTGAGGGGTTTTGAGACGAGGGTACCTAAAGGCTATTTTATATATATAAAGCCCCCATCAAATAGGAGGTTAAAAAAGGGGGGGTTGGTAGAGGAGATTAAGTTGTCAGCAAATACTTAAGCCGGCTTTAAAATTATTTTAATGATCTTATTGATAATGATAATCAAATTCGAACAAAGAACGACAAAATTAGAGATTTAACATTTTTAGGAAAATATTTTAGATAATTTAACCCCAGGGGAAGGAGGATGTGTATTCGTAAAGGATTTTATTATTATTTTAAATATAAATATATCATCACCGCGTCTTACTACCTGTTCAGGTTGTACGCATATATGGTAATTACTACTAATGGGGTGGGGATGAGGAAGAAAGGATTTTAGAAGTAATCCCCGAATTCGCGTGGAAAGAGTGTGGGTAAACATTTAGGGAAAACCACCCTCGGTAGATCAAACCGGGATTTGAACCCCGATCTCCTTGTAATCGGCAGTCTAGTTAATTTTTTAGAGTGACGTCTTAGACCATGGGGCCACCGAATTGGGTTATTTGATAATGTTCCTGGTTTTGAAGTCCTGGGGATAAATTAAACTTAGGATATATCAAATGCACTTCCGTCGTTTAAATAGCTGGAATTTTTTTTATCGTAAGAAAAAAATTATTGAACCTTTTTCATCTCACATCTTTATACGTGTGTTCGTCGTATTAAGCTCCATTTTCATTGTTTGGTTTGCTTATAGATTTTAATGTATCCCATTCTTTATTGTGTTTTAGTTCGAGTTAATCTTTTTACGGGTTTTAGATCCACAAAGGAAAATATTACAGTTTAATAAAAAAATTAAATATATCGTATTTTTATTTTAATAATGGGCAGGGAGCGTCGCGTCGAAGTAGATGAGTTGCCACCCTACTCATTGTTGGGAAAAATCTTGAAAGTTGTCACTTTTGTGGAGAATCGAGATCTTGAGTTGGTAAATTCTAGAATTACTCTGAACCACAGTACTTTGGGTCGTGGAAGTTCTTTACCACAGTCTTGTACAGACACATTTTGAATTTCCCAACTGTCGATCCCTACTCTTTCAAAAGTTCCCAAATTCATAACTCATCAAACGTTGGAGGTAAGCTGATAACTTCTGTAGTAAAGTGTAAAAAGAGTTTAGTTATTATTATTAGCACCGCGTCTTACTACCCGTTCGGGTTATACGCACTTACGCTAATGTGTAATGGTAGGGTGATTATGGGATGAAATGGAGGACCTACAGTTTAACGTGGAATCCGAACCACGGTGGAGGCCTGGCATTCCTCACATTCACAAGTTGTGATTAATACACGTCTTGTCAGAGGTGAAGGAAGGGTTTGTCAATCAGATAAATCTGTGCCGGGACCGAGGATTGAACCCCGGACCCCCAGCATAGAAGTCTGACGCCTTACCCCTAGACCACCAGGTCACCCAAGAGTTTAGTTAATCAAGTTGACTAGCAGCGCCTCAGTCACCGCCTACTAGTTTTAAGACTACTATTACTACGAGACTACTCGACAGTAGTAGTTTTAAAAAGGTTGGGTGATGTTTTAAGTAGCTCACTTGATAAATTCCGGAGTTTTTACGAGTTGAGACTTGTTATTTTTTCCTACACGCATTGTTTTGGTGAATTTCAAAACAAATAGCTCTTGAAAAAAAACTCGATTCAAGGCCTAATTATCAACTCAAATTTTACAATTTATCTGGGTGAGAACCCCCTGGCCAACCTATTAACTGGGGGAAGAGGGGGAAGATACACCAAACCCCATATCAACCGTTGTTCTCAACCTTGTTATCTGGTCACCCGGAAGTTTTTTCTAATTTCAAAGCTCCCCAGGAAATACTTCGTGTGACGCCTCTGGTAACGGGGTGGTTTATTTTGAATGTTTTTTTTTTGTATCGCTTTGTTAAAATGTCACAGCATATTATATTTATAATGTTAAGTCAAGACTTAGATATTATCTTTTATAATTTATGAAAGTATGGTTCAAATTAGATGATTGATAAATGAACTATTGCGTATAATTGACGTTATGACTAACCCTTACAAACTACCTATTTGACTCATATTACAACACTTGTTGTAAATGTAAATAGTTAATGCCTAAGATTGCTTACGTCCTGTAAGGGTTAATCATAATGTCAATTATACGCAATAGTTCATTCATCAATCATCTAATTTGAACCATACTTTCATAAATTATAAAAGATAATATCTAAGTCTTGACTTACACTATATTCATTCACTCCTTACAAAAAGATCAAATTAGAATGTTTTCTAAAATGTTATATTATATTTAGCAAAAATCTAGGTGACGAATTAGAAATAAAATAGAATTGTAACACTATCTTTGGATGAATAAACATTGCAACATATTACCAGTTCTTCTTGGACTGTCCCAGCCAAAAGTCCATATTGTCTGAAGAGGCTGTCTTCTCTTAGTGACAGAGGATGGGTAGGCAGCGCCACGATCAACGAAACGGCCACGCCGACAACTAATAGGATGATGGAAGTCGCTTGCATTCCGGTGACAGGATTTTTCTGATTAATCATTTATATATATGATTTATTTATTTATCACATGATCCAAAGAGCCTTAGCTCAATAAGAGGACTAAAAATTTATTTTACATTTATCTTAAAAACAATTTATCATGATAAATTTTCTACAAACATTTGTTAAGTATGAAATAAAAATAATATTACCATAAAACAAAATATCATTTATTCAGGAAAATATAAAATATGTGTAAAGTTTGCGGTGAATAAACTATTAGGGCCTATGAAAACAAGTGAATAAAACAATATATTTCTAGCACCACGTAATTTATAGCTAAGGGTACCAGGTTCGTTTCCTGGCATCGCTGAAAAATGTTTCAATGGTGAAATGTGGCTTTACACTTTCAACAGTGATGAATTAACGGTCCAAAGGCTGGATGTTGTGTCTGTTCTAGATTTAAGTTAGTTTGTAAGTCGTGTGTTAATATAATCATTCGGTTAAGAAAGTGCACTTTAAATATCTCAAATAAATGAAAAAATATCGTAATCGCCTCTATTCAAAAATTATGTGTTTATTATTTTTTAATTTGCAAACCATATGTTGTTAAATATCTTCAGTTAGAGGTATCGACTGATGGCTAGAACTTCGATAAAGGAAAATTAAAATTTAAAAAAAAACTATAAAGGAAGACTAAAATTTGTTATGAAGCTATTTAATTTCTTTTGTCAAATTGTCAGCTTCAATAAGCAATAGACATAAGTTGGAATTGCATAATATATTTTGGACAGGTTATTTTTAATTGACTTTAGTCCGTAGTTTACAGTATTAAAATACTTATGATATATTTTCTAAGTGAGTCTTTGGGCCTGACTTAGGTATTTCTAATTTGAAAGTATTTTTGAGCTATATATATATGCCTATATAATATATTATATAGTATATGTTATTTATATAATATATAATCTGTATATGGATACATACTATATAGCATGATTTTGGTATAAAAACGGCCTTTTAGACAACCATTCTTACTAAGATCAGTGTATCGATCACATAGACTATAAAATGTATAATTTGTTACATTAACCTGTAAAATATAAGAAATTTACAAAACACTATCTTTAACACCTAGGCCTACCAATGTAAGCTTGCTCTCCATTCACCCTGAAAAGTAGCAAACTGCATTGCTCGGTTTCACTATGGCACAGTTTTTAAGATACGTTCATGGCTAACAAAGTGTACTTATGAAACTGCATATTACATTGTGAAGGCTACTTGGAAATATCAAATATAGGCTTCCTTTACATATCCAACTAAATGAAAAATGACCACATTGACATGGATATTTAACAAAGGGTCCTAGAACCAAGTCTAAGGTCCATCCACCCAAGAAACCATTGTAGGTAATACATGAACCAGACTTTAAGACCCCGTTCACAGATAACACTACTTAGGTAGGTAATACAGCTAGAACCAGACGTCTTAAGAGCCTCCACTTCACAATAACACCACATTACACTGGATTTAAAGCCCGTCTCACCCACAGATAAACCTAACTTAGGTAGGTAATACAGTAGAACCAGACGTCTTAAGAGTCCATCTCACCCCACGGAAGCATTATGAAACAAATCACCCATTGTAATATAAACCTAGTTTACCTGGGTTTTGGAAGATATTGCTGCCACGAGCGAAGATTTGAGAGAATCTTTGAAGACTTTATAGTCCACCAAACCGACGAGCGCTTCTCTTAGAAACCGATCAACCTTCCTTGTCTCTGCACGTCCCAGAGAAATCCACGACTACCTTGAAGAAAGGTGATTCCCCCTCTTCTTTCAACTGTTGTCCTATTATCTAACAGTTCGTTCATTACCATGAAATACTTGACTCAAGACGAGAGCTCGCGTCTAAATGGACAACTGCATTACAATCGTCAATGTGCGAATATGGGAAACTTGAGTCAAGGGTAGTGTTTATGCATTTTTATATAAAATAAAATACAAAATAAACCAAATATTTCTCCAGTAAAAAAAAAAAGCTCAAATTTCTCCACGCGGTGATATCAACAGTTGTTGAATATCTGTCAAGGGACAGCTTTTTCTCTCCATTTAAGTCTCTCATCTAATACCGCTATGATTTTGACATATATTCAACAACTGTTGATATCACCGTGGGAAGAAAATTAAACTTTAGGTTTGTACTAGAGGAATTTATAATTTACTCGCTTTGCTGGTTGGGGGCTAAATTTTTTTTTTCAACTTTTTGGAATTTTCCGATCGGTTACTAGAAGCTATAAGTTTGCCAAATTTCGAGTTTCTATCTCATCTGGAAGTGGGTAAACATTAATGTCAGTGAGTGAGTGAGTCAGCCATGGGCTTTATAGTAGTATAATTATGACTAAAAACATAACTTTTTTTTACATAAAAATTACGAAAACACTACCATTAAATCACGTTCCCAACAATTTAACCTTATGGGTGCGGTTTACTTGAAGGTAAATATCTTCATTCTGTGGAATCATTTTATTTTTACAGGAGGGGCAGTTTTAGATTTTTTAAAACAATAAAACAATAAGTCAACATGAAACTTATTTACTTATAGGGAGGGTGGGAGGAAAGGGGTGGGGTAGTGAGCTAAAATATAGGATTTTGGAGGCTTGACTCAGCAGAAAATGGTGGAAAATTAAATTCCCCTATAAAATGTCCGGAATGGTCCTTACATTAATATTTTTGAAAATGATATGCCTATCGAAGCTATTTAAAGTCGTCCTTCCTTTTTTTTTTTTTCAGATTTGGATGCCGCAAGAAGATATTTAGAGTAGTCTTTGAGAAAGTATTTTTTAGAAAAATTAGATACCTCTCGAAGCTTTTTGAAGTGATCTTCTCCTGACATTTTTAAAAAAAATTGGAAACTTATAGAAGCTATTTGGGGTTTTATATTAGAGAATATCATAGGGGAGTGAAATTAATTTAAAAAGGGGAGAAAATTTATTCCAGAGGGGCAATGTCCCCCCCTGGTATTGATATAGTTTTGTCCTTTTTTGTGGTTTTTTTTACTCTCCCAACTACACAAGTCTATATAACTCCTTTTATCAAATTGCTTAAAATTTTATATCAAGCCAATGTCTTCATTATTGTATTTGAGATAATTTTTAGAGATTTTTAGGAATCTCGAATCTCTCAAATACCCTAGAATTCAAGGAATATGATTCGAGAATTTGAGCGTCTTATCTCTTAAAGTTAATTTTTTTTAATACGATTATCTGGGATTGTAGATCCTATGCATTTTATAGGACTCCAATAAGTTACTTGTTCTATACTTTTAGGAAAAATACAAACATAGTTTACACTAACCCAGCAATTCTAGGGGATAGCGGGTAAGGGGGGTTCTTAGAACCCACACTTCAATTTTTTTTTAGATAATATTTACCCTCATAATTTAATCTAAACTAACACAACTTCCAAATAGTTGTCTACAAAACTCTTAAGAACCTATCCAAACTAGTTGAGTTATGTATTTGTAAGCAGTTGATCAACTATTCAGTTTTTTTTTACGGATAGTGTTAATTGAACCCCTCCCCTTAGTATGACTGGGAATGTATTTATTTATTTTGCATTGTTGTAACACTGTTTGCAGTTAAGCTTGGCAGCACTGAATATTATGGACCAATACACAAGAACCTACACAAAAGATAAAGACCAATTGTGAACCAAAAATAGAGACTCTAAATCAGAATTGTCAAAAGTTTTTTTCATTTATATGTCCCTTTACCATAAAACTAGGCATATTTAGTTTTTTAATTAATGTATATATTGTAATTATTAATCAAGTATGTTTAAAAAAAATAGAAACAAATGATCAAAATTATGTTTAAATAAATTAATAAATTTTTAAAGTAAAAAGTGGGTCTTGAAAGGATGATACCTCAGTAAAACCTGTAACAAAATGTAGCACAGGGCTGTTAGGATTAGTAATATTACTTTCAGGAAGGTGCGTGTGAAGTTTAATCCTCCAAGATCCTTGTTCCTTATTACTAGCCTGTGGTGGGGAACGAACCCCCCCCCCTCCTCCTCCATGACGAACACCTTTTGTTGTCAAGCAGATTTCTGAAAGAGGTAGATCAAACAAACAAACAAACCCCGTGTTATTCTCGTGATAAACAAACAAACACTTTCGCGATTCCTGAAACAAGATTGTATAATATGTGTAATACCGACTGAGGGAAAAAAAAAAAGAGAAAAGGGAGGGGGGGGCCTTTAGGGTGTCAGAGGGGGGCTACCCTCACTTGGTTTGCCGCACGTATCCTGACAGAGTTCAAAAGGCCACCTTTAAATAACAATAACATGCAACTACGAATATAATGTACCAGGTTAGTTGCGCTTGTTGGTCTGGTAGCAGGCGATTTTTAACAAAACATCTTCAACATTTTCACCCCTAGTGCCGATCCTTTCAAAACATCCTTCCGACCAACTTGCTCAGCACTGCTCAAGGTGAGTTAGGTTTAAAGTGTCCTAGGGTCCCCCAATGGGGCAGACTTTACTCAAAGATTGATACTTTAGTAAAAATTATATCTTTTAATTAACACGTTCTCGTAGCACAGGAAAATTAATCTAACCTAAAATGTTTTAAGGAAGATCCGTTGTGTTGTGTGTTACGAAGGCTTAAACTATCTAGCGCAGTAGGACAGGATGATGAAGAAGAATAATGTACGTACTATCCCATAAGGGATTTGGACCATCCAATACCGTAAGAGAACAGGATTAGGAGTGCGAATTATGTCATCATTATGTTACGAATTAATTTTAAAAAAAAACTATATAATGGGAGGTTATGGACGATGCAAGTGGAAAGTGACCAAACCGCATATAGGCCTTGAGTTGTTTAAGGCTAAGGAACAGGAATAAAAGGGTGAATAACCGTACTTTATTATAAAGGGTTTTAAGATATCCTACTTAAGGAGATAGTATGAAGAGGGTGGATATAGTCGAGACTAGTTTAACAGTCGCGAACTATCTAAAGTAAGGAAGGGGATTGTGATATTGGCAATGCTCCTTTAAAATATATATATACATCTTTTTCTTGGTTGATTTCCCTCGAAACTCCTTTCCGCCCTTTGGTTTTAATGGCGTCCTTCATTTCTTGTGACGACGCGAACGGAGCGTGTATATTATTTATTCTTATTTTTAACGTCATGTATAGTCTTAAAACAGTACTGGCTCGTTTAAATTTATTAATAAATACAGTATTTACGATGCGCACCGTTATATTCGTTTGTTTTAATCTGTGCTTTCGTTTTTCTGACGTTGATGGTCGCGTTTGTGCTGACGCGTCATTCATTAAGGTGTGGTGGCAGGGAGAGATAGTTGATATCTGTATTTTTAAAAGTTTTTTTTTCTTTAGAAAAAAAATTCTTTTGAGCCAAAATAAAATAAAATATCACTTCAGTAGAATCGTTTCATTTAATTTTCTACTGGTTCTTGAATATCTGTCATGAGTATCACGGAATTTGAACACATTTTGTTTATCTTCATGTAAAAAGTTTATGTAAACATATTATACTGAAGCAAAATTTTGTTAAATTTTATACAAACAATATTTTTTTGTAAAAAAAAACCTTTAGAAATACGTACAACTCGCGGCCTTTATTTACACCCTCGCCTTAAAACATGTCGATAACTAAGTTAAGGAAAAAAAAAAGAATCAAGGGGAAGGTTTATTTTAAAAGAAATGTATCAACACCCGCCTGGAGGTAAGATAGGTTTGAAATAAATTAATCCCGACTCTCCCAGTCAGGGATCAAAGACCGACTTCCCGGGTCAAGTGTCAGGTGTGTTAACCCTTCACCTAAGCCCTAACAATATACTCCCACACTATTTCATGTCACATTTTACCATATGTAACACAAATGATTAAAAACAACCATTTTAATACCATAGAACCTAAGTTTCCAAAATACATTTTTAGATTTGTAAGTGTCTTTACGTACCATCGAGGCTGATCCCTAAACTTTTAATAATTTAAGTACACAGGAAGAAGGTGAATCTTCAAAAAAATGCGCCAGCACTCGCACGGTAAAAATAATCACGGAGAAAAACCCCACAGGAAAGATCGTTCCGTGGAGAAATGACCTATATTCTACGATCGCCCTTTCGGGTCATAGATCAGCCCGCCAGTCGAGTCCGCTGGCGCTAAGGAGACTCCTCCCCGTAACAATTGTTTATTAATACCTGAAGAAGAGTTATTAGCACCTAGGACTGCCTTGAATAGTGAGCTCCAACTCACTCATAACCACATGTACAGAGGGAATCCTACATAATAATTACTAAAACACACTGTAAAGAGGTTAAGTCACAGTACGAGTCTTACGATCTACGCATGCGTGGTTTATCACATGCGCATGCGCGAGAACTTATTAAGAAATATAACCTATATGAGCCTCACTTTCACAAAACCAGCTCATTCTAATATCGACTACAATAAGATTTTTATTTCTATCATAATAACGTCCAACTTAACTTAACCTAACCTTTTTTTTTTTAAATCTCACGTTTCGTCTACTAGTTACACGATGCGTTCGTGCATTACTTACCGCTCCTCCTGTCGTTAGCCCTTCTGTACCCTAAAATCGCTGTTAATGTGATTTCAGTATCAAGTATCAAATTAAATTTTCCATTTATTTTTTTCAGATTTATTTCCTTGATAGGGTCCATGTGTTTGGCGATTTTTTTTTTTACCAGTGTTGTGCCTTAAACTGTTCCTTCGAGCTTCAGTGACGTTCATTAATTTAAGAGTCAGTCTGATCCCACGGATAACTCGAAATTGAGGTGCTGTCTAATTTTCAATGGAAGATAGCTATTATGAAAGAGCCTTATTTGACCGTTAAAAAAAGCTACTAAATCTAATTTCACGTATTCATACGTCAAGTAATATAATCTGCAGTAGTCACTTTTGATATATATAATATATATTATCAATAACTATAAAATAAAATTAATAAATAATAAAATGCTATCAATGTTGACTGCAAGATAATGTTTGTATTTTAAGGATAAAAGTTAAAAAGGGGGAGATTCACATTACACATATTTTCCAGAAAAACATCTTTTATACCTCAAACCCCATATAAATACCCCAGCAAATACTTTTTTTAAATTAATCTAAATATGACAAAGACCTCTTTTAACCATAATCTAAAATGTATTAGAAAGGTCTCATGATGTTTAACAGATGGCAGCACTAGCTCAATTTAAATACGAAAGAGACCTCTTTTAACCATCATATGAAGTGTATTAGAAAGTTCTCATGATTGTCTAACAGATGGCAGCATTAACTAAACTTGTGTTAAAAATGGTAACTTCCCCCCTTTTCAATTATACCCCCTATTTTTTGTATTTTCTACTAAATGATACAGCTTGAACCAACTTGCAGTGTTCACAAGAAAACATTGTTATCGAGAGAATTGAGACAATTATACCATATTTTTTTTAATACAATGAAATAAAAATAAAAATACAATGAAATTTAAAAAAAGTATATTTTTAAATTAAAAAGAAAAAAATCCCTGAACCCAATCTTGCTGTTGTCAAAGTAAATAATTAAAAAAAGAAAAAAATGCATTTTTGGTTGTCCGAGTGAGATCTTTATTCTGATTCCTCCCCCCCCCCCCCCACCTGTCACCCGGTTGATTGGTCGTGATATTTGGCTCTTAGGGGTACAGGTAGAGGAAGTTGAATCTTAAGTACACATAACTGTTAACCTCGAGAGAGGATGGAAAAAATTAACATTTTGGGAATTCATGTTGTTAAAATCCACCTAAAAGGCATTCTAGATTAGAAATTTTTTAAATAATTTTTTGATTAAAAAATAATAATAATCACCTACTTAGGTGGCCGCATGGTACAAGGCGCTACTCTCGCAATAGACTAGACTCCTGATAGCGGGGAATCGTGTTTCGATTCTGGTCGGGTGTACTGAAGGTGGTTTTACCTAAATAGTTTTCACTCTTTCTCCCCGCGAATGCGGTTACACTTCCTCTACATGCAACCTTCCTCATCCCTAACCCATTGGAGTAATTAGTATGTAAGCCTACAACTCGAATGGGTAGTAAGACACGGTGCTAAAACTTTTACTGGTGTCTCAGCTCATAACGATTATGGGGGGGTAACCTTACAACCAGACCCCATACCATTAATTTATCACTCAACTGAATGTTAATTCACGTTAAAACAAAAATAATTTGTATCTGATTTTTATTTTCTACTGCAACTAAATAATTCATGTAAACAAAGGATGTGGAAGGTAGAAGTTTAGAAGATGTGATCCACATAAGCCTGTAAGGAGAGTTGAAACCGGTTATTAAAAAAAAACTCGGTGTACCCAGCTAGGGTTAGAACCACAAACCTTCCCCACCACAGTCAAACTTAACCAGATGATCTTGACGTTCAGTCAGCGTGCCCATCCGATTCGATCCCTTTTTTTACCCTGCAAATATGAGTGCACTTTATCACATTTATACCTACTCTTTTTATGTAAATATGTGTATGGTCCGGATGGGTAGTAAGACTCGCAGCACGGAGTGAATACATATTTGAACTATGATAAGACACACAATACAAATACGATAGTACACATGCAACTTACAAGATCCCTTTTCAGGGGAAGGCTCAAGATCTGTTTTGCACGGGTTCCCCCAGGGGGTGTTAGGGGGCGAGAGGGGGGGAGCAGCACACAGGATCACCCGTGACGAGGAGGTCAAGGTTCGAATCTTGCCAGAGGTGTTTTTCCATCAATGATGCATCACTCTTGTAACGGCACAGTCCGATTCTAACAGGAAATGACCTTATCTGATAGCTAGAAAATAAAGTTACTAGATCTACTTTTCACGTTGTTCATACGTCAAGTCATGTTTTATTCATCCACCACCTTTGTTAGACAACTATCAAAACCCTATAAAATAACAATAATAATATTATAGTAAAATGTTAGCAGATTTGGACCGGGGGAAAAAAAAGTTTATACTTTCCAAATGAAAATTGGAAATTTTGTGAAATTTTGGCCTGCTGTGCAACACCCGCATCGTTGGTGTCATCGTCTAACGCGTTACTCTTTTGTCGGACTAGACTACCGATTACAGGGAGATCGGGATTCGAACCACACTCGGGTGTGATGAGGGAATCTTCTTTCCCTAAATGGTTTCACACTCTTCCTCCACGAAAATGCGGGTACACTTCTTCTAAGATTACACCTTACTCATATTTTTTTATTTATTTTATTATTTAGCACCGCGTCTTACTACCCGTTCGGGTTATACGCTTAAGTACTAGTTACACTAATGGATTAGGAATTGGGAAGGTTGAATTTAGAGGAAGTGAACCCGCATTTGCGTGGAGGGAGAGTGGAAAACCATATACTCATATTTTACACATTGGTGAAACAAGTGTTTTTTTTTTAAAAAAAAGCACCGCGTCTTACTACCCGTTCGGGTTACACGCGTATGTACTAATTACGCTAATAGATTTAGGGATTAAAAAGGCGGGAGAGTGTAAAACAATTTTGGATTAAACCAGCTTCAGTACAACCCGACCGAGATTCGAGCCTGTATCTCACCGTCATCGGCAATATAGTCTACTGCGAGAGTAGCGCGTTAGACCCCGCGGCACACCGAAGTGGGTTGTTTAGTATTTAATACGCGCAGTCCTTTCCTTCCGTCGTAAACCTTTTTTACATGTCGCTGTTATCGTCGTTTTTAACGCCAAGTCATTGATTCTCGGACCTTGCAGCGCGCGCCAAAGGGAGGGAGGGAGGGCGGGGTTAAGTTCTTGTTATTGACGACACAGCGAGATAAGAAGCGTCATCAACATCAACATCATCATCATCATCCGTGCATCATAGTTGCATCTGTTTGTTTTCTTCAGTACATAATTTTTTTTTTTTTCAAGGGCATGTGAATATCCCAATATCATCTCTGAGGCAATTGCAGGTCTTATGGAGAAAAGCTTTATCTTTCTCTCTCTCTCTCTCTCTCTCTCAGTTAACTGTTGCCAAATCTCCTCGCTCTCAATTCTGTCTGAAGTTGTTGTGCTGTGGGGTAAGAAGGTGCTACTGGCAACCATCGACTAACCAGCGTTGCCAAACTTGTCTTATATTCGAGGGAAGGTTGACCACACAAAAACGAAAAAGTGACAACGCTGTTTCCCCAACACGCAGTTCCCTCAGAGATGATATTTAGTTTGGTTATTCCACAGGTGTGTATATGCTAACGGCAATGTGTGTAAGCCTGGCATTCATATAAAATGCCTAGGCTTTCTATATAATTCATAAGGGGTTTTAGCAAATGTGAAATAAATTAGTTTTGCTGATGTATTTCATACTTTTCTTAGGAAATTTATAGAATAACAAGTCATTATATATTACCGAGAACAATAGCTAACCTAATCTAACCTAACTTAACCTTACTTTACCTAACTACCCTATTCTAAAATAATCTAACATGAGCAATTTAAATCCTAGGAATTAGGTGAACCTGCAAGAAAACGGTGCAAGACTTATCTAGAACTGGGTAAAACAATTGATACCATATTCCGGGACTTCAAAAATACAAAGAACTTGAAAATAACTAAAAATACAACAGCAAAACACGTTTATTTCATACCTTGCCAAAACCACTCTGGCATTATATAGAAGGCCTGGGTATTTTGTAAAACGCCTGGATTTCACACATTTTCGGTGACATATACACATAACGTTCATGTATACTCCGTTTATTCAAATTCACTCAAAACTAAAATATAATAAATTGTTTGTCAATCCACGAATAAAAAACTTATAGATAAATTAATTAAAATACAATATTGACTAATGTATATTGAAAGACAGAGTGAGGGGAGATAGGGGAGGTTAACCTCTCCCTCCCTTTTCCCTTAACGCAATGTAATGTACAGCAGCGGAGGAAATAGTTCCATGTAGCTCGCTGGATATACATAAACACACACACATCCCTCCTGCACCCGCACTATGTTGCCAAGGTGACCTTGTGTTCGCGCGTCCCGATGGGCGTGGCGAAATGTTGACTCATGCGCGGTCTAGGTTCTCCCAGAAGGTTTCGTATCCATCCTCGGTTGTGGAAACTCTTGACCTTTTGAAAGTTCTGTTTTTATTGTTTTGTTTTTTTTTCGATATTGACAAAAGTGTATATTATCATTGTGTGTTTTGACTTGTTTAGTATGTTTGTTTTTGTTCTCTCCTCCCTCTCTTATTTTAAACTGTCACCGGTGGTGACACTGGTGCACTGGCACGGCCGACCCCGACGCTGTGAATCTCACACGATCTCAGTTTGTTCTCAGAAGCCAAATGGAACAGTGGTGAGTCAACCTTGCCCTGCAGAGAAGCTTTTTGACGACGCCATCTTCTGTTCGGAGGTCGTGACTTCTTCTTCTCTAACCTGCACTCAAGGTCGAATGGATGAGGACCTCATCGATGCAATGTTGCAGGGTTGAAGCTTCCCCTGGTTCTTGGAGATGAGGAAGAAATGCGCTGAGAAATAGTCTCCGTAACCATGGCAGCAGATTCAGCGTCATGGCGCGTCTTAATTAATATAATATAATATTGTTCAGATTGTGACATACATATTCAACTGTGCAACAAGTGCTTTGTGACTTTTACTGTGGGGGGGGGGGAGGGGGGTTAAGCTACATTCTAATTAATAAAACCACAAATCGTGTACCACATTTCCTCCTTATGATTTGGCCTATCTTAATATATTTTTTTTTCAAACATCGCGTTTTGCTACCTGTTCAGGTAATACGCATGCATGATCATTACTATAATGGGTTAAGGATGACGAAGGAACCATTTTAAAGGTAATCTACCCGCATTTGCATGGAAGGAGAGTGGGAAAACCCAACCTCAGAAGACCCGACCTGGGTTTTGAATCACGATCTTCCCACCTTCAGCAGGCCAGTCTAATACGAGGATGATGCCTTAGACCGTTTGGCCACTGAAGTGGGTTTAATATACTTCAATCCCCAAATCACTGTGTCAAAAAAACGTTCCTTTTTTTAAAAAATAAATATCTTTCCATTTACTCATCATGCACAACCAGCTTCCGCGTCTACCTGGCCGTTCGGATGAGTAAGGCGGAATTTTATAGGAAATGAACCCGAATTTGCATGGACATTCAATGAGGAAACAATTTAGAGTAAAATAACTATCCTCACTACAACCAGTTGGGGGTTCAGATCTCGACCTTACCCTCACCGGAAGTCCAGAATAAATTATATAGATGTCTTATTCGCAAGCACGCCGATGTGGGTCAAATTTATATTAATACGACCAATTTGACCAGGGGCGTATTCAGGAGGTGGATGGAGGTCATTTGGGGGAGAGGGGGTAAAGTCCCAAAACATCTAAGAGGGTTCTTAGATAAAAATAATTCCAAGATGTATGCAAAAATGTTGTAGGAAGTCTCTTAACATTATTTTTGTTACCCTCCATATATATTTATAAAACGTTATAAATTATTATTTTTTAAATCTACTCAACGGTCTCATTTTATTAGAATGTTTTAAAAATTAGAGTGGGAGATGTTTAAAAAAAATGAGGTCAAATTGAGGGGGAACTCGTATATTATAATTTATGATGAAACTATCAACCACATGTTAGTAAACATAGGAAAAACAAGGATTAAAAAAAAATCCCTAGCAACATATGAAAAATACATCATTTTAAGACGATGCTTTAATTATTTAACCATACAGTACTTGTTATTATTTAGTGTAAATTTCTAATTGCATGCATGTAGAGTAAATACAGTAGGATTCAGCCAGGAAGGAACTTTAGATAATATAAACGTATTTTTTTTGTGGTTCACAATTTATAATATTTTATTTTTACGGTTATTTCATATATATATATATATATGAAAAGTGACTTGAAAAGTACATAATTTTACCTATAAATATATTGTTGGTTACTTTCTATAGCTATTAAAAAGTTTCTTCCTATCTAAACTGTCATTTATGCCCCCTTCTCCCCTCTTCGAAATAACAAATCAGCCATAAGTCTCCATACAAGTCCAGTAGAGTCGCGATTATCCGAGGTTAACGGGACCGAGGCTGCCTCGGACGGCCAAAAACTCGGATAACACGGAACACTATAAAATACACTTCAACAAATTTCAACACACTAAGCCATCACGACTTAAAAAAAAAAGACACGACAGATTAAAAAAAACTGCAGTCGTAGCGCTCAGTGTCAGGAAATTGACCCGATCAAATCTTGCGGTGGATAATAATATTTACGGCCCCACACTACGTGGAAACGGTGAGTAGCCCGATGTTTCCACTTTCCGTTACTTATAATAAACGAATAGACCTGTTAAATGCGGATCATATCATAGACTATTCTTAAGAAACATAAGTTGTGCTACTACCTCGGATAATACGAAACCTTGGATGATCTAGGCTCGGATAGTCGGGACTATAATGTATAATACTAAACAAAAACTCAATCTCCTTGTCACTACACCCCCTAAAATATTCTGGATATGTGTCTGCACTCAACACTAACAACCACCTTGGCCTACTACTATTTACAGATTGAATAACAGAATGAACAAGTACACAAATGAAAGATGCTTCGTGTATGGAGGGTAATTTGTTAGTTAACTTTATAGTAAGTCCTCGACTTACACGGATTTGTAGATACATGGTTGCGGTACTTTGACTTAAAGCCAGCAAACACCATATATCAAGCTTAACTCTAAACATATTAGATGGTGCTAATAGAAAGCTGACGCACAGCTGATAATGCCATCGCCATTTTGTTTTGTTTCTACCTTCAGCGCAAGCCATAAGCAGAACCTGTTAATCTTTAAATATCCTCGGAATCAAACACATAATTCATGTCAAACATACTTAGTATTTAAGCACAATTCGACTTACGCGGTTTTAAACTTGCGTGAAAAGCTTCGAGACAAATTAACCGCGTAAATCGAGGACTTACTGTAAAGTGTTTTAACTATCAAGACACTTTATTCATACTTTGTATTTATATAAAATTAAAGAAATAATTTAAAATTCAAAATAACAGCGCTGTTATCGCACCCAACTGACCCGGGAAGTCTGAGAGACAAATCCTTTCCGTCCTCTCTTGAGGATGGTTAAAACACCCAGGCTGGAACTTCCTCCTGACGGATGTAGGTGCATCTCTTTTGGTTCAGCCTCCTCATATTTTATTATTTACTTAAAAAACATTAGTCGGTGAAGATATTTAATCAACTGTACGAAGACGTTCTCTCCCTCCTGAAAAGTTTTTTTTTCCTTCACCTCCAGATGTCGCAGGTGTGCGTCCGAGTGCTGTCGGCGATGTTCGTGTGCCTCTGCGTCGTGCCGATGGTCCGGAGGGACTCCCTGCATTTTCCGGACGACATGGTGATCAGGGCTTGCGGCAGTAAGCTGTCGGACATTGTCAGCCAGGTCTGCAAGAGCCAATACCCTTCTCTACTTCCGGGTGAGGAATCTTCCCAAGAAGGTAAGGTCCACTCCTCTGATAAACTTACGCCAAAGGAAGAGGTAGACTAAAAGCTTGATCCACACGTTCGCCAAAATAATAACAGAGCAGAAGCAGCGTCAGTGGCTCAGAAATTCACACTCTAGAATAAATGTAATTATACCCATGATGCTTTGCGACACAAACTCGAAACAGCTGGTTACCAATATATTAATTTTTTATCGTGAATAAACAGACCTTTTCATATTATTGTGTTTAATAGGGAAACAAATCCACACAGAAAAAGAAAGACAAACGCGATTTCTGTCCAACCAACTGTTTAAAATCATTTTACCGACAGTAGACATGGCTGTTTTCTTGTATCTTGATCTG
This sequence comes from Timema podura, assembly GCA_033556935.1. Taxonomy (NCBI): domain Eukaryota; kingdom Metazoa; phylum Arthropoda; class Insecta; order Phasmatodea; family Timematidae; genus Timema; species Timema podura. The sequence goes on along the minus strand of JAVRXN010000014.1, from coordinate 8,601,157 downwards.
TTGACACATGCGCACTAATTGAATTGGTTGGTTTCTAGATTCGATTGGTTTTTTTCCCGCGCCGATTTTTATGTAAGAAGCGTAGTCAAAGCTGATACTGTCCCTACCGGGGCAGAGTGACCCAAGCAACCACCGCTGATTTCTTGTGATTGGCTTAGAGTCACGTGACATTTCAGTTCTGCTCTTGTTTTCCTGGCGAACGTGTGAATCCACAGCAATAAATTAATTTAGAAAGTGCACTAATAAATACCACAGAGATTTTAAATTAAAAATAATCCCACTTCGGAGGACGAATGTTTTAAGGCGTCCCTATCGCCATGGAATGGACTGCCAATGACTGGTAGATCGGGGTTCGAATCCTGGTTGGGTATAGTGAGGGTGTTTTTATTTTACCTAAATGGTTTTACGCTCTCCCTTCACGCAAATGTGAGTACAATTACTCTGGATTCAACCTTCCTTATCCCTAACATGCTACCATAACTAGTACATATGCATATAACCCTAACGAGTAGTAAGACGCGGAAAAAAATTATCAAAATTATTGACGTGACAGGTTCTACTAAATCGTGTGTATTATAATACTTCAAAGGAACTAAAATTTTACATAATATAAAATTTTATATCACATCACTGAGAAATAAATTAAACCTATTTTGATTTAGTGTTTTTTTAAAAAAGCTGAATTCCAAAGAACGGCCCAGTTAAAAGCATTTACGTGAAATTATCAATCTATTTTGAAAGTATCACTCCGGTTTGACTTCCTTCTACCACACAAACAATAGCCCAATTTTCATAGTAAGAGCCTTCTCTGACAGATAAAAAAGTTACTAGGTCTACTTTCACATATTCATACGTCAAGTCATATGATCTGCAGCTGTCACTTTTCATAGATATTATCAATACCTATAAAATAACAACAATAATATAGTACAATGTTATCAATGTTGACTGTAAAATAAATTGGTTTGTGTTTTCTAAAAGGCCCTTATTATGAAAATTGGACTTAAAATTTAGGTAGATAAACACAGCTTGAAACAGACGTAGTATCGTGGTGCAGTTATTCGTATATTAATTTGGATTTTTAAAAGAACAGTGAAATTTAGACAATTTAAAACGTTTTTACAATTTAAAAAAAAATACAACAAAATTCTAAATTATTATTTTTTTAAATGAGACAAAAAATGCAATCACACAAATTTTTAATATATTTTGTGTTGTAGCTTTGAAGAAAATGTTCAGATTTCTCTTATAAAAACAAACATATCATCTTGTTTATCATACTAATCACTCTTCAATCTTCATATATAAATTTTAAAACCATTTGTTCAAATATAATTTAACAAATTTCAAATGTTCAAAAATAAGCTTTAAAATACCCTAAAATTATATGTAATTTGTAAAAATAAAAATACATTCTTATTTATAATGAAAAACTATTCCTAGATAGGTACTCAATTTGAACTAAATATTCAAGGTCAATTAAAAAAATTCCAAACTTTCTATAATTTTTCGTAAATATACTACCTTTAAATTAGTCTATTTAAAAAATATAAAGGTACGCCATTATTTATCATGTAAAATATTACCCCGAAACCAATTTTGAGCAAAAATATTAGAATTATTTACAAAAATATTCAAATTTTACAAAAATCGATCATCAGTAAACTATCCTTAAACCAATTCCCCCCTTTAAAAAAACCCAAGTAACCAGTTACTCCCCAAATAAACATTCTAAACAAAAATTGTTAGAGCCACCCACTTTTGAAAAATTTAGAATTTATAAAAATCAGTCATCAATAAACAAACTACCCCTAATTTGAGGGCTAGGATAAAAATAAAAAGAATGTCCTGAAATATAGTTGAATAAAATCTAAATATCATGATGGAAGAAAATCCATCTAACAGTTTTGAATCCGTGGCCCAGGAAAAAAATTCCTCATAATCTGTTTTCACGATTACAATACTTTGTCTTGATACGATAAAGTAAAAACTATGGAAATTATTCCAAACTGTTAGATAAAGGATGAATAAAACTGCACTTCGATACTTTTTCCTGGTTTATCGGTTGTGAGACGGTCTATTAAGGTGGGGTTGTAGAGGAAGTGAGACAAGGACAGCGTTTTTGCAGTTTTTATATCAAAACTTTTTTTGGCCCATATAAAACAAATATTGCTCCAGTAGAAACTTAAAGAGTTTAATTTTCTTCACGAGGTGATATCAACAGTTGTTGAATATCTTTCGAGGGTCTCCTGGAATTAATGACAAATTTTTCTCTTAATTTAAAAAAGTTTCTCATCTAACGCTTCTATGCTCAAGACAGATATTCAACAACTGTTGATATCACCGTGTGAAGAAAATTAAGCTCTTATGTATCTACTGGAACAATATTTAAATTATTTTGGCAAAAGAAAAAAAGTATTGCTATAAAAACTGCAAAAAAAACTTACTTTAACTGCATATCCTACAGCTCCACCTTAAGATCCGTGGCTTGCAACATGATTCTCATAAAGTGTTTATCCCTTAAAAAAAACACTTTTTTAAATACATCGCACGCCTTCTCCCTCCCCCGTACAAAATAGTTATCTGGGTGAGCCACTGATTACACCAATAAGTCAACAACGGTCGTAATGGCAACTGCTAACCGTTATTTAATGCACCCGTCACTGACGAGCTCGCACTGAATTTCCCAATCGAGGGTGAAAGAATATCTCGAAAGAGATACATCACTCGGTTATTAAGGACGATCTCGCACAGGCCAACCCCGTTCTATAGTTTCCGTTAATATCCGTAGATAAAACGGGGAGGGACACATACCGTTCACATATATATGATATATTCTGAATATGTCTGATGACGTTTGTTAACTGTGTCCCCGTTGAACAAGTTGTCGCAGCTATGTGTCGGCGGAGGGTTCAGCGAGGCCTGAGCATCGCATCGCATCGCATCGCATCGCATCGATGGTCTTGGAGGGACTGGGAGTTCCAGGTTCCATCCCCGACTGGAGAGAGATGAAGATCGCTGCAGTTTTTGGGCGGCGAGGAAACGGATATAAGATTCCATCGCACAGGTACGCACGCAGCCTTCAACTTCTCGGAACTTCTGGAGAGATTAAAAAAAAAAAAAAGGTATGCGTCGTTTTATTATGATCTGGTTTTATCAGGCAGTTTAGTGTGTGTATGTGTGTGTGTTAGTGTGTGTATGTGTGTTTGAAAAGGTGGGGTGGGGTGGAAGGGAACGCGATTATAGGTGAGTTGTTTTTTTCTCTCTCTACAGATTGTAATGGACTTCGATCGTATTCTGCCTGATAAGACTCGATTACTATTAATTCCCCAGACGAGAATTTAACCATGGATTCTATAAGAGGTGGTTGAATATTCGCTGGAGACTAGATTACTATTAAATATACAGGGTGTTTTTAAATTCTTTGCCAAAAAACTTAAATCCTTTGTGGTCAGAAAGAAACAGAAAGTCGTAGTTGAAAAAAAAATGTTCGGAAAAGTAATCTTGCAACAACGCCGTGACAACGCAACTCTAAATACGAACATGTACAGCAAGTTGCATAACGCTAGGTGAGCACATCACAGAGGATGTTCAAAACTCCCTCCCCTACTTGTTAAACAAAATATCTGTCGGTTACATTAATTATGATGCAGGGTCACCCTTTGGACACGTGTTTGCACCCTGACACGTCTTCCCGCCTAGTGATATGCAACTTGCTGTACACGTACGTACCTATAGCTGCGTTTTCCCGGCGTTGTTGCGTCTAATCTTCAACTGCATTTAGTGAGACAAAGATAAATTTTACGGACACATTTTTATCAGGATTTTCTGTTTCTTTTTGCCCACAGATTATGTGGATTTAAGTTTGGGCAAAGAGTTTAGAAACTCCCTGTATGATACATCAGTATCCAACGTTTACTTTCAAAGGTAGAGATCTTACTTTGTTTGGTTCCACTATGGTTTAGTGGTTTTCAACTTTTTTTTTGCATATCCCTTATCTGTTAGTACTTATCTCAAGTACCCAAAAAGTTAAAATTTTTAAATGAATAAATAAATTAAAGCTCTTTTCCTGGTTGTACTAAAAAAATCTTATAACGCAAGTAATTATATCTTTTACACGCATATACATACATACATACATACTCATATACATACATACATACATACATACATAACATACATACATACATACATACATACATACATACATACATACATACATACATACATACATACATACATACATACATACATACATACATACATACATACATACATACATACATACATACATACATACATACATACATACATACATACATACATACATACATACATACATACATACATACATACATATACATACATACATACATACATACATACATACATACATACATACATACATACATACATACATACATACATACACATACATACATACATACATACATACATACATACATACATACATACATACATACATACATACATACATACATACATACATACATACATCATACATACATAAACACTTCCCTATCCTTGCATACTCCCTTCACTTCAACAACATCCATACACCGAGTCATACATGCTCTTTTATTATTAAAACTCTTAATGTTTCTCTTTTTCACACATTCGTCAACAACATTTAGCCACGTCTTACATGGCCTACCTCTTCCTTTTGATCCACACACACTCTACCTTCATATATTTACTTCGTCATTCGATCCACACTCATCCTCTCAACATCCCCAAACCAACGTAAGACGCTTATTTCACATCGACCTGTTGGATTCCATTTCTAACTTCACTCCTTACGCACCCATTTATTACTGACTCTGTCCATACGAGATTTTCCACATACATTTCTTAGATATCCCATTCCAACCGCATTCATCTTACTCTTGTGTTTCTCCTGACAAACCCACGCTTCACATCCATAAAACAATGTCCTTAGTACAAAAATCAATTAATACTTTTTGGATAGGTTAAAAACTTTTTCAAAATTCACATTTCAGTTAGGTAAAATCTATGTAGAGATTAGGCATTTAAAAAAAGTGAGAAGAAATAAATGAGCATACAAAGCTTATATCTTAGTTAAAATATATTATATATTTTTTTATCCCCGCTTCTTGCTACCTGTTCATGTTATACGCATTGCATTGAAATCACTGAGATAGTTTAAATGAACGTAAATTTTTTTTTAGTTAAAATTAGGTATAGCTTGAAACAAAATGTAAAAAAAAAGAGATCACCATTTCTGAATCATTTTCGCATACCACTAAAAAATACTTGACATCGGCGGTACGAGTACCACAGGTTGAAAACCACTAGATTGTAATTTTTAAGATAAGGACATAGTCAAGGCAGGACTGTTACCTTCCAGGGTTAAGCTAAGTGTACTTATTATTTCAAAATAATTTCACTAATTTGGGCACTACTACCCAAATATTCTCAGTGACAAAACCATCATTTTCTCGACCAAGGTGCCAAGGTAGAAACACTTTGTCCAGCCTTATAGAGGGTTGTCTAAAAGGACGTCAACGACATTGCCTACTTGTGCCGTAGCTCTAGGTTAATTTAGGATACACCTTGTTAGTGTACTTACGTTTTATTCAGTGAGATTAAAAATATATAACATTGAAACAAAAACATTATAATATTCAATAATCCTTAAAATAGTCTTACATTGTCACGACATTATTTTTTGGATCTTAAACTAGTTATTTTTGTAGACATATTTATTTTAAATCGTTTAAAACTCGGGATATTTGGTTAGTCCACGAAATAGAGACAGTGGCAATCTTCCTGCCAGGATGTAGATTTAAAAAAATCCTTTCAAGCATTTTATTCCTGTCTATGGTAGCGAGGAAATGGCTGGAAGGCCCTTTCACTAAACAAAATCCTACTACTACTACTACTACTACTACTACTACTACTACTACTATTACTAGTATTATTATCACCGCGTCTTACTAACCGTTCGGGTTACACGCACTTACACTAATGTGTAATGGTAGGATGATTGTGAGATGAAATGGAGGACCTACAGTTTAACGTGGAATCCAAACTACGGTGGAGGCCTGGCATTCCTCACATTCACAATTTGTGAATAATACACGTCTTGTCAGAGGTGAAGGAAGGGTTTGGCAATCAGATAAATCTGTACCGGGACCGAGGATTGAGTCCCAGATCCCCAGCACAGAAGTCCGACACCTTACCCCTAGACCACCAGGGCACTCAAAATATCATACTATATAGTAGAATTTGGACAGGTAATAAAAGGCCTTTAAGTTATTCCTTCCCACCATAAACAGGGATATGTATGTGTAGTGAAAAACAAAAAAATAAAAAAAATTGAAATGCTAATCAATGCTGTCCAGGAACAAATAATATAGTTTTGTAGTAGTGTTTATACTCATCAGTGGAAGAGGGGAACTGTTATCGACACATAAAACAGAGGCCTCATAGGCTGAACGACTCTTTTTATTCCTTCTATTTCTATTCCTTACATTGGTGTCTAAGTGTGATATATTATTAGAATGCTTAAATGCATCAAATTAAGATGTAGCCAACTTCGCAAAATATCTTCGAATTCACCCAAGTAGGCAATGTCGTTAGGGCGTAATGTATGGAAGAGATATTTAAATACGCCAAAAAAGTTTGTAAAACAAACAAACATGACCAAATTTAGTGAAGATGCAGATTTTTTTAATAGTCTTATTATGTGTGACCTGCTGATGGCGGGGAGATCAAGGTTCGAATCTCAGTCGAGTCTACTGAGGGTGGTTTTTACTAAAAAAAAAAGTTTCCCACTCTCCTTACAAGCAAATGTAGGTGTATTACCTCTAAAATGCTTCCTTCCTCGTTCCTACCCCATTATAATGATAATCATACATGCGTATAACCTGAACAGGTAGTAAGACGTGGTGATTAAAAAAAAAATATTATGTGACTTTACTTTGTTTCAGTGGCACAGAATTCAGGCTGCAGATTTTGATGTATAATTCGATAATCCACAAAAGAAATAACTACAGATAATTTTCCGTGGCGTCAGGTACAGCAATTAATTTAATTTAAAAAAATGAGCCTGGATGCGCAAGGGATGCATTCATAGCCTAAAGGTAAAGACTCGTGTAAAGACGCTATAATAATTTACAGGGAGATCCAGCAGTCCATTAGCGAACAAGTTAACAGAAGCCCAATACCGTATGGAATGAATTATCATAATAAATTATTAAGGAGAGCTTAAATTAAAATTACGAAAAGGTTAGGAGAGACACATCCCAACATAAATTAATTTCTCAAACCCGAATAAGAGAAGAAAAAAAAATGGGTATAATATTACGCTTGGAACAATAAAAACTTTGTCGAGGTGCGATATTCTTCATTGTTCATGTTGAAAACAGCGCGATTGTGATATGTTTATTAATTTTTATCATTTTAAATTATTGTTTTTTAATGTTGTACTTTTTTTAATATAGTAGGGCTAAACGGTTACACTAGTCCCAATTGCACTGTTTTTAAAAGTCTATTACAGAATATCGCACCAAGATACCTCGTCTGGGTTGAGCTGTATTACCTACCTAAGTTAGGTGTTATCTGTGGGGTGAGACGGGTTCTTAAGACGTCTGGTTCTAGCTGTATTACCTACCTAAGTTAGGTGTTATCTGTGGGGTGAGACGGGTTCTTAAGACGTCTGGTTCTAACTGTATTACCTACCTAAGTTAGGTGTTATCTGTGGGGTGATACGGGCTCATAAGACGTCTGGTTCTAGCTGTATTACCTACCTAAACTAGGTGTTATCTGTGGGGTGAGACGGGTTCTTAAGACGTCTGGTTCTAGCTGTATTACCTACCTAAGTTAGGTGTTATCTGTGGGGTGAGACGGGTTCTTAAGACGTCTGGTTCTAGCTGTATTACCTACCTAAGTTAGGTGTTATCTGTGGAGTAAGACGGACTCTTAAGACGTCTGGTTCTAGCTGTATTACCTACCTAAGTTAGGTGTTATCTGTGGAGTGAGACGGGCTCTTAAGACGTCTGGTTCTAGCTGTATTACCTACCTAAGTTAGGTGTTATCTGTGGAGTAAGACGGACTCTTAAGACGTCTGGTTCTAGCTGTATTACCTACCTAAGTTAGGTGTTATCTGTGGAGTAAGACTGGCTTTTAAACCTGTATGCTGATAACTAAATGTTATCTTCACCTCAGCCGTTCATAGCTAAAAGATCAAATATCTAAGATAAATAAATAATAATTATACTGATACAGCATATTAAAAAACAAGAACATAATTCCTCACAAGACAAAATGTCCCTTGCCACACTCCCGGATACCACCTTACTGGGTAGGGTGGATAAAATTCATGCTCGAGCAGTTATTTTAGGGGGAGTGAGGTGGCGTAGACTAGAGAAAGTATAGTAATAATTTGGTAGGATGGGACTTTAATAAAATACAAATGCATTATTTTGCGGTCAACATTGATAACATTTACTATATTATTGGTATTGTTATTTTATAGGTATTGATAATATCTATCAAAAGTGACAGCTGCAGATCATATGACTTGACGTATTGAACATATATAAACACCCCCAATCTTCGCCTTTCATATATACCTAATTGTATAACGTTGCTTTCTTCATTATTAAAACATTGTTTTATTTATTTTATAGCTGTAAAAATGTTCCTCCCTAATTGAATTTGACTGTACAAGATTATTTCTTTATCTCTTTTATTTTTAGTATGAAACATACTTTGCTACTACTCTAAGAGGAATAAAATATAATCCCACTTTCACCACTGATGAATCAAAGGATTTTTTTCTTTTTTCTTTTACATGGCCCAATTATTTTATTTTCCCTGCGATTTGTCTGCGCGTGAGACATTTTGAGATCGAGAACGTTACTGTATTTAAATGTCTGCCAGGTCTCGAATGGGAATATAACGTTTTCGAGATCTTTCTTTTAACAGGGGAGTCATTTTATAGACGTCGATACCCACTTTGGTGAATGCGTGGTCTAACGCACTAATCTGTGAGTTGATACACGCCCGATTAACGGGGAAGTGAAGGTTCGCATCTCGGTCAGGTGCGTCCTGAGTTTTTTCCCCCCAATTTCCCACTCTTTTTCTACGCGCAAATGCAGGCACACTTACTCTAAATATAGCCTTAATAATCCTTAAAATGATTAGTGTAATTAATACATAGCGTATAGCCCGAACGGGCAGTAAGATTATTATTAGCACCACGTCTTACTACCCGTTCGGGTTATACGCACTTAAGCTAATGTGTAATGTGTATGGAGGACCTACAGTTTAACGTGGGATCCGAACCACGGTGGGGGCCTGTCATTCCACACATTCACAAGTTGTGATTAATACACGTCTTGTCAGAGGTGAAGGAAGGGTTTGGCAATCAGATAAATCTGTGCCGGGACCGAGGATTGAACCCCGGACCCCCGACATAGAAGTCTGACACCTTACCCCTAGACCGCCAGGTCACCCGTCTACGCAATCACTCGTGATGTCAAAGCGCGCGTGCGTGGCAGATGGTTCCAACCATTCGTACCGTTGGTTGTTAGTCGTATAAAGATGTCGTAAACAACGAGTCCAATGTGGTTTACCAGGAACCGAACTCAGAACAAACCTAAGCGTCCTTTCAACCATCCCCGATAAATTTGACTTGATGAGTGTGACGCCTCACCCGCGTGCCCACCGATGCGGGTGGAGGCACAAAACACATCCTGTGTGATCCTTTAGAAGAGCAGTCTACTTCCGACCGATCTTTCTATCTCTTTCTTTCACTTTCTCTTTATATCTTTCTTTCTATTTTTTTTACTTTCTTTTTCTTTATTTAAAATATTCTTTATTCGTTTCTTCTTTCTCGTTCTTTGTGTCTCAGATAATATGAGACAAAATATAAGTCTACTTAATGAAGGGGGTAAGGGAATATTGCCTACTTTGTGTCTCAGCTGTCAAAGGACACGATACAGTTCTTCATAATCCAAGATAGTCGATTACCTGAAAACCGCGAGTCTTAGCCGGAGTCTCTAGAGACCAGTTCCTTACATCCGCCGTGGTCTTGATACAGGTCTCTTGTTCCCAGGAGCTGAGCGGAACGGAGAACGGCAGGCTGCGGTAGATCAAGAGAACCTCATCTCCACCTTGACAGTCCTGATAGCCACGACCGTCCGACCTCCCACGAGGCACAGGAGAGGCATCGTCGACGAGTGCTGCTGGAAGAGCTGTAGCATCTTGGAGCTGAAGATGTACTGCGCCGGGAACTAACCAGCTCTCTGTGACCATGGACACGACCGCATCTTACAATGGACCGAGCAAATGGAAGATCATTGAAACCATGACATTAAAATTACTGGGAGATTTTTATTTTTGGGTGGGAGGTTGTGGTTTATAATATGTTTTAAATAATAAATTATAAATAATTAAATTTAGTGTTTTAAATTCTTCTTTTTTCCTGTCTACTATCCTTCATTGGGTAAATCCTCTACATACTCGGTTAATTCGTTCTTAAGGTCTCCACGCATGTGGAAAAAACGCGTAAGTTGAAAATACCATGGTAGTTTTAAGCCCGCGCAAGTTGATAAACCGCGCATGTCGAGTTGTGTTTATATACCATGTATTCTTGGCATATACAAGGTGTTTCTAAACTATGCTCCAAACTTAAAACTACAGCAAATGTGGGGCAGAAAGAAACAGAAAATACTAGTAAAAAAAAAGTTCAGAAAACTCATCTTGTATTGCTAAAAAGTTTGACACCTTAACTCAGGCAGTATTGTGTCTGTCTACTGAGCTAACGATCCCAGGTTCAATTCTTGGCATGGCCGAAACATGTATTGGTGAAATGTGGGTGAATAATTAACGGCCGTTGGGAGGTGTTGGATGATGTTTGTTCTAGAGTTAAGTTAGTTTAAATTCGTGTTCTTATATAATCAGTCGGTTAAGAAAGCGCAAGTTAAATACTTTAAATAAATGGAAAACGAAAAAAAAAATTCATTACTAAATGTAAGTTGAGCCTAGGGGTCCCGGGTTCAATTTCTGGCTGGTAACTTGGGTATTTTTCCCGAAAAGAACTACCCCAACAGTCACAAGGGTTTGGATAGCTATAATTAAGTTAGGTTTAAGTATTTCCACTTGTTCCACACCCTCATACTATCACCCTCATACTCTCTATCACCCTCATACTCATTATCACCCTCATACTTTCTATCATATCATCAGGACATGGAAAGAGCCTCCATGGAAAGGATGTACTATTAGTACATTCGGACATCCCCTCGACAACGGTACATGAGTACTGGATAATATTTCCACTACTGGGTGACGGGTGATGTAACCCAGACGCGCAATATTATTATTATTATTATTATTATTATTATTATTATTATTATTATTAATACTATAATCATATCTGGTTATAATTAATGCATTACGCAAAAACTATTTACAATATGATTTAATATCTATTTTCTATCGCAACCCATTTTGATGGTCGAGTGGTCTGAAAAGTGTCACTCTTGTAATAGACTTGGACTGGCCACGACGGGGAGATCGGAGTTCGATACCGGTCGGGTGTACTGAGGTTTTTTTTTTTACTGAACGGTTTTCCCCACACCAAATGCGGGTACACTTAATCTGAATTCCCACTTTCTTCATCTCTAACCCATTAGCGTAATTAGTATATGCGCGTATAACCCGAACGGGTGGTAAGACGCGGTGATTTAAAAAAAAATCACTTAAGAATTAATGTAATAAAGTAAACCTACGTTTAACATGTTTTCTTGAATTCGGATTCGATATGCGGGATTCATCGATAAATAAAGATTCGGTATTCTGATCCGTAAACTTAGTTGATTCGTTCCATCTCGAATTTGATTTGATCGCTATTGATACCATGTACACAAGGCCGTAGCCAAGGGGGGTTTTGGGAGTTCAACCCCCCCCCCCCCCGCTGAAATTTTATAAATAAAATATATATGGCTTTATTTATGGTTCAAACAATATCAAAATTAAGGTACAAATACAAATTAAGGGGCTGTGTTACCATAAAAAACACTTCAGAGAGCTTCTAGAGGTGTTTAACATTTAGAATGTTTTCTAGTTTCCGGCAATTGGAGGATTTGCCAACCAAACCCCCCGCGAAATTATTGGCTGGCTACGGCATTGCATGTACAGTATATTATCAAAAGCGACAGTTGAAAAATAACATGACTTGACGTATGGACACAGGAACAGTACCTAGTCTATGTACATTTTGTGAATGTTCTAATAATAGCCGACTGACCAATCAGATTAATTCTTGTCAGACGTGGCCTAGTTCCAAGATGGCGCCTAGTTCACAAATAGTCAAAAAGACACCGCCTTGTTTACAAAGATTAAAACTCTCCTAAGATTATTATTGGAAAGTGGTGGGTTGAGTCTGGCGCCTCACACGTCAGTGGCGAATTAATGAACTAATTATCAGCATCATCATCACCTGTAAGAGGAAGACGTCTATCACATCGCTACCAGCACAAGAAATCTCAATACATTCTGGCAACATTTACTTCCCACTCTTTTTAAACCCTCGTTATTACGAAATTTGGAATTCGAATTCTAATAACAATATTTCTGACTATCTGGAATCAGTGGTCACGTAGTATGAGGTGTCAGGTTTAAATAAGCTACTTATTCTTCTTTAACCATGGTCCTTCTTTATAGCCACGGTCCTTATTTATAAAAAAAATATCCTTCTTGACAATAATGGTCCATCTTTATTAAAAAAAAATATCCTTCTTGATAATAGTGGTCCTTATTTATAAAAAAAATATCCTTCTTGATAATAATGGTCCTTCTTTATAAAAAAATATCCTTCTTGATAATAGTGGTCCTTCTTTATAGCCACGGTCCTTCTTTAAAAAAATATCTTTCTTGATAATAGTGGTCCTTCTTTATAACCACGGTCCTTCTTTATAAAAAAAATCCTTCTTGATAATAATGGTCCTTTTTTTTATAACAAATTTCCTTCTTTATAACCATTGTCTTTTTTTTATAACAACTGTCCTTCTTTATAACCATTGTCTTTCTTTATAACTACAGTCCTTCTTTATAATAATAATCATAACAATACCACGTCTTACTACCCGTTCGGGTTAGACGCTTAAGTACAAATTACTCTAAGGGGTTAGGAATTGGGAAGGTTGATTATAGAGCAAGTGAACCCGAATTTGCGTGGAGGGAAGGTGGAAAACCATTTAGGGAAAAACCACCCTCAGTTCACCCGAGCGAGATTCGAACCTTGATCTCCCCGCCCTCGGCAGTCGAGCTCAACAAGAAACTAGCGCGTTAGCTAACCACGACACCAAGGCGGGTTTCTTTATGATAATAGTCATATTTTATTATAATGGTCCTTCTTTATAACCTTGGGGGCCTTCATTATTACTATGGTCCTTCTTGATAATAATGGCTATTTTATACAACCATGTTCCTTTTTATAACCATGATCTTGTTTTATAATAATGATCCTTCTTTGTAATACCCGTCCTTCTTTACAACAATGAGCCTTCTTTATAACCATTGTTCTTATTTCTAATAATGGTCCTTCTTTATAATATCTATCCTTCTCTACAACAACGGGCCTTCTTTATAACCATTGTTCTTCTTTATAATAATGGTCCTTCTTTATAATGTCTGTTCTTCTTTACAGCAACGGGCCTTCTTTATAACCATTGTTCTTCTTTATAATAACGGTCCTTATCTCTAAAAGTCACCCCCACCCCCTTTCTAACCACTAGGCCTCCAAAAGAGGCGAACTTGACCTTGCCTCTTAATAACGAGAATATTTCTTCTATTTGTGGCGACGAAGATTCTGCCGAACGTCAAAACGTCGTCTCAATCAGCGAGACAACATTGTGACTGCGCCTACATCTTAAAATTATGCGCTCCTGGTATAAGGTAAGAGTATAAAAAGCAGGTGAAAACATTCGAAAAACAACCATTCAGGCCAGAGTCTCCCGGCACTTTGGTTATCTTTGCCTGAGCTGAGTCAGGTTAAGTATTGCAGCGAGGTAAAGGTTGACTTGGCTGGCCAGAAATCGGCACTTACTTCAAATCATCCTTAACTGAATAGGACGAAAAACAAAACTATTTTTTTTAAATTTAAATTGAAAGGTGTAGTCATCAGAATTTTTAAAAAAAATTCTGATTCAATCTTATTTTAGTTTAGTCAAAAACTATGATGAATTTTAAAAATTATTTTTTAACAGTGTTGTTACACTAAATACAGGACTACACCTGCATATACCAGAATGGAATGGCTCAGTTTAATATGCGAAACTGGCCCATTCCATTCTGGTCTAGGTAGGTGTCGTCTTGTATTTAATATATTACCGCACTTGAGGAGTACTAAGTCCGACTTTGAAAGTGGCCCATAGATTTGTGATCAAATCTTACATTGGTAGACAAATTTCTTCGCCTGATTTTAAAAGCAAAGACAATTTGGCATGAGTACCATTTATATTGATGGCAAAAATATGTTTTTTTTTATGAACTGGGAGTATATTATGCGTTATTACATAATATGGCCTACAGCTTATGGCATTTTAAACTCCGTATATGTTGACGAAAATGTTTTTAAACAAGTATAGTGAGCTCAGAAATAATAATATTTAGCACCGCGTCTTACTACCCGTTTGGGTTATACGCTTAAGTACTAATTACATTAATGGATTAGGAATTGGGAGGGTTGAATGTAGATGAAGTGAACCCGCATTTGCGTGGAGGGAGAGTGGAAAACCATTTAGGGAAAACCACCCTCAGTTCACCCGACCGAGATTCGTACCTCGATCTCCCCGTCCTCGGCGTTCGAGCTCAACACGACTAGCGCGTTAGCCAACTAAGCCACCGAGGCGGATGTGATCTCAGAAACATTAGCATAGTCCAATTTTTATATGGAAGGTCCTATCTGACCGCTGGATAAGTTACTAGATCTACTTTAACGTATTCATACGTTAGGTCACGTGTTCTGCAATTATAACTTTTGATGGATATTATCAATACCTATAAAGTAACATTAATTATAGAGTAAATTGTTATCAAATGTTGAACAAGAATTATGTTTGTATTATCTAAAAGGTTCTTTTTTTTAATCAAAATTCAACAAATTCTTTCACAACACGTTAAGATTAAGATTTCGAAACCCCTCACCTTGGTATAGTGAACTATTAACTTATTTTAAATGACGTTCGCTTGTGTCCCGTCCCACCAGATGTCGCAGCTGTGTGTTCGGGTATTATCGGCGATGTTCGTGTGTCTGTGCGCTGTACACACGTCACGCAGCAACGCCCAGGACTGGCCTGACAGTATGGAGTTAAGAGTTTGCGGAAGATTACTGTCGTCGACCATCAACCAGGTCTGCAATAGCAAATTTCCCACTTTATTACCGGTCAAGAAGTCCGGGGAAAGAGGTAGGTGGTACCCAATTCCGTGTTCAAAAACCTTCCTTCCATGATCTGTACCCTTTTGAATATTAATAGCTTGCCCATTTGAAATTTGTATTAAACAGGTGGTTTACTCATTTTAATTTCTAGAATTTCTGTATGATTTTTTAAATACATTGTTGGACGAACGTTCACGTTTAAGAATACAATGTTTCCAACAATGTGTTTTAAATATCACATTTAAAATAATAGGAGCGTTATAAACCAAAATGGCTGATAGTAACAGGAAGTTCTTATATACGATTCTTGATTTTACTCGGTGAGCTCTTTATACTACTTGAGGGACATAAAAACGCAATATTTAACCGGACAAAACTTGACGTTTGATATTGTCTTCTGCTAAGAAGAAACGAGACAAACCCTGGCTTTAATCTCCTTGTTCTTATTGTCACTGAAACTGTTATTAATTAGAAATTACTATGAAGCTATTATTTTGACCATATATTCATAGGTATTAAACATATTTATGATATTTAAACATTTTACTAGCCCATTCAGCACATTAAGTATGCCCTGATATGTATTATAAATTTACATAAAATAGTAAATTGTGTCCTAATGTTTCATCGACTTTTATCTGTAAAAAAGAGAAGGAAATACCCGAAAGTTTCTTTCTCTCCCACAAAATGTTATATAAACGACAGATCGAAAGTTTCAGCCACAGATGCCCATCCAGTTATATTATAGATCTCACTGATAGTGTCAGTTTTTTTAAATATTAATATTAGCTTGTTATACGCATAAAGCCGATGATCGACAGCCATTGTAGCTTGAATATTAGGCTGACAAAAAGAGAACACATATCATAACGCCTTGTAAAAAATCGGCCCTGGTAAAAATATGAAATAAATACATTATTTTGATTTTTTTGTTAATATTAACAAAAGTGAAAGGTCTGATTTTTAAAAAAAACTCCAACCAAAGCTTGTCAATGGCTAGTCAAACTTCTCAGAGGACGATACAGTAGCTATAAATAGTCTTCTGTACCAATTAATTCTATTTTAGAGGTATATTTGTAACTTCAGAAGTATTATATATTTTATAGCAAATAAGTTTAAGTATGTTTTTGAAATAGACTCCTAATCTAACTTGATTTTCCAGTTTTAGTCTTTATTCGAACGTTGGTAAATAAGCTAGTTCTATTTTCAAGTATTTCTATACCTCTTGGGGTATTCTTCAACACTGTCAATTTTGACAGCTGGTGAATTTGTTGAAAACTGTAGAGTATATCACTTTGCGTATGAATACAGTAAAGTAGAATTATTAAGTTTCAGACCTATCATATTTGACCAATTATTTGTTAAATCAAATATATAATCCAATTTTTAAAGGTAGAACCTTATTTGAAAGGTAGAAAAGCAACTATATCTACTTTCATGTAGTCATACGTCGAGTTGTGTGATCTGCAGTTGTCAATGTTGATAGATATTATCAATACCTATAAAATAGAACAATGTTTTCAATACTGACCGAAATAAAAAAACCTTCCTACCAAAATCTAACTATATTCAAACCAGTCTGAGTATGAAATTCAAGACATAATGGCTGCAATGTCAAAATCTTTGTTTATCAAATAATACATTAATACCAATAGCCAAATGTAAAGAGAATGGAAAAGTAGCACCACTGGGAGGAATTTGATTATGTCATTGCTTACGTCATTCAGTACACAGCAGTTATATTTTAATACTAAAACAGCCACATATATATTTTATTAAATAAATAGAATGATGACGTTAATTTTATATTGATGTGAAATGTTAAAGTTTTTTTTCTAATATTTAAAGTTCCAAAATCTGATCTGATTTTAATAACGTAGTTTGTCTTCCATATAGCTTTGTGTATATATCGCTATGGCTCGTGTACTGAGTGACGTCACACGCTCAGCCAATTGGATGTATTTCTACATTTGGCGCTAACTTCTTATTTTATTTACATTGCTAACACCTATTCATCCATTGTGTAACTTATTTGGTTATTTATCTTGTACAGCTACTTTTAAATTATAGGTCAGCAGCTCTCAAACTTTTTTTAGATTGTACCCCTTTACCTTGACTAAAAGTTTAATATACCCCCAAGATAAAAAAAAAATTACATTACAGGTTTAAAATGGTTTTTATAAGCTAAAAAAACATGATTTTACTTTTAAAATTCTGTAGAAAATATTCATACGTTTTCTTCACAAATTAGTTCAAAAAAAAAAAGTAAACCTAAACACAATATTTTCGAATCAAAATGTTTTATTGTCATTCTGGAGCTGATATATTATGAATCCTAAAGTTTCTCAGGAATTGGTCTCCAGCCTAGAAAATAGGGGGCAAAGAGGGGTGGAAATAACCAGATAATAGTAACTGCCAACAATTTTGGTTTTCCCTAAGCCCCTTGTTATTTTGCCAACTTTCCCTGAAAGGTACGCGTACCCCAGTTTGAGAAACGCTGTTCTAGGTGATGTTGATGCTTTCAACGGAAAGTTAAACGGTTAAAATAAACGGTTCTGTTTTTTTTTATGTATCCTTTGCATGATTCTAGAGGCTATTTTAACACAATCCTGTGATTTTTTTTTCCAGACATTTCTTTGAACGGAGAAGAAGAAGACAATTGGCTGGAGGAAATCCTACAGGTAGACGGCGATAAAACCTTCCCATTCAGAGGTCTGCCCGGAATATCAGTCATGAGTCAGCCCAACGGACGATTTAAGAGAGGCATCGTCGACGAATGTTGCAGAAAGAGTTGCCTTGTATCACAGATGAGGAACTATTGCGAGAAATAGCCTATGTCGCCATTAAAACGCGGCAACATGATACGACCTAACCGCAACTCACCGGACCCGGAAACCGAACTGTGAAATCGCTCAGTTTCGTATTTCAACATCTATCTCTCTCTAACAATTTTGGACGTTGATTTACGAGAATGCGTGGTGTCTTTCACAAATAACCTGAACCTTAACTGTGTTAAAATCTTTTCTAAGTTAGATTAAGACTGAAGTATATTATGTTATGAATAATAATGAATAAATAAACAACTAAAGAGTACTGTTTTATTTCAAGTTTAATAATCACTTGTTGGGTGATTCCTGTGGACGAAGTTTTTGACTGCTGCATGAATTGGGTTCACTTAAACACAAGAGTTTTATAAGTTTAATTTTCTTCACGAGGTGATGTCAACAGTTGTTGAATATCTGTCAATGGGTGTCCTGGAATTTAATGACCAATTTTTCTCTTCGTTTGGAAAAGTTTCTCATCTAATGCCGCTATACTCATGAGAGATATTAAAAAACTGTTGATACCATTGCGTGAAGAAAATTAAATTTTAGGTTTCTCCTGAAGCAATTTTTGATTAATTATGGCCAAAAAAAAAAGTTTTGTTGTAAGAACTAAAAATCGCTTAATTTTTCCTCGCGTCCCCTATAATTCCACCTTAAAAAGTTGATCTTTGCGTCTTATAAACTCGCAAATATAATTATCAAGTACTTTCAAATAAAATTTTGAGTGGGAAAAAAATAACCTTGATCAGTCATAATCGGTAACCTTATAGGTAAATCAAATAGTTTAATGTGAAAATATAAAAAAATTTTACTCTAGAATTTTTTTCTAGAAGGATGCCACATGAGTATTTTTTTTAAATTGATTTTTAAGAATAAATATCAGATGAATAGAGAAAAAAAAGACCTAACAAAAAAATTATATTGAAGCGATGAACAATCTCAGGACCTTTAGAGAGTTTAATAATAGATCCGGGCCCATAAAATAGGCCTTGCTGTCGAGCCCATACAATATCATATTCACTGTAAAATAATTTGTTTCAAGTCTATACTTCATTTGATTAAAAAAAATTATAATCACTATTTTTTTATTTTTAACTTCTATCAGCACCTCTCCCCCACACCCACCCCCCACTCCATAACACAATTAAAAGCCAATCTAACGTTCAAATAACCGGTATAATAGATACAAGATTACTCTAGAACCAGAAAACATATTCTAGTGACAACAATGAGATTAATATCAGTTTAATAGTTTATCATTTTAAAATAAAATATTTTATAAAGTGTGTTGTACTTTTTTTTAATATAATAAAAGTATTTCACTGGTCTCAATTTCATTGTTTTCTAAACTAGAATATAAACTGTACCCATCTTCATGCGACGTCTGGTTCTAGCTGTATTACCTAACTAAGTTAGGTGTTATCTGTGGAGTGAGACGGGCTCTTAAGACGTCTGGTTCTAGCTGTATTACCTAACTAAGTTAGGTGTTATCTGTGGAGTGAGACGGGCTCTTAAGACGTCTGGTTCTAGCTGTATTACCTAACTAAGTTAGGTGTTATCTGTGGAGTGAGACGGGCTCTTAAGACGTCTGGTTCTAGCTGTATTACCTACCTAAGTTAGGTGTTATCTGTGGAGTGAGACGGGCTCTTAAGACGTCTGGTTCTAGCTGTATTACCTAACTAAGTTAGGTGTTATCTGTGGGGTGAGACGGGCTCTTAAGACGTCTGGTTCTAGCTGTATTACCTACCTAAGTTAGGTGTTATCTGTGGGGTGAGACGGGCTCTTAAGACGTCTGGTTCTAGCTGTATTACCAACCTAAGTTAGGTGTTATCTGTAGGGTGAGATGGGCTCTTAAGACGTCTGGTTCTAGTTGTATTACCTACCTAAGCTAGGTGTTATCTGTGGAGTGAGACAGGCTCTTAAGAAGTCTGGTTCTAGCTGTATTACCTACCTAAGTTAGGTATTATCTGTGGGATGAAACGGGCTCTTAAGACGTCTGGTTCAAGCTGTATTACCTACCAAAATTAGGTGTTATCTGTGGGGTGAGACGGGATCTTAAGACGTCTGGTAAATTTGGTACATTTGGTACATTTGGTAAATAAGTTTTTGTAACTTTATAACAAATGGGACTTGAGTTTTAAATTAAGGTGGTAAAGAACCCGTGGGCACCTAAGAAATTCAGTATCTTAATATTAAGGACGTTTGCCAGCAAAAACTAGAACACAAATTAAAAATGTATTGCAAAAGTAATAAATCACTATCAAAATTTAAAATTGAAACATTATTTTAGTAAAATTTGTACCAGAGCTAGGTAGATTGTAAATTTTTAAAGTAAATATTTCAAATTATATTTACTAAAATGGGATATCGTATAAGGTCATCTAAATCAAATAGAATCATTATCTTAAAGTACACATTGTTCGACCAATTCGTGCGTCGAAATTCTTAAACGGAAAACAATCGTTTCGTTCAAAATAAATCGAATCGACCGTATAACTTAACTAAAACATTATTAATTTAACTACTTTTACCTTGCTACTCTTACAGTCCTATTTTGGCTGTAAGGACGTTTAGGGAAACTCAAATCTTTTTTTTTTCCAACAACGAGAACAAACTTAATATATAGGATAAACTTCCGATATATTATTTATTTATCTTTAACTACTGTTATGGATACTTTTTTTCAATATTATAAGTGGGTTAAAAATTAAAATATATCAATAGTATTCTTCCAATACTATAAAATTAATGAGTTAGATATTGATACTGATTTATAGCCGTTTATAAATTGATGCATTGTACTATTACTGTATTTAAATACTTCTAAATAACGAAAGGATCCCTATTTCACATCAGCCACACAATATCCCCCTGCTACGGTCAGATATAAGGAGAATGGACAACCAGAAACTTAAGATTGATTTATTTTAATTTACAATAAACTTTTTTTTTAATTCCTGCCACGACCCCTTCAGTATTTGTCCTACAACCATTACTTTGAAAAATGAGATAAATGTGTATTTATTTTACTCACCATATCCTACTATCCATTTTGATCATGCTAATGGGTAAAGGACGAGTATGTGTACAGGCATTTGCGTGGAGGGAGTGTTGGAAAACATTTAAGGGGGGAAATAAATCCTCAGTACAACCGACCATGGATTAGAACCCCGATCTCCTACCTTTCATCTGATGTACCAGTCTATTGCGAGTGTGTTGCTTTAAACTGTTCGACCACCGAAGCTGGTATTCAGTGTTGCCAATTTAGCAACTTTTACGGGTCTGAAACGACTCATTTTTCAATTTTAGCACCTAGAGACTAATCTGGCGACTTTATTTAATTTTCTGTTAAGTTCATGTTCATTATTTTAATTTTTAACGCTGTATAATTTTGATTTTTGAACTACCGTACAGCAAGAACGTATAATGCATTGCTCCGGTCTACAGAAGAGCTCTAAGCTATCTATCTATCTGTCATTCATCAATCACAATGACATCGTTCCGGATCCGGGAGGATCACCTCATTCCACTGTTGCCAAATGTCCTCACATTGCGGTCCGAGCGGGAAATCACCGCCTCGGTCGCGTAATACTTGGTTTTGTGACAATTTGGAGACTTTCTGGTACTAATATGGTTACAACACGTATATGGCCGTTGGCAACCCTGCTGATATAAATTAATTCAAAAGTATAGATTGTTGTCAAGGCCGTAGCTGGGGGGTTTGGGGGTTAAGCCCCCCCCCGAAATTGTATGAAAAAATTGTTTTATTTATGGTTCAAACAATATAAAAAATTAAGACACAAGTACAAATTAGGGGGCTGTGTTACCAGTTACCTTAAAAAGCACTTCAGATACGTCTAGAGGTGTTTAATACTTAGAATTGTTCCTAGCCTAAGGCAGTTAGGGAGTTATGTTGCCATAAAAGATACTTCAGATAGCTTCTAGAACTGTTTATCAATTAGAATTTTTTTTCTAGCTTCTGGTAATTTGGGGTTGTGCCCACCAAACCCCCCCCTTGAAATTATTGGCTGGCTACGGCCTTGATTGTTGTACAGCGAAAAGTGACTCGATTATCTGTGACGTCATCCTAGAGGAGGATTTGTGTCGCCCAGCGCTATTCTTCCCTCCACCCGTGTGGAAAGGTGACACACGTGGCGCCTCCAAGGTAATCACTTTTCCTTGTCTATTCTAATTATAAGACTCATTAACTTGTGTGCGGTGAGCGATGGTAACAAAGATAGTATCTTCAGAATTACTCTCTTTCTATCAGAGAAAGTCTTAACTCACCGGCTCCACCTTCTTACTCTCCGGATACTTTATCACAGGCTCCACCTTCTTACTCTCCGAATACTTTATCACCTGCTCCACCTTCCTGTCCTCCGGATACTTAATCACCGGCTCCGCCTTCTTACTCTCCGGATACTTATTCACCGGCTCCACCTTCCTACTCTCCGGATACTTAATCACCTGCTCCACCTTCCTGCTCTCCGGATACTTAATAACCGGCTCCACCTTCCTGTCCTCCGGATACTTAATCACCGGCTCCACCTTCCTGTCCTCCGGATACTTAATCACCGGCTCCACCTTCCTACTCTCCGGATACTTAATCACCGGCTCTACCTTCCTACTCTCCGGATACTTAATCACCTGCTCCACCTTCCTGCTCTCCGGATACTTAATCACCGGCTCCACCTTCCTGCTCTCCGGATACTTAATCACCGGCTCCACCTTCCTGCTCTCCGGATACTTAATTACCAGCTCCACCTTCCTGCTCTCCGGATACTTAATCACCGGCTCCAACTTACTGTTCTCCGGATACTTAATCACCGGCTCCACCTTCCTGATCTACGGATACTTAATCACCGGCTCCACCTTCCTGCTCTCCGGATACTTAATCATGTATCTCTTTCTATTTCATCCTACCTGCATCGGTGGCCGCGTGGTCTAAGGCACCACTCTCATGATAGACTAGACTGCCGAAGACAGAGAGATCGAGGTTTGAACCCCGAATTAGATTTACTGAGGGTGATTTTTTTTTACAAAATGGGGTCTCACTCTTCCTCCCACAAGTGCGGGTACACTTCTTCTAAATATAGCCTTCCTCATCCCTAAAACCACCGGTGAATTTAGTACATAAACGTTTAACAATAACGAGTAGTAAGACGTGGTGCTAAAAAAATATATATATGGATTTAAACCTCACTTTTTTTACATACCTATTTTTATGTAAAATCTATTCATACTTATAGATCCAGAGGTCCCGGGTTCGATCCCCGGTTCTTACAGATTTGTCTTTGAAGCAGTGTGTCTGTAACGGGTTCAACTCAGACCCGTAAGGACCAATGAGGAGCCACTTGAACAAACAAGTAGCAGATCCGCTCTAGAAAACTGATATCATCGGCCGGAGGGCTGGCTATGCCGACCGCATGACATCATTTATCCGCAGAAGTTGTCAATATCTTCGCCAGAAGATAGCTCGGCTGCTGGCTGACGCCTAGGAGTTTTTTTAATCCATATTCATAAAATGAAGTTTGTCTATCGAGAGCGTTGTGATATATCTACCGCAAGGAGTAGCTCCTGTGCACGAACATGTACACCTGGAAGCCGGAATTTTAACATTTTTATTCGATGTTTTCTAGTTAATTTTGTTTAGCACTGCGTCTTACTACCCATTCTAGTTATACGCTAATGGTTTTAGAGATTAAGGAGGTTTATGAAGTGTACCCGAATTTACGGGTGTACTTTAGGTGTTTTTTTCCCCAAAATGGTTTTCCATTCTATTTCCCCGCAAATGCCGGCACACTTCCTCTTAATATAACCTTACTAACCCCCAAAACATAAGCGTAATTAATACATAAGCGTATAGCCCGAATGGGTAGTAATATTCGGTGATAAAAAAAAGTCATAAATTTTCTCGGTCTCCCGTGATTAGGGAGCTGTTCCCCCCCACCCTCACCCCCGCACCACAACCCAAAGTCTCCCTCGAAATTTATTCCAGCTGTAGTCTTGATTGAATGATCCCCCCCAAAGTAAAATTTCTGTGTGCACCACTGCATTCCATTTAACACCAAACTGGTTGTACTGTTAAAAGTTTTGTAAATACTTACCTAAGCGCAACATCTAATTGACCCGCCTCGGCGACCGGATGGTCTAAGACTATACTGCCGATGACAGGGTGATTGGGGTTCGAATCTCGGTCAGATGTACTAAGGGTGGTTTTTCCCCCCCCCCCATATGTATCTCCACTCTTCCTCCACGCAGATCTAGGTACACTTCCTCTAAATTGATCCTTTATTTAATCCTTAACTCCTTAGCGCGTATAACATAACGAATGCGTGTAAGTTGAACAGGTAAAAAAAGGCGCCGAGCTAATATTATATCGGCCACTTAGACGTCTCAAGTGTCCGTCTACCACTGTACCTCCCCTACTTTCCCCTCTTTCCCGTCAACCCCTCCGCGCCGCTACGTCACCTTCAGACGCTGGCGTCGATCCTCCGACGCGGTCGCCGGTATATGTCGCTCCGCATCAAAGCAGACATGTGAGTACACGATAATAACCTCAATATTATCAACCGTAAAAAAAAACACGTTCTCTCCTCTACGTCAATCCAGGTAAGAGTATATATAACCGGTTAGTATCCTCTCAGAAGATGTCAGTACTCTGGTAAACGTTGTCCTAAGTACACACATCAGAGCTGAAGGTAAGTGTTTCTAAGGAGGAGTTAATAAAAAACTCTTAAATTTACCAGTTTCATAATCAGACTTAGTACGTTTCAAGTACAGCACTTTAGGTACTAAATACAAGACCACACCTGCCTAGACCAGGATGGAATGGGTCAGTTTCATAATCAGACGTTTCAAGTACAGCACTTTAGGTACTAAATACAAGACCACACCTGCCTAGACCAGGATGGAATGGGTCAGTTTCATAATCAGACGTTTCAAGTACAGCACTATAGGTACTAAATACAAGGCACCTGCCTAGACCAGGATGGAATGGGTCAGTTTCATAATCAGACTTAGTACGTTTCAAGTACAGCACTTTAGGTACTAAATACAAGACCCCACCTGCCTAGACCAGAATGGAATATACCAGTTTCACATATTAAACTGGCCCATTCCATTCCGGTCTAGGTAGGTGTAATCCTGTATTTACTATATAGTTACACTTGGGGTGTGCTAAGTCCCAACTAGGAAACTGGTCCTTAATTAAAGGAGGTACCTAGGTAGCCGAGATATTGCTATTCGGGTGGTGCGCTTAGGTTAAATGTTGACAAAAACTTTAATAACAGACCAACATAAGTTTGGTATTTTCTGTAATGATGGTAAAACTATTTTCTGTAAACCTGTAAACATTGTCTAAAATTTGACATTTTCCACTCTGAAAAGATCAAAAATTCATATTTTATATCAATTAATTACCAAGCGCTAAATGTCGGAGAAATGAAAGGAGTGTAAAATGGATCTTTGGGAATATAATGTAATTTAATATAGGGTGAGGGGGTCACAACACAAAAAATTGTATCATCATTTGTACAGCTCCCCTGTTTGTTCTCCTACTGCCAGACAGCTTCCACACGGTAACGTTCTAAACCCATTTGATTTCTGAAGTTTATGAATTACTTCTCGTTTATTCTAACGCCTTAAGGGCATCGCCTAATCGATGGAGAATATTCCCCACACTGCTGTATTTCTCATCATAATTACAGTTCTGAAGCTTCAAAATCACACTAGACGATTATCTGGGAATGTTCTGTTGCAATAATGTTTTTTTAATGACTTATATCTATTTAATCAAGGCTAGACCTATGCTTATAGCCATTTACTTTATCTCAGAGCTGTTGACATTTCGCGTTAAGGTGGGGATTTATAGAACGCGAAAAATAGGGGTTTTTTTTTGCAGTTTTTTATAGCAAAGCATTTATTTGGCCAAAATTAATCAAATGTTGCTCCAGTAGAAACATAGGAGCTTAATTTTCTCCATGTTATTGTTATTATTATTATTATTATTACTATTATTAGTACCACATCTTACTACCCGTTCTGGTTTTACGCACTAACGCTAATGTGTAATGGTAGGGTGATTGTGAGATGAAATAAAGGACCTACAGTTTAACGTGGGATCCGAACCACGGTGGAGGCCTGGAATTCCACACATTCACAAGTTGTGATTTTTCTTCACATGTTGATATCAACCAGTTGTTGAATATCTGTCATGAGCATAGCGGCATTAGATGAGAAACTTTTTAAATGAAGATAAAAAAGCTGTCATTAAATTCCAGGACACCCTTGACGGATATTCAACAACTGTTGATATCAACATGTGGAGAAAATTAAACTCTAGGTTTCTACTGGAGAAATATTTGATTCATTTTGTTCAAAAAAACTGCAAAAAACTAACCTTTTCTTGCTTCCCCTACACTCTTTCGTTAAACGTTTTTGAAAATGAGATAACTTCACATTTTTATGAATTCTTTTTTTAATATTATGAAACTTCAAAATTAAAGGTTTTTAATCCTAAAGAGACTTGACTATTATCTTCTGACTCCATTTCGGCACGGACCATCTTTAGAAACAGCAACCCAACTTCTCAAACACTGCGGTAATTCTGGACGTCTACTTACGACGCGTTTCAGCGCTCCAGTAGTAGACGGGTCCCTTAAGTTTATATTATTACTATATTCCTAGAGGCCCCCCTCGTGGTCAAAGACATATGGACTACGTCGACTATTGGGGGGAGGGGGGACAAGGTTTCCCCCCCCTTTTTTAGCACCACGTTCTACTACATGTTCAGGCTATACGCTTATGTACTCATTACGCTGATGCGTTAGGGATGAGAAAAGTTGGATTTAGAGGAAGTGTGCTCACATTTGCGTGGAGAGAGAGTGGAAAATCATTTAAGGAAAACTCAGTACACCCGATCGAGACTCGAACCCTGATCTCCCTGTAATCGGTGGTCTAGTCTATTTCCAGGGTGACACCTTAGACCACATGGCCACCGAAGTGAGTGACATTTAGAGGAGGGGGGGAATATCTCAGCTGACCTGACCTGGATTCTCTCCATTGAACCAGAGGTTCCCTCCATCGAACCAGAGGTACTCTACATTGAACCAGAGGTTCCCTCCATCGAACCGTAGGTTCCCTCCATCGAACCGGAGGTTCCCTCCATCGAACCGGAGGTTCCCTCCATCGAACCGGAGGTTCCCTCCATTGACCCGGAGGTTCCTTCCATCTAATATTTTAGAATCATTCAAGCGGTCGAGTAAACTACCCCCAACTCTTCGATCCGTTCCATACACGAGATTTACTACCCCTTGATAGGAGAAGGGGTGGTGGGTGGTAAGGGTTGAAAACCTCTTATATCCCCCAGACAAAAGGGCTCCCCTTTGTTTTTTTGTTATTGAGAGCTCGAAGGTGGCGTGAGACACGCAACTAACCGAAGGAAGTTGCGACCACTCTTGTGTCCGTTATCAGCTCCATCGTAAAGGTACTTAGGGGAGGGGTGGAGATGGAGGGGGGGGGGTTGACACTTGCTGGTCTTTTCTTGCCCTGATGCTTGCCCTTCTAATGACTTATCAGTGCTTACGGCAGGGATTTTGCGCCTAAAGGTAGGTTAGAACAACACGCGAGCTGTACTCTCATTTTGGTAGGAAGAGCAGTGTCCGGTAGTTGCTAAAACAATTTTAATATATTCATACGTCAAGTCACGTGATCTGTAGCTGTCACATTTGTTAGGTATTATCAATATTTATAAAATAACAATATTTATATAGTAACATAATATCGATTCTAGCTACTGGTTGCTGAGACACATTCGCTGTAGTAGGAAGGTTTTCGGTTTGAGGGGTTCGGGGGGGCCGGGGAGGCTTCAGAAAGAAAGTTGCCCCCCTCCCTTCCTTTTTAAAATCCTTACCGACAGTGACCTCCCCCCCCCTCCCTAACAAATGTGAAAGGCAATTTGATAAGAAACTGTTTTGATTTAAATTAAAAGAATCGTTGGGAAAGTAGATAACTTCAGCACCCAACAAAAAAAAAAAAAAAAGATAAATAAAAGGATCCTTCGGTGCCCATGTTAATTTTTATGTGGGGGGGAAGAGGTTAGGGTGCTTGTACACCCCTCAAGAACCCTCCCCTTTGTTACTACGACCCCTTGAACATAATCATCATCCTGAAGAGACTATGTTTTTTTTTCAGATGTTGAAACAATGTTTCTGGCTCACGATTCTTTCGATGGTCTGTCTCTCCACGTTCGCCTTCTCTAGCGATTACACCTACCAGATAATGGAGAAGAGGAGGATCCAGAAATGTACCTCCAACCTCGCCAACTTCCTCCACGCCCTCTGTAACGGAACCTACAACTCCATGTTGAAGTACGACAAGAAGTCTGAACCAGGTACTTAAAATTGTCGCCATCGCATCTCGCTAACCTTTCCGGTTTAAACGACGTATGAACAAAATTTACGCGCTAGTTGTGTGTTTGGTATAAGGAAGGTTGAATTTAAAAGACGTGTACCACGCATTTGCGTGGGAACGCACCCGACCGGGGGTTTAACCCCGATATCTTCCTCATCGGCAGTCCAGTATAGTAGAGTCTGGGAAACTCGACATTCCGTATAACTCGATATTCCGTATAGCTCGACACGTGCACACAGTTGTTGGCGCCAGTCATCACAATCCAAGGTCATTCAACTGTATAACCTCTCAGTTTGTTTGTGTAACTCGAGTGGAACAGTCGTGCTGTGTGTTTTTACAAGTTCTTGTTTGTTAGTTTTCCAATTCAGTGACGTGTTATTTGAATCAATACAATATTGTATTACAGTACTGTACTGCATTTCTGTTTATTACACGTATGTGTACACACCATTATATTAACATGTAATATAATGTACTTACAATACTACACTACAGTACAATTGTATCATAATATTCAATACTGTACTGTGATTCATCCTTGTTTATTAAACATGACATAGTAAACATTCATCTTATGCAAGTTAATTCGTAAAACTCGACATTCAATACTCGACACCATCTCAGTCCCCATTAGGTCGAGTTTCCGTGACTCTACAGTATATTACAAGCGTAACGCCTTAGACAGGGCCGTTTTAAGAAAATGTGAGGGCCCCTTTTGTACGGCAGTTTTTCAGTTTTAGCATTAAGCCATTATAATACATTGATACGTACTTAGTACTTATGTAACTTGATAATTTCTCATGTTTTATGGAATAGTGATCAACCCATTAAATGACTGTACTTTAATAAATGCAAACAATCAATCCAATTAAGCTAACAAAAGTGAATTCCTCTCTGCACCATTGCAATGTAGTTGTATGTAGACCGACAGCGGTAGTACAATGTTGACGTATTCTACTGTACTGCAGGACTTTACTCGAATAACGTAAATCTTAAATTACATAGAGTTAGGATTTTCAGGGATCTGGAATGAAATCCTATCACTAAGCGAATACTTATTAATGTTAATTTTCTGTACACTAGTTGATGCGGAATTTAGAATAATAACTGTAATTAATTTAATGAATAATTTTTGGGGGAAATGGGGCCCCCTGTAATCTGGGACCCGGGGCAATGGCCCCTTTGCCCCCCTATACTAAACACGACCCTGGCCTTAGACCATTCGTCCACCGAAGTGGTTATTTAAGTTATTGATAGTAAACAGAGGCAGTGGAGGGATGGGTGGGGTGGGGGAGGGGGATTAATAAACACTTTTATTCTATTTTTCTCATCGCATGAGTTTCTGGTGTCTGTTCTCAGACTCCATGATGAACAGAGAGGACTACTGGCTGAGACCGACGTCCGAGGAGGAGTACAACGTACCGTTCCGGACGTTGAGCGAAGAGATGATGGTACCGGTGTCATACAGGCGCCTTAAGAGGGGTCCGGGTATCGTGGATGAGTGTTGCAAACAGAGCTGTACCTTGGACACCATGAGGAGCTACTGCGGCCGATAGGTAGGTGTTAACTACCACTAGAGCTGTACACCATGAGGAGCTACTGCGGCCGATAGGTAGGTGTTACTACCACTAGAGCTGTACACCATGAGGAGCTACTGCGGCCGATAGGTAGGTGTTACTACCACCAGAGCTGTACACCATGAGGAGCTACTGCGGCCGATAGGTAGGTGTTACTACCACCAGAGCTAGTACACCATGAGGAGCTACTGCGGCGATAGGTAGGTGTTACTACCACCAGAGCTGTACACCATGGAGAGCTACTGCGGCCGATAGGTAGGTGTTACTACCACCAGAGCTGTACACCATGAGGAGCTACTGCGGCCGATAGGTAGGTGTTACTACCACCAAGCTGTACACCATGAGGAGCTACTGCGGCCGATAGGTAGGTGTTACTACCACCAGAGCTGTACACCATGAGGAGCTACTGCGGCCGATAGGTAGGTGTTACTACCACCAGAGCTGTACACCATGAGGAGCTACTGCGGCCGATAGGTAGGTGTTACTACCACCAGAGCTGTACACCATGAGGAGCTACTGCGGCCGATAGGTAGGTGTTACTACCACCAGAGCTGTACACCATGAGGAGCTACTGCGGCCGATAGGTAGGTGTTACTACCACCAGAGCTGTACCTTGGACATAATGAACTCCAAGAAACAATATTATGGTTCTGGAAAAAAAAAATTGGTATTCAAAATTGTAAAAAAAATATATTAAAATTGTTAAAAGTTTTGATTTTTTTTTTCGAGTCAAGCTCTAAGCATTCTTTATGTATCCCTGACGTACATACTCTCGTTTACAAGGCGACAACTCTTAAAGCATATATATTCCTCCTGTACCAGGATCTGTCCCACATTTCTCCCAAAAGATTCATCAGTTTTTATAGAGAAACATTTTTTTGATCAAAATAAATTAAATATTTATCCAGTAGAAAGATAGAGTATAATTTTCTCCACACGGTGATATCAACAGTTGTTGAATATCTGTCAAGGATGTCCTGGAATTTAATGACAACTTTTTATCTTCATTTAAAAATTTTCTCATCTAATGCCGCTATGCTCGTGACAGATATTCAACAAATGTTGATATCACCTTGTGAAGAAAATTAAGTTCTAGGTTTTTCCTGAAGTAATTTTTGATTAATTATGGCCAAAAAAGAATGTTTTGTTATAAGAATTGCAAAAAAACTCGCCTTTTATCGCGTCCCCTACAAATCCACCTTGAAGCCATTAATCTTCCTTTTTTTAAATATATATATAAATATAATCAGATTTTAATGACTTGCCAAGGTAAAGAATTCAAACAGAGCTTTACAAAACTTAAAAGAAATAGCTGGTGAAATAACTGGTACTTTTTTAATTTGTTTCTAGGTACGCCACTGAATCCTTTGCTCACACTCAGCTTCCCAAGCAGTGACGAGCCGGTGCTTACAAGATACCGAAAGTGCTTACATGAAAATCGGCAATGCTTACATGACTACGCCATAGATTAATTTCTGTGACTCTTTTTTTTATTTAAAATAAACCAATGATATTAAATTTATTATTCCTACGTAATAATTGTTATGCATTATTTATTTGTTTTGAATTAAACTTGATACGTCTAACGTTGTATGTACAACGATTTTTCAATAAAATGTTCAGAAACTTGTTGATGTAAGAGTTCATTTGTTTTTTTATTTAATTTGATCTTTACCGTATTTTCCATGATTATAATGACGGGGTATTTCCCTATATCACGTGTTATATTTTTTTCTTAAAATAAAAGCTCCACATAGCCTTTAATTTCTGAGCTTTGTGTCTTACTACCCAGTCAGGCACTACGCATGTGTAAAGAAAAACACAATAATTTGCTAGGGATGAGGAAAGTTGAATAAATATTATGTGTGCCTACATTTTCGTGGAGTAAATGTGGAAAAACATTTTGGAAAAACCACCCTCAATATACCTGACCGGTATTAAAAAAACCCAATATTCCTGTCATCGGCACGAGAGTGACGTATTATACCATGTGACTATCGAAGCAGGTGTTAATTTGTTGTCAAGTTTGTATAAAGGGGGCTTAGTCAGTGAGGGTTCAAACTCTCTTTGGAATTTGATGGACCCCCCTGAAATTTAATGGGACGATATGGTTCCATATACAACGTGTATCTAAAACATTGCATCAAACTTTGGCAGGTTATTCCTTGGGTGAAAATAGAATAATTCACATCAGCAACCTAGGGTCCATCTTGGATATTAAGGGCGGTATACACCCCGTTGTGTGAAATATTATGAAAACTGCTTAGGGTATTACAACGAATATTTGTATATTACTTATTAAAACCTTGATCATTAATAAAATAAATGTGCTGTTACCGTTACCCACCCCATTATGTAAATAAAGGGGGGTTGTAAGACTTTTTTCTGCAATAAAATATGCAAGAGTAAGTATTGCCAATTTTGACTTAAGATTACAAAATATGGATTAAGAATTAACAAAAAAGGTGTCTTGGAGAAACTGTCTAGCTTTCCCCGTTTCAGAGATAATCACACAAGTTTGAGCTCGGAGACAAATGTATCTAACACAGCTAGCACACAGCTATACTGGCTCCCTACCTGGCAGGAATTAACACTTGTCTTTGAAATCAAACATGCATGATTATCTCGGAAACGGGGGAAGCTAGACAGTTTCTTCAAGACACCTTTTTTGTTAATTTTTACTCCATGTTTTGTAATCTTAAGTCAAAATTGGTAATTCCTACTCTGAAATATTTTATTGCAGAAAAAAGTCTTACAACACACCCTTATTACATAATGGGGTGGGTAACGGTAACAGCACATTTAATTTATAAATGATCAAGGTTTCAATAAGTAGTAAACAAATATTCGTTGTAATACCCTAAGCAATTTTCATAATATTTCACACAACAGTAGTTTTTAGCTCTATTTACTCTATATTTAGGGGTGTGTACCCCCTTAATATTCAAGATGGACCCTAGGCTGCTGATGTGAATTATTCTATTTTCCCCCAAGGAACAGCCTGCCAAGTTTGATGCAATGTTTTAGATACACGTTGTATATAGCATATATGAAAGTATATATATAGTATATATATATATATATATATATTAGCAAGTATATAAAATGTTCTAATTGAGGTCCCCTACCCCTAGAAAATGAGCTTTCTACGTACACCTTTGGGTGTTGTTTTCTTTCGCATCATATTCAAAATTAATTTGAAAAATATCGATTTCTATCAATATCAAATTTCTATATTATTTGCTAGGCTGTGATTCCGCCTGAAAGAAAGCAAGTTAACAATTGTTGAAGGATAAAATTAAACGGTATAATTTACATTATTTTACTTTCTCTCGACACCTTAGAGAGAAATATTGTGATCGTGAATTAAAAATATAATCAAACGTGAGATTTTGATAAATGTCAAAGTTTCATGACCTCCTGAAACTGAAAAAGTAGTTTTCGCTGTGCCGTCCGTCCGTACATCGGGCTAGAGCTTAAATCATTCTACCGATTGAGATGAAACTTTTGTAACTAAGGCTTTAATAAGGTTCTTTAGAGGTGTCTTTGAAATTAGGTATCCAACCCTAAAATTAAGGGTGGTTTACTGAAGGGCAGAAAAAAAAGAGAGATAGAGAATTAATTTTCTCCAAATCCACTTTAACTACTTTGATTAAATTTGGTATCTAGGCATTGTTTAGTATTACAAACAAAAATGGCTGCTCTCATTTTCCCGTGAAAATGACTTTAAGGGTACTTTACGTAAGAGGAAATATACAAATTTGATAATTTCTCCGCAACTATTTGGTATAATTAATATCTTATCGTTGTAAAGTTGTAGTAATATTTAAAATTAAAATATTTTATTTGAAATACACGTGATAAAAACAACAGTTTCTTAGCTATAATATAATATAATATATTTTTATGGAGGTCTTTGAAATGGAAATTGTTTGTTGTGCTCTTTGGTGAACAGAGATTTTCCTTTTTCTTGATGTTTCTGTTACTGTATATTATTCCATTTATGCCCTTTGGTGAAGTGTTACTGCAACAATGTATTTATTTCATTTAACAAATCTTAACTATTTTTTTTTTGTAAATATCTTTTCAGGGAGTTAAAACATAATCCGGTTATTTTTAAGTAAATAGAACTTGAACAGGAACCCAAAAATTAAATCGCTTAAGAACTGGAATCGTTATGTATTTTTTAGATTAATAAAGGATCTTATCAATTCAGATTATAGTTTTTTATATCAAATAATTTACATGTAATTACATGTTATGCCCTTTCTTTCTGAAACGTAATTTTAATTTTGAAAATAAAACTCCCTCTTTTCCTCAGGAATTTTTGTGAGTGTAGGATATACACTAGAGTCGCGATTATCCGGCCTAAAGTGACGGAATTCTGGGCCGGATAATACGGAATCCGAGTGTAGACAGTTTTCAGTATGATCTGTCTATTTTTTTTTTACAGAACATTCAACTCTGTTTTAATATAAATCTGGCCATTTTCTGATCACGATGTAAAAAAAATAGGAATACATTAATTGTAAGGGGACATTAAAAATTAAACGGCAAAATTAATTT
The DNA here is from genome assembly GCA_033556935.1 of Timema podura. Classification (NCBI taxonomy): domain Eukaryota; kingdom Metazoa; phylum Arthropoda; class Insecta; order Phasmatodea; family Timematidae; genus Timema; species Timema podura. The sequence goes on along the minus strand of JAVRXN010000014.1, from coordinate 8,566,343 downwards.
TTTAAATTTAATATGAGGTACTTTTATTTTGAAAATGGAACATCGGCTCCAAAGCAAGAACAAGTGAAAATAGAGTCAAATGATTACATTATAAATTCAGTAAATTTGGATATGTAAGGGTTTGTTTATTTTAAAACACACTTGTTAACCCGAGAACCGGCCGGATAATTTTACTCTAGTATTTTTTTCTAATGAGATTATAGAGATATCAATTAGAACTTTGCAGTAAGTCCTGATAAGGTCAGAGTTTTGAGAAATGGTCACATCGTGTGGGGTTTTCCATTTTATTATTTAAACTAAGAACTTAGGAAGATGTATTTAACTTTGAATAATAGCAAACATAAATAAGAAATAATTTAACCATGAAATAATTATATTCACTTTTGATGCGAAATATTACGTACACAGGTGTACAAGGAGAAAGAAAAAAAGGGGGAGGGGTCAAAATTGTTAATAGAAAAACCATTACGTGGCTTACGGATCTGGTAACGGTTTATTTTATCTTTTTTTTTTTAATAGACTCAATTACCTATTGTAATTTACCACTTAACGAAAAGTTGCAATGCTAACTATTTCACAGAGCTAAAGTTTTAGATTTTCGCTATGAATCAAACATAAGGCAATTTGGGTGTTTGTATTATTTGTACTTTCGTTTAATTTGCCCCGCGCTAAATTACTATGATCTCCTGATGTTCTTGTTTGTTAGCGAGAGACATCTATGAGAAGGGTTTGAAAGCTAAAGAGTAGTTTGGATTGTGTACGAAGTGTTTACCTCCTAAAGTGTTATGTTATTCTAATACAGAAGGGGGCCCGAAGAGACTAGCTGGATCTTCTTTTGTAGGTGATAAAAAAAAAGCTTTCGAGGGTGGGGCCCAATCTTGACAATATTAACGAGACCGGGGCCCCTCCTTTGATCGATTTGGCTTTCATATTAAATTACGAATCAACAATCTTGCAATAAATAACAAACACTTCCTTAACTGATACACAAAATTGTATTTCTTTAAAAGAATACTAAAAAAAAAGTATATAAATTTTCTTGTAGAAATTCCACATCAGCAGTCGTGGCCGAGTGGTTAAGGCGTCTGACTAGAAATCAGATTCCCTCTGGGAGCGTAGGTTCGAATCCTACCGACTGCGAGGATCATTTTATTTTATTTCACAAAAGAATAAACCCATCAAGAATAGCAATATTTTTATATTTTTTACGATACTGTCCCCTAAATTTTTGAAGTTTATTTACGAATTTACTGAAATCGTAGATTGCATCATGTTTTATGACAAGTTTAAAAAACCATTCACCAAATAACAATAATAATAATTACATAAAGTATATACGTTTTATACTAAAAAAATATCTGTTGTTTGTTGTAGAACCTAATTAATATGAGTAGCTAACTAAACTTCGAAGGGAGGGAATGGTGAGTGAAAATAAAATAATAATCAATCATTAATTTATTCCTTGTCGATTTTTTAAATGTCGTTGTTGCTGTATGAAAGACGGAAGGCGCGTTCTGTGAGAAATTTGATTAGTAAACCAGAAAAAAGAAGACGTTGGTTGACTGCCAATCTTTTTTATAACTTAAATGTAGAAACTATAGTATTATTAAATGTTATAATTCCTACAATTGAACCTAAAAGAGTAGTGAATGGGTTAGAAAAATATTTGGCATAGAATATACATACCTCTCCTCTCAAATAGAAACAATACTTTTTAATACTTTGAATTTTTTATTTTGTTAAAAAAAAAAGTAGCTTACAATCTTTTCTTTGAAATGAGTGGTCTTATTGTGGGGCTATAAACGATCAATACTACTAAATGTGACATCGAATTCATGAAATTAACTTATTAGGTAAAATAAAATAATGATATGGAATATATATCTAACCTGTTTCAATGAAAATGCAGTTTCACGAAAGATACGTACGCAAAATTACAACTAAAGCAAACTCTATTTTAATTACGTCACACACACCACACATACTTTGGTTCACTGCTCAGGTATGAGTTTAGTTTTTAAAAAAATTATATGTTTTATTCAATAGCATAGTTAGATTAGCAATATAACACAAAGATAATCAAAAACATAAGTTACGTGAAATAAACAAATACTATATAAAAATGTAGTGAATGTACTTGTGAAAAGCTTGAACTGCGTCCTCCAAACAAACTTCGAACCACTCATAATAATTTTATATACAATAAGGTTTAATATATGTTCATCAATAAGGTGATACCCGCCTCGGTGGCGTAGTTGGCTAACGCGCAAGTCGTGTTGAGCTCGACCGCCGAGGACGGGGAGATCGAGGTTCGAATCTCGTTCGGGTGAACTGGGGGTGGTTTTTCCTAAATGGTTTTCCACTCTCCCTCCACGCAAATGCGGGTTCACTTCCTCTAAATTCAACCTTCCTAATTCCTAATCCATTAGTGTAATTAGTACTTAAGCGTATAACCCGAACGGGTAGTAAGACGCGGTGCTAAATATAAAATAAGGTGATACTAGCGCTAGGCTATAACCGTCGTAAACTAGAAACTATCTATACCAGTTTCTCAAATCGTGGTAGGCTTAATGATTATTTTAAAGTATGACCACCTCCTCAGCTTGATGTTATTCTAATAAAGAAGGGGGCTTGAAAAGACTAGTTGGAGCAGCTCTCCGAGTTCAACTACTTGACCGGTGAGTGCGTTGCGTTGTAGGATAGCTTGTTTGTTTATTATTATTGATTATGATGTTTGTTTGCCTCAAATCAGATTCTCTTTGGAAGTATCTGTTCCGAGTCCTTATGGTTGTGGTCATTTTTTTAAATATATATTTTGCTCCAACTAATTAATTATAATAATTTCAATTGAAGACAGCATAGCATTAATGAACAAACAAAAAACTACTTATTTATTTATGTGTGTAACATGTTTAAAATTTACTACCGATTTAGGCCACTAAAGTTGTTTTAAATTTCTAAGTCCGCCACCTATAGAAGCTCAAGCAAAATAAATTTTGTAAACCTTAAAATTACCTTTTAACATTTTTACATTAAATTAAATTTTAAACAAAATTAATGTTTTTTCTCTGTGAATTGTAGTGTAGGTAGATCAAAAAGGGCTCCTGTTGTTGCTGACAAAATAAATTAACTGTGCGCGAGTAACGTTCTTGTCTTCTCTGCGGGAAATTCTATTAGGGAAACAGGAGATGAAAGAGGTTACACAAATCTAATGACTTCTTGCCTCCTGTTCACCTGATACAAGCGTGGTATTGAAACTGAGACACCCAACACGTATCGCAATTTTTTTGTTTATTAATTTAATTTTATTAGTGGATCCACCGGGAAGGAAGTAATGTAGATTTTTAAAAAAAATAGTCCTGAAATCAAAATGTTTGTACATTTGCAGCGTTGTAGAATAGGCCAATCAATAGTAACGAATATGTTACAACTGCGTACATCCAAGAAATAGCGACTATTGCGTAGTTTTTTTTTCTACCTGAGTTGGCCTTAAATGAAATTATATGATGTAAATTCACACAACTCCCTATCCTAACCAAACCTAACTGCTTGTTACCACACCCAAGCGTAAAAGTTATATGACGTCACAAAATAAAGGGCCTAAAAAAGCTCAAATTACTATTTAAAATAATAACAACTATTATTATACAAACCTAACTTTAAAACCTTCCATAATTTATACATATAGGCCCTATATAGTTATGGTTCTCACCCAACCTAACTTAACCTAACCTTTCATGTGTTAATAAATTAAAATTTCAAATAATATTGATCACACAAAAAAAAATTGACCCCCACCTGGGTCGCCCCCTGCTCGACCCTTTGGGCGCAATTGTCGCGGTATGCAATTGTCTCTGCACGCAATTGTCGCGGTAAGGAATTGTCGGGACACCATACTAACAGGCTGGACAAGTACGGGAAAAATACAGATCACAATCCTTACAAAATCAAATTAAAACTTTATGTACAATCAATTACAATAATATTGATTTAGTAGTAACTTAGTAATAATAGTATATATAAAGAAAAAAATTAAAAAAGAGGAGCGAATCCAATAGTAATAATAATAATAATAATAATAATAATAATAATAATAATAATAATAATAATAATAATAATAATAATAATATTAATATTAATAATAATAATAATAATATGTTACTAGTATTACATAAAAAGTGATATTTAAATAATTGATTTAACATAAAAACATTCTGTTGAAAATGTACCACTTTAAAAATTATTATGTTTGTACACAACAAATTAAAAAAATTGTGTGCTTCCAATTTTGTTTAGAAAAAAACAGGGCCACAAAAAGAAAGGGTGTTTTGAGGAATCAAAATCCCCTCCCATAATCTACCTTTTACCCTCCCCGGTTAATACAATATATTGTTTTGTATTCCTCATCAACGCCTTAGCTTTTTTGAGTCTTAAAAGTTCGTAACATCTACATTCTCTATTATTTTGTTAAAAATAACTTTAAAATGCTTTAAGAAAGATTTAAGAATTTTAAAAAAAATTAAATCCTTGGCATCTGAGGATTTCAAAATTAACCGCCTCAAGAAGAAAACTCAACCCCCCCCTAACCCCTGTCCCACTCCTCCCACACTCTCTCCCCCCGTTCCTGAAAAAAAATTACTGGATACGGCCCTAAAAATAATAACTTCAAGCTTATTAATTTTATAAAAAAGGGCCTAATTGATCATGTATAATACTCCCCTTTAATATGACCTTGTTCTAGAATGAGAACTGGTTTGGTGTCGTAGAACAGTTCAGGAAGATCGCTTCCGTTGTCAGAGGTCCGTCTGGAAATAATAATAATACTTAGCACCGCGTCTTACTACCCGTTCGGGTTATACGCTTAAGTACTAATTACACTAATAGGTTAGGAATTGGGAAGGTTGAATTTGGCGGAAGTGAACCCGCATTTGCGTGGAGGGAGAGTGGAAAACCTTTTAGGAAAAACCACCCTCAGTTCACCCGACCGAGATTCGAACCTCGATCTCCCCGTCCTCGGCAGTCGAGCTCAACACGACTGGCGCGTTAGCCAACTACGCCACCGAGGCGGGTCATCTGGAAATATATATTTATTTTTTTAAATATTTTATTTGATAAAAAAAACAAAACTTACTAAGCACACATCAAAACATAATATTACCCTCTTCGGTGGACGCGTGGTCTAACGCGCTACTCTCGCGAGGGACTAGACTGCCGATGACTGGGAGATCAAGGTTCGAATCTCGGTCGGGTGTACTGAGGGTGGTTTTCCCAAAACGGTTTTCCACTTTCCCTCCAACCAAATGCAGGTGTACTTCTTCTAAATATAACCTTCCGAATCCCTAAAAAACCATTAACGCAATAAGTGCATAAGCGGATCACCCGAACGAGTAGTAAGACTCGGTGCTAAAAAATAACTTTGACATATTCATACGCCAAGTCATGTGATCTGCAGCTGTAACTTATATACCTCACGTGGGAATGTTATGTTCGTTGATACCTGACCAATGAGCGTTCTACTGAGTGATGAGAACTTATTCAAAGGTACAGTTTAAATTAGCTCTGCTTACACTGACAACAATCCACGACATGACACTGCCGAGTGAGTACAGCCCAATTTTAATAAGAAAGCAATTTTATAAAATGTAAACTTTTTTTTTTGTGCGGTCAAAATTGATAACATTTTACTATACTAGTATTGTAGAGGAGAGAGGAAGGAACAGGAGAGTAATAAGAGAGAGAGGAAGGAACAGGAGAGTAATAAGAGAGAGAGGAAGGAACAGGAGAGTAATAAGAGAGAGAGGAAGGAACAGGAGAGTAATAAGAGAGGGAGGAAGGAACAGGAGAGTAATAAGAGAGAGAGGAAGGAACAGGAGAGTAACAAGAGAGGAAGAAACAGGAGAGTAATAAGAGAGAGAGGAAGGAACATGAGAGTAATAAGTGAGAGAGGAAGGAACAGGAGAGTAACAAGAGAGGAAGAAACAGGAGAGTAATAAGAGAGAGAGGAAGGAACATGAGAGTAATAAGTGAGAGAGGAAGGAACAGGAGAGTAACAAGAGAGGAAGAAACAGGAGAGTAATAAGAAAGGGAGATAGGAACAGGAGAGTAATAAGTGAGAGAGGAAGGAACATGAGAGTAATAAGTGAGAGAGGAAGGAACAGGAGAGTAACAAGAGAGGAAGAAACAGGAGAGTAATAAGAGAGAGAGGAAGGAACATGAGAGTAATAAGTGAGAGAGGAAGGAACAGGAGATTAACAAGAGAGGAAGAAACAGGAGAGTAATAAGAGAGAGAGGAAGGAACATGAGAGTAATAAGAGAGAGAGGAAGGAACATGAGAGTAATAAGTGAGAGAGGAAGGAACAGGAGAGTAACAAGAGAGGAAGAAACAGGAGAGTAATAAGAGAGAGAGGAAGGAACATGAGAGGGAATAAGAGAGAGAGGAAGGAACAGGAGAGTAATAAGAGAGAGAGGAAGGAACATGAGAGTAATAAGAGAGAGAGGAAGGAACAAGAGAGTAATAAGAGAGAGAGGAAGGAACAGGAGAGTAACAAGAGAGAGAAGAAGGAACAGGAGAGTAATAAGAGAGGGAGATAGGAACAGGAGAGTAATAAGAGAGAGAGGAAGGAAAAGGAGAGTAATAAGAGAGAGAGGAAGGAACATGAGAGTAATAAGAGAGAGAGGAAGGAACATGAGAGTAATAAGAGAGAAAGGAAGGAACAGGAGAGTAACAAGAGAGGAAGAAACAGGAGAGTAATAAGAAAGGGAGATAGGAACAGGAGAGTAATAAGAGAGAGAGGAAGGAACAGGAGAGTAATAAGAGAGGGAGATAGGAACAGGAGAGTAATAAGAGAGAGAGGAAGGAACAAGAGAGTAATAAGAGAGAGAGGAAGGCAAACAGAAGTGTAATAAGAGAGAGAGGAAGGCAAACAGAAGTGTGAGAGCCCTGGTTTGTATCAAGGATACACCAGACATGTGCAAGGGAGTGATCTACAGCTCCTATTACCGGCCAATACTGACGTACGCTTCGGAAACATGGGTGTTGGAGGAACAGGATGGAAACAGAATACAGGAGAGTTAAATGAGACCTCTGAGAAACAGGATCGGTGTGACAAAATGTGACGGGATGATAAACGAGAGAGCAAGAGGAATAGTAGAGGAAGAGCCAGGACAGGATGGAGGAGGCACTACTAAGAAGGTATGGACATGTGAGAAGAATGGAGAAGGAAAAGATGAACAGGAGGATATGGAGGTGGGGGAAGTAGGAGTGGCTGAGAGGAAGACCAAGGGACAAATGGACGAAGGGAGTAAGGAGGAGTGTGGAGGAGAGAGGAGAGGACCGGGTCAAGGTGGAGGGAGAGAGGCGGTGGAGAGGCTTATGTTCTAAACAGACCCAGACACTGACTGGAAGCTATTCATTATGATGTGATGATCATTGTTTTATAGCTATCGATAATAAACAACATGACTCGACGTAATAACACGTGAAAGTATATTTCGTAACTTTTTTTTTATGTGTCGTATAAGGTCCTTCCTTTAAAAATTGGACTGTATAAAAGACGCTATAAAGATAAGAATGACATTTACAGAGATAGTGATGGTATTGAAACTGACCCAGGTCATACCAGCCACTTGCGACGCCGGCGTCTGTTCTTGCGGAGTTGATGGCGTTACGTAGAGCGATGAACACCGACACAGCGAAGCACAAAGCAGGTTCACCGGTACCTAAAAAAACAAAATCAAGATGGATTCAGGAGTTCTTTCAACCAAAGACGCTCGCAGACACAATGTTTTGCGAGTAAAATAGAGAGTCAGAAATTCAGACGTTAAATACCCGGATCGTCGATAACTCGGATCACTAAGAAAAAAATATTATTTATAAAAATAACCACAGTGGTAACAATATCAGATATATGGCCGTCAACAAAAATTCACCTCAACACTTTTAAAAAAAAATTGGAGACTCTTTATCGTTGTTATATTTTTGCCTTATCATATTCCTTCAAAATTTGAGATGTTTATCAACAAACAAAACAATGTGTGTAAGTTCGTTGTTTAAATAAAGCGAAAATGTGTCTACCTTTATTAACAATAAGTTTTCGTAAGCATCCCGTCTATGCTTATCTTTTATTTTTGGCATCGGAACTGTATTTTCTAAAATCCGGACAAATCGATAATCCAGATTGGGCCAACCCCCAATTAATCCGAATTATCGACGCTCTACTCTACTAGAAGATCATTCTTAAATAGGCTTGCCAGACGTCCCGGTTTGACCGGGACAGTCCCGGTTTTCAGACAAAGTCCCGGTGTCCCGGCCGGTTTACTTCACGTCCCGGTAAAAATTAAATTTGATAATAGTTCTTATAATATATTACCAAAAAGTCTAAAAATAATCAACTGTGAGGATTATTTAAGATAAATACTTTGTCAATTATTTCACTGTACTGTATGAAAAGTGAAAACTGTGGAAGAGTGATAGTCTGCCAATAATATTGTCATCGTATCGTCTTGTCTCGCCGTCCCGCTCTCCGGGCGAGTCCAATATTGGGCACTAAGGAGTGTAGCTTTAGCGCCAGAAGAGATTTCGCTTCATGCTACACCCTCTCGTGTGCAATAACGTTGGACTCGCCCACCTCGGCGCTAGCCGCTTGCGATTGAGATAAGTCAGTCAGTTGTCAGTCCTCGTCCCCTGTTGTGTTAGTGAGCTAGCGCTGTTTTATTTATGTTTTAAGTGAAAGTTTATGCGTTCTCTGTTAAAATGCCAAAACGGTCGTGTAAATTCACCGAGGATTTACAGAATGAATTCCCTTTTTTGAAGAAAGTATGTACTGGTACTAGTAATCAACATCAAGACGATAGAGTTAAATGTTCACATTGTAATTCTGAGTTTTCGGTTGCTCACGGTGGTCGATCTGATATAAAATATCATTTGCAGTCGAGTAAACACAAAAAGAGTTTAGCATGTGCTGCTAGCTCATCAAAACTGACCAGTTTTTTTAAGACTGCGAGTTCTAATGAAAATAACTTAGACTTAGCAGCGAAAGAAGCGACATTTGCCTACCACACAGCAAACCATAGCCTAAGTTTCAATTCGACTTCTTGTTCATCAAAACTAATTTCTAGGTTTTTTGAACCTAAATTCTCACTCGGAAAAACTAAGTGTGAGGCAATAGTTTTAAATGTCATAGCTCCTTTAGCTCAAGAAGAGCTTAAAGAAGACTTGACCAAGTCAAACTACGTATCTGTAAGTATGGATGCATCATACAGAAAGGATATAAAACTTGTGCCAATTGTTGTGCGCTACTTTAATCCTAATTCAGGTGTGCAAGTAAAGTTGTTAGATTTCAAATCTGTGGCGGGTGAAACATCTGAAATTCTTACAAATCATTTATGCTCTGTCCTGTTGCAAAACGATTTGAACAACAAAGTAGTTGGCTTTTGTGAAGATAACTGCAACACTAACTTCGGTGGTGTGAAAATAGCAGGGAATAACAATGTTTTCCATTGACTCAAGAATATCCTAGGACGGGAAGTCAATGGAATCGGATGTGGAGCACACAGTGCACAACTGTGTGCAAACTGCAGTAGACAGTCTCCCAATCGATATTGAGGCCATACTGGTGAAGATTTATAAATACTTCCATATATATACAGTCCGTGTAACTAAACTAAAAGAATTGTGTGAATATGCCGAGATACAGTACCGTAAACTCATTCAACACGGGAACACCCGGTTTCTATCAATGATGCCCGCTCTGGAAAGAATTTTACAGATTTTTGAAGGTCTGAAAGTGGTTTTTTTTAGACCAAGAAATGTGCTCATCAACAATAAAAAAGTTGTTTACTGATTCAACGGGCGAGCACTACTTGTGTCCACGGACAGCTTGCACTGTTTAACAAGGCCATCCTGGGAATGGAAAAAGATAACACTACAGCTTTTGAGGTTGCTGAAGCTCATAAAGATCTCAAAAGAAACCTGACAGAAAGAAAGGCTTCAAACTTTATCCCTATGGGCGCAAAGAACATCTACAGGAATCTATATGAGCAAGTCCGTAACAGAGTGAAAGAAGAATTTGATGGCTTTTATGAAAGATGCATTGCATACTTGGACTTCTGTGAAAATAGTTTTGGAAACGTTAAACAGTTTTATGGGTCAATCTGACCAAAACAAATGCTGTTGATTGGGAAAACGCCGAAACTTCTGCTGAAATTATTAATCGCAGTCTTGATATACCCGATATGAAAATAAACAATGATTAGCTGTTTGACGAACTTTTGCTTGCTAAGGAGTATTTGCAGTCAAATTGGGAACAGTGGAAGCAAGAAGAGACTACCAGAGATGTGATTATTTCAAGTGAAGAAAAATGGCTCAGGCTGTTTGGTCACTTCAAGGAGAATCACATAGAAGCCCCCAATCTGATCAAGATTGTTGAGTATGCCTTCTGCTTACCTGAGACATCAGCACCAGTTGAGAGAGTATTTTCGTTGATGAACAACGCATGGACTGATGATAGGGGTTTAATGAAGGAATCTACGGTTCAAGGCTTGATGACATGTAAAATTAATATCGGATTAGCTTGTGAAGATTTTTACAACAAGATTAAAACCAAAAAAGACTTTCTAAAAAAAGTCCTAGCCAATGAAAAGTACATGTAAATATAGTTCAAATTTTTATTCCTCATTCAAAGTGTTTTTTCTTACTTAAGTAACTTATATATAAATATTAACATGTAAGAAATAAAATGTTTAAATTTCGGCATTCCGGTGTCCCGGTTGAACATTTCAGAAATCTGGCAAGCCTATTCTTAAACCACTTGAGTTCCATTTTAGTGAATAATTTGTTTTCAAACCGTTCAAACTTATTGGCTGTTTTTCTTGAATTGTAGAGATACGTTACGTTAGCCCTGATAACACCATATGTTTATTATGTTACGTTAACCCTGATAACACCATATGATTATTTACGTTACGTTAATCCTGATCACACCATATGTTTATTTACGTTACGTTAATCCTTATCACACCTTATTTTTATTTACAATACGTGAATCCGAAATACACACAATGTTTCTTTACGTTACGTGAACGTTAATTTGATCGTGATCACGGATAATAAACATACCTTTTGATCTTGCAACGCCGACAGGGTTTGGACTGTCCTTTTTCAAGGTTACTCGGAAATCAATAGGAATGTCTTTCATTCCGGGCGGGTGGTAATTCTGAGAGGGCAAAAAGTATTATCATTAAAAACATTATTTCTCTTCACAATGTGTATCTATTTAAAATGGTGAAGTCCGTTGATAAAACTAGATGAATCAAGGCTGCGACATTCTGGTGACGTCATCAGTGACCTACTTTCATCCTGTGACTAATACAGGGTCAAGGGACTTTGTTACACAATCACAAGCGGGATTGTGATGTCATCAAGTTCAAGTAGAAAGGGCGATACCTCAGCACGATTTGACCTTTGGTCCTGTGACCTACTTTAAGATCATATAGATGCTATCTATATAATATAGCGTGTTGCAACAGGTCATTGGCCTCCCATGATGACATTATCCTCCTCTCCATGTCAACAGGTATAGCAACCTGGCTGGGATTCCCCGATCTACCGGCTACAGTTTGGTGAGGACTTTAGACAAACTAAAACACTTCCGTCTTGACCAGTGACGTCATCTGACACACGTCCTTTAAACAGATATGGAGAAGTGTCGCAGACCTGATTGTGAAACTTGAATCTGACATTAAAACCACGTGCTCGCAGACGCTAGCATGACGTCACAAGCGTGACAACCCAATTAATATGACATTAGCATGACGACGACATCATGACGACGCGAGTGTCGACTCACCCAAGTCCTGTTGGTCAGGACGGCCCCAGTGGTCGGGTCGTAGACGATGTCCTCGTGTGTCCACACTCCCATCCCCATCACGAACGCCCCCGTCACCTGCCCGACGTCAATCAAAGGGCTGATACTCTGACCCGCGTCCTCCAAGATATCAACCCTTTTCACCTGGAACAAAGGAACCGTCCGATACCTTGCCGCGGGCTCCCCCTTGAGATCAACAACACTACACTGGATATCATCTCTGAAGGTACTGCATGCTTACTATTGGAGAAACAGCGTTGTCATTCTCTTGTTTTACTGCGTTCAATCTTCCCTTATCTTTTTTACATCCATTTCTGTTTCCAGCCTGTGGTCAATTTTGTATTCAAGCCATTTATTTTCCCACTAGCGGCTTGCTAGGTCTGTCGTAGCTTCATATGCCTTATAATATAACTAGGACTCGGTCAAGCACAACATCCAGTCCCCCCGCCCGTTAATTTATCAATGCGAAAGGGTATAGCCATATTTTCATCAATGATAAATTTTCGGTCATGCTGGGAATATAGCCCGGGACCCATATGTCAGTCGGTAGACCCGCTACCGATTGAACTAAGGTGTCAATCTTCCCTTAAATTATAAGACAAATTTTGCAACATTGGTTCGTCGATGTTGCCAGTATCTCCTTCTCACCCCCCAGCACAACCACCAGTATAAGATTGTAAGCTTAACGACATTACCTGTTACATTATTGTGTTTGTGATCGTATCAGCGAGACTGTTGAGAAATATGACGACTTAGTTGTGGTTTTTTTGTCATTCAAATATCAAAATAAATATTTTAGATTAAACTTTGTTGTTTTTTATTATTTTAGGATTTTTTGTATATTTTTTCAAGTGAAATATTGTATGCCTGAAAAGGTTCGTAGCCCCAAGGCACTGTGCCTAGACATCTTAAAGAGCGTGCATCACATGCCCATCAACTCTGTGATACAGTCGGATAGAAATCGTAAATTTATATGAACACTATTGAAAGTGGATCATTTCTGACTAAACAATTATTGTGGAGATGAAGAGTTAATAATAGAAGTTCCTAATACAGAACATTGTTGAAATATTAAATTATATTTGGATAAAAAACCGCGTTGAAAAGGCCGGTTTTGACCATTTTAGCATGAATTCCCAAATAAGCACTGTGCACAAATATTTATTCTGTCTTAATATGGACATACTGCAGTTATTAACAAGAAACTTTGTCGCTTTGTCCACCATCGTCACCACGGAAAATTGAGAGTAATCGTTCAGATACGAATGCATTGCACACATTTCTGGCATATCGTAGGTCTTTTTTTTCCTTTTTACTCCCATACCTCGCGCGAGCCGGGAGCTGAGTTGGGCCTGCTGTGATGAATGCTCTTAATGGATAAAACGGCCCTGCCTTTAGCCGATAAGAGGTTTAGATACTAATACATGTATCCACCCTCCCCCCACTTTGGAATGGTCCATCAATAAACTCCAATGGGGATTTCCCCTCTCTATTTATACACCCTTTGTCCCAGCCTGTTATTCCCCGACTGACCTGTTGCTGGCCGGTCAAAACGTCAATTTCCACCTCTGACACGCACACGCCGTACACGGCGTAGGGCTTTCCTTCTCTCTGTGAGGAGAACCTGGTACAGACATATAACTACCATGAGAATACACACACACATCCATCTGCAATAGACATGTTATCTGGGGAAGAGTTATGAAAGGTGAATGCGGTTGTGATGAGATATCTAAGAAATGTGTGTGGAAAAACTCGTATGGACAGAGTCAGTAATGAATGGGTGCTGAAGGAGTGTGGTTTGAAAGGGAATACAATAGGTCGTCTTACGTTGGTTTGGACATCTTGAGAGGATGAGTGTGGATTGAGTGACGAAGAAAATATATGAAGGTAGAGTGTGTGGATCAAAAGGAAGAGGTAGGTCATGTAAGACGTGGCTAAATGTCATAGACGAATGTGTGAAAAAGAGAAACATTAATAGTTTTAATAATAAAAGAGCATGTATGACTCGGTGTATGGATGTTATTGAAGAGAAGGGAGTATGCAAGGATAGGGAAGTGTGAAGAAAGTTAGTGAGGATGGATTAAGTACGGAGTTTTTTCTAGCTATATACAAAGTTTCTTTCCTACCCTGTAAAGGAACGGTGTGATTAGGTATGTATGTATATATGTATGTACGTATGTATGGATGTATTTATTAATGTATAATAATGTATAATACTAATGGATGGTTGCAACACTGGCTGAAGAATTATTGCGCTTGAAATCTATTCAAAACTATTTATTGACATAAGCTCTAAAAATGATACCTCACTCAACTTTCTAGTCATAGGTTTACTCGTCAAAATCAATCAACTTTCCATATGAAGGGTACAGGGGGAAAAGGGGAAAGTAAGATTTTAGCTCAAATTGAGCTAGTGCCGCCATCTGTTAGACCATCATGAGACCTTTCTGATAAACTTTAGATTATGATTAAAAGAGTTCTCTGTCATATTTAAATTGATTTTATAAAAGTGTTTTCTGAGGTTCTTATGAGGTTTGAAATATGAAAGTCGTTGCCCTGGAAAATGTGTGAAATGTGACTTTCCTCCTTTTTCCCTTGTATCCTTAAAATATTTTAAGCTTTGGGTATTTAAGCCTCAGCCTGCAATCGAGCCATACCAACTTCTGCAGATATAGGGCGTCATGCGTTCAGCACAACGAGCTCTCCATACACTAAACCCAGTTTTCTAGACCGGATCCGCTACTTATTTATTCAATTAACTCCTCATTGCTCCTCACGAGTCTGGGTTTTACCCCCGTTACATACCCATTTCTTGACGCATGCTCATATTAATCAATATCTATTCTACTGGTTCTATTGCAGACGTCTTTGTTTACGAGTTACCGATTCTGTGGTCTAATGTTCAGAGTTACTGACTCTACAGATCCAGAGGTCCCGGGTTCGATCCCTGGCTCTTCCAGATTTCTCTGTGAAGCAGTGTTTTCTGAAACGGGGTCAAACCTAGTCCCGTGAGGACAAATAAGGAGAGAGAGAAACTTGAATAAAAAAAAGAAGCGGCTCCGGTCTAGAAAAACTGGAAGTTGGCACTATCTTCGCCAACATTCGGCGGACGCTCGGTCGGTATAACTCGATTGCGGGCTTATTTCAGGGAAGATTTTTTTTTATGTTTCGTTTTACGATCTGTGACGTGATCACTGTCTCTATTGCGACATCACACACGATGGCCGTCACTGTTTCTCCCCCCGCCCCTCCCCGCCCCCACTAAAATCGATGACGATGTCTGTTTGATTTTTGACTTCATAGGAATCTACTCGGATGTTTGTGGTCAGAGTCGAACCGTGTTTGACTCGGCATCGGGTCAGTCTCGACGGTTCGACGGAATCAGATTTTGACTTGTATAGCCGGTTTATACCTATAGAGATGAAAATGTTCCGGGAAATTTTGTGAATCGGAAAAATTTTCCGCAGTGGTGGCTTTCGGTTAAATTTTGGAGGTGACACCTAGGGCCTATTGTACTTCAAAGGGAAGGGGAGGGGTAGATAGGAAGCACGGAGGATAGGGGGGGGGGAGAGGAGACAAATGTCGGGCCAATCTTAAAATCATTTTAATTAACATATTTGTGATAAAAAATTGAAATATGATTTATGAACATAACGAGTCTACAAAGGCTTCTATTCATTTGTTTCTTTACTACTTTATTTTAGCACCACGTCTTGCTACCCGTTCGGGTTGTACGCCTATATAATAATTACAATAATGTATTAGGGATGAGGAAGGTTGAATTTAGAGGAATTTCACCCACGAGAGTGGAAAACTATTTATGAAAAACCGCCCTAAGTGCAACCGACTGGTGTCGAACACCGATCTCCCTGTCATTGGAAGTCTAGTTTATTGCGAGAGTAGCGCGTTAGACCGTGTGGCCACCGAAGCTTGTTTATTGATGTTTCTGGTGTTAACGCCCTTAAGGAGAAACTAATCTTAAGTATAAACGTTGACATTTGGGATATCTATATCTCGATTATATTAGTTTCATTTAATCAGTTGAAATTATTTTATAGAAATAATAATTGATTATTTTCCTGTTTTGGAAGATTTTCCGGAAAAAATATAGGGTTTCACAACCCTACTTATACCATTGATTCTGGTAGTAAACCCGGACTGGATGGAACTAGCTCAAGATAGAGATAGGTGGCACACTTTTGTAAGTGCGGCAATTAACTTTCCAGTTTCTAATTCCATGGATTAAGTAAGTAATAAGGGAAGTGTGTGAATTATCTTAAATAAAAGGGTGTATTTCTAATTAAAATGTTCTTGTGCACATACATGTAGACCCAGATAATTTCAAGTGTGTGTAGAGTAACATGGCTACTTCCAGCATACTTCCCTTGAGTAACTTACATGTATACAGCTGTTAAATCCACCTCCATCGCCTTAGCCGTTGATACTAGGGTCTGCCATGTTGGATCGACCAGGGTCAGACGAACCGGCTCCAAGCGCGCGAGAAGGATCTTACAGCACTCGATTGTCGCCTTACCCAAAACACACACGTAAACAAAGGGTGTTTATCCACTCTCTATGTTATAAACACAAGGTCCGATCAGCACATGCCACCTTACAAACGAAATGGGGAATTTTTCGTCAATGTTGATCACTCTACAAATATTATTATTTTTTAAATGTGTATTCTCTAAAAAATTTTATCCAAGGCTCGGTTGTCAAAGTTTTGGATTTAGATTAGATCAATTGGGATCCCTCGAGGTACTTACATAGCAGCATGTATTACTTGTGACGGATCCCTCGGTAGAATCACCATTGGCCGCTACTACACTGTTGGAGGGTTGGATGGACACCAGATCTAGGGGGATTCCCAAGGTACTTACATAGCAGCATGTATCACTTGTGACGGATCCCTCGGTAGAATCACCATTGGCCGCTACCACACTGTTGGAGGGTTGGATGGACACCAGATCTAGGGGGATTCCCAAGGTACTTACATAGCAGCATGTATCACTTGTGACCGATCCCGCAGTAGAATCACCATTGGCCGCTACCACACTGTTGGAGGGTTGGATGGACACCAGATCTAGGGGGATTCCCAAGGTATGTGCGCATACTTGAGCTACCTTGAACACAAACAATTGAAATACAACAATGGATATTATTTTATCTTCGATAGCCCGGGGTAGCCAAGAAATACATTGCTTTTCTTTGCTTCAATCAGACAGAGAAGAAAAAACTATACATTTTATTTCTTCCGTCCCAGTTTTTTATAAAATAAGAAAATCAAAAATCAAAAATTTTAAATTCTAGCTTCTAGGTGCACTGACCACTGCAGCCGGTTTCCTGGACATAATATTGGAGAAGTTAAGCACAACAATCGCTCACTTTTTGATACTAACATGAAATTTGACATATAGGTATGGTTTTTGTGGTGAATAAAATAGAATATAGTGCCACTTTTAAAACGTTATTTTACATTTAACATCTTGAAAAAAAAATTGTGGCCTAAAACCTTTTTTTTTTTGCTATTACCTTGTAAACCTTTCATTATATCAAGGCGTTTGTTGTAATACAAAATAAAAAAGGGTAATATTGTCTATAAAACATTTTCTCATAGTTTTATTTTTAATTCCAGTTGGTTTTTGTATGATCCCGCAGTGAATAGTTAGGAGCAAGGCCGTAGCCAGCCAATAGTTTCAGGGCGGGCGGGGGGGGGGGGGGGGCACATCCTCCAATTGCCAGAAGTTATAATAATATTTAGCACCGCGTCTTACTACCCGTTCGGGTTATACGCTTAAGTACTAATTACTCTAATGGATTAGGAATTGGGAAGGTTGAATTTAAAGGAAGTGAACCCGCATTTGCGTGGAGGGAGAGTGGAAAACCATTTAGGAAAAACCACCCCCAGTTCACCCGACCGAGATTCGAACCTCGATCTCCCCGTCCTCGGTGGTCGAGCTCAACACGACTAGCGCGTTAGCCAACTACGCCACCGAGGCGGGTCAGAAGTTATAAAATGATAAACAGTTCTAGAAGCTATATGAAGTGTCTTTTATGGCAACATAAGCCCCCTAATTTGTACTTGTTTCTTAATTTTGATATTGTTTGAACCATAAATAAAGCCATATATATTTTTTTCATAAAATTTCGGGGGAGAGGGAGTTTAAACCCCCAACTCCCTTCCTCCTTGCTACGACCTTGGTTAGGAGCATGACTTCTACTTGCGAAGTTCCCCTTCAGATTACCATCCCATCCAAAACCCTACCGTATGTTTACCTTGGTGTTAATTCCTTGCCCGATCTCCGTGCCGGCATGTTGCACAGTGACGGTACCGTCAGCGGCGTATATGGACACAAGCGCGCGGAACGTGCCGATAAAGAGAAGATCGTGCTGCATCGGGACCAGGGAGATACCTTTCTTCTTCCAGCGATTCACCTGAGAATCATATTCATGATATAATGCATAGAACCTTAGGTTACTGACTTCAGGATCTCACTTGAGGGGTGAGGGGCCATGGAACGTTGGGTTGTCCGGGAAGATAAACGTTTAAGTTCGAACCAGGCGTAGCAGCAAGGTGCAGTTTTATTCATTATTCAACAGCAATTTTTTTTTATTTAAATTTTTTTAAATATCTAGTTTTGTATGTTTAATTAATGTGGTAAAATTAATCCACTGTGATCCAATGAAGAATTTCTGTTACCGCAATACTCTGAGACATCTGGTTCTAACTGTATTACCTACTTAATTTAGGTGTTATCGATGGGGTTAGGTGAACTCTTAAGACCTCTGGATCAAAGTGTATTACCCGCCTAAGTAAAGTGTTATCCGATGAGTGGGACGGGCTCTTAAAGTCACGCGTTCAAATAAAATATTTAAGTATAGTGTTGAAAGTTATTTAATTGTGTAACTCCCTTAATTTTACTGGTGGACGAAACCTAATTAAGTTTGATCAATAATCTACTCACTAAAACTCCCGAACTAGGACTCGAACCGAGGAACAACTGGAACCGTTAAAAGATATCGAATAACCTTCATAACTGTGGTTACACGACATTCAAATGCTACCTTGTTGAAAGCTTCGATGTCTTTCAGTCTCTCGTCGTACTGTGATGATGTCTTCAGCTCACCTTGTTGAAAGCTTCGATGTCTTTCAGTCTCTCGTCGTACTGTGATGATGTCTTCAGCTCAGCTATCATGCTTATCACAGGGTGGACCGCAGCTATGTTGTTGATTCGTACTTGGACCGGATCCTTCTGCACGACATTGGCGATGTGCTGCATGATGTACTCTATGGAAGCGATGCACTGGAAAGTAGCTGGTTAATGGACCAGGGAAGACGTTAGGTCAGTATTACTGGCTCGTGATCTTCACAGATGAGTCAATGCAACAGTATAGTTATATAAAACAATATAATTATATATATAGTACAATCCGGTTTTCATTAGAAAGAGCTTTATCTTATAGCTAGTGGAATACGTGTTTGTTTGAATAGGTAGGGTTGTAGGTAGGTCATTCGTAAACGATTGAACTACAAGGATTGAATTACAATCTGTAGTCCATTCGCGAAGGCTTTAACTAATACAGGCTATAGGTCGTTCGTAAACGATTGAACTACAAGCCGTAGGCAATTCATGAAATATTGAACTAAAAGCCGTAGGCAATTCATGAAAGATTGAACTACAAGCCGTAGGCAATTCATGAAATATTGAATTACAAGCCGTAGGAAATTCGCGAAAGATTGAACTACAAGCTGTAGGCAATTCGCGAAAGATTTAACTACATGCTGTAGGAAATTCGCGAAAGATTGAACTACAAGACGTAGGCAATTCGCGAAAGATTGAATTACAAGCTGTAGGCAATTCGCGAAAGATTGAACTACAAGCTGTAGGCAATTCGCGAAAGATTTAACTACATGCTGTAGGAAATTCGCGAAAGATTGAACTACAAGACGTAGGCAATTCGCGAAAGATTGAACTACAAGCTGTAGGCAATTCGCGAAAGATTGAACTACAAGCAGTAGGACTTTCGTGAACTATTGAACTACAAACTGTAGGTAGTTCGCGGACGATTGAATTACAAGTTTGCAGGTTCACGAAAGACTGAACTAGATAAATGAACTGCTAATTTCAATCACCTGAATCCCTCGAATAGTGAATGGTTCAGCCCTGGACCTTACACAAGACTGAGGCTGAGTGAAACAGAAGGTTTTGAGTGGAGTTAGAAAGGTGAGTTGGTTCTCTAAGTTTACTTGTGTGTTTGCGAGACTCACCTGGCGCCCTGGTGGGAACTTGGGCGGCCATGGGGGTCATCACGTCGTGGTTCAAGACGGACCAATCGAGGGACGTGTAGCAGTTCGGGAAGAGTACAGGGACCAACAAAGCGTACGAGTAGTTGTTGGAACTGCCGACGTTGCAGAAGAAATCCGACTTCAAGTATTTTATGTTTCCGTCGTCATCCACACCGACCTGTATTAGGACAGGCCATTTACACTCTTAGGACAGGCCATTTACATTCTTAGAACAGGCCATTTACATTCTTAGGACAGGCCATTTACATTCTAGTTATATTTAATCGCCCGTTCAGGTTACACGCATTATGATAATTACTATAAAGGGGTAAGGATGAGGAAGGAAGCGTTTTAGAGGTAATCTACCAGCAATTGTGTGGCAGGAGAGTGGGAAACCATTTAGGGAAAAAACACTCTCAGTTGACCCGACCGGGATTCGAACCCTGACATCCCTGTTATCAGCAATACAGTCTACAAGAAATTGATGCCTTAAACCAGGCGTTTCAAACTCGTTTTATCTTAAGGGACACGTTGAAAATTTTTAAAAAATGGGAGGGTCGCATTTAAAAGAATTTAATATTATCGCCATATTTATTAAAAACAAACATTTAAAAGTCTTGATTAGTTAAAACAAACCTCTTTGGTGGCTGCATGGTCTAACGCGCTACTCTCACAGTAGAATAGATTGCCGATGACGAGGAGATAGAGGTTCGAATCTTGGTCAGGTATACTGAGTTTTTTTACAAAATTGTTTACCACTCACCCCCTAAGCAAATGCGGGTATATTTCCTATATATGTAACCTTACTTTTCACTAAAACCATTAGTGTAACTAGTACATAATAAGCGTATAATTGGAATGGGTAGTAAGTAGCGGTGCTAAAAAGAATTTTACAAAAATAAAATTAATATTATAAAATTGAGAGATACAGTCACATTACACATATTTTCCAAGATAACAACTTTTATATCTCAAGTCCCATAAAGACTCCAGCAAAAACGATTTTTAATTAATTTAAATATGACAGAGACCTCTTTTAGCCATAATCTAAAGTTCATTAGAAAGGTCTCATGATTGTCTAACAGATGGCAGCACTAGCTCAATTTGAGATACAATTTACCTTCCCTCTGTGCCCTTCTAAGACTTTCTTTCTATTATTTCCGCCCAGAACTAGTCAACCTTTTATTTGTATCGACGGTGCAAGTGCTAGATCTTGAGCTTATATCTTATGTTGAAGTCACGTTCATAATAATTATTGATGGAAAACTCGTGTCCGTAATAAAATAAAACAACTCTTCACACAATCTTGTCTCTTGTGATGACAAACAAGACGGATTTCGGGGGCATAAATTTAAAAAAAATTAGAATAGATCTCTGGGGAGTAAAGATTTTAGTGAACCTACCTCAATTACTAAATTTTCTCAAATATCTAATGCCCAATTTACAAATGTCATAATCCAGGATTGAGTGTTTCTACAACGTCAAGGAAAAATAATAATCGGGCCACGTCGCATTTTGGTTCATAAAAACAAAAAAGTCCCGTGGTCCTCCACAAGTTTGGTATGCCTGCCTTAGACCATTCGACCACTAAAGTGGGTCAGATCTTATAAATAATTTTCAGCCATACTGGAAATCGAACCCAGGACTCTTAGATGTACACGTTATCCACTGAGATAAGGCGTCGGACTGGGTGAAAGTAGTTATAGTAACTTTTGTAGTTGTCATTTAAATAAGTGAGTATAAAGTTAATTTTTCTAGGGCGAGTAAGCTAGACATTTTTAATATACATTTAGGTCCTTCCTATGACGATTGAACTGCCGTCCAAGTTACTTGCCTCGTATTTATTAAGAGCTTCAGGCCTGAATCCTACGGCTCTCATGTTGGTCTCCATGCTCAGGATCATGCGCACCGGCTTGTTGAGGATATGAGCCGCCAGAGCGCTAGCGGCGGCCGTGAAATTGGCGCGAGATATCTTCGAGCCATAGGCGCCCCCGACTCGCCGGACGCTCACTACAATGCTGAAGCAAAATACCGACAACGAGATCTATTCAGGATCCAAGTGCCACAACCTCCATTGATTATTACACCCTGAGACTTTATTGAATGTGGAGGGAACGACTAATCTTTTGGGTGTCCTGTCAGGAGCTGATGACACACACATAACCTCAAAACTGTGCAACCCTAACTTCTCTTCTTATGACACAGACAAGGTACACACCAGACCCACAGCCTCCAGGTTAAGATGACTGCGATCATCGGGAAAGCTTTAGTCCTTCAACACGGGAATTTATAAAGTGCAGTCCCAATAGACAACCTCGCTATCAAGCAAGTATTTTAATAAACAGTTCACTTTAAAGGTGGTTTTACTAAAGATCAGACAAAAATTGCATTCTAGGGTCAATAAACCTGCTTTCATAAAGCTAGTTTCAGGTAGCTGCCCCAGCCCCTTCCCATAAACCAACCCCTCAAACGAGCTTACTCAGACTGCAAATTACAAAGAAAACTTAGAATACAATGATCCTTTTTTTTCAAGCTAATATTTGCAAATTGTCTAGGTGTGGAAAATGCAAATACGTCGACTAGTTACTTGTCTGAAAACCTTCTTCTCAGGTATCAGTTCTCACCTGTTTTCAGGAATGGCGAGTATTTGACCTATAGCCCCTTGCACGTTGTCCATCCACTGGGTAGAGGAGAAGACGTTCAGACCATTTTCAGTGGGTACGGTGAGGCAGGTCTGGGTCTCCATGGTGAAGTGGTACTGTCTGCTGTTACAGAAGCTTCCTTTGACGACGTGGGTGACGCCGATTGGGACAGTCACACCTGACATAAACATCACGTGAGACGGAACTTTAATAATGTTGAAGATACACTCGGTTTTCTCCAAATAGAGGGATTTTAAGATACCGCCATTGAGTAACCAGATAGGGTAGCAGGCTTGCCTTGCTTGATTTCACTATGGTGTTGTTCGTAAGACACTGCCATAATGTAATGCTAAACAGGATAAAATAAATTGTTCCCCTCCAAAAAAAGGGGGAGAATAAAAATTAAAATAAATTTAAAACTGTATCGAACACCTTTGTCAATGTCTGCTCTGCTTGCTTGCCCCAAGTCCACTCTCGTTTCATTCTTTGTCCCGACAATATCTCGGAGCTGTATCACAGGCTTTTCGACATTGGAGTATTGTATCCGGACATTGTTGGCCGCTTTGTTGGCCAGTTTCCTAGTTACGGCCACTATGATGCCCACAGGCTGACCCTCATAAAGGACTTTCCCGCTGCAGAACAGCTAAAAACACAAACACTCACAACTATGAGACTGTAACATTTAAAACATCACATTTGGTCACAACAATCAAACTGTAGCAGTTAAAATAAAAAAACTTTGCCACAACAATGAAATTGTAGCAGCTAAAAAAAATATTCACAAGAATGAAACTGTAGTAGTTAAAATAAAAAATATGTTACAATAAAGAAACTGCAGTCGCTAACACATAAAACTTAGTCACAATGAAACTGTAGCAGATAAAATACCAAACTTATTCACAAAGTTGAAACTGTAGCAAATACATTACCAAACGTTGTCACTACAATGAAACTACAGTAGCTAAAATATAAATCTGTCACAACAATTAAATTGTATAGCTAATATACAAAACTTTGTTGCAACAATGAAATTGTACTGGCTAAAATACAAAGGTTTTCACAACAATGAAATTGTATAGCTTAAACCATAAAACTTTGTCATAATGAAACAGTAGCAGATAGAATACAAAACGTTATTCCAACAATGCATCATGCAACAATGTCAGTTAATGTGGGTCGCAACAATAAAGCTGCTTCAGCAACAATTACCAAACTGTGTCACAAAAATGAAACTGTAATAGCTAACACTACCAAATTTCTAAGGAAAAAAAAAATCGTTAAAACCATTTTAGAAATATTTAGTATTTTCTAAAATCACTAATTGGTAAAGTATCCTTTATTTTAGGACTTTAATCAAAATAATGATTTGGACTCAAGATTATGATCATTGCAAAGTTTGAACGAAATACGCAAATACGTTCGGATATAGACCTAGTCCTAGGTACAAAGGAACATGCCCCTTTTATTTGGTTAGGGGGCACATATAACATAATGATACATCATAATCTCAAGGCAGAACATTTTAAAGATTGAGAAAGTAAAAATGTGTGTTGCCTACAAGATCTTAACAAAATTAAACTAACCTCTTCAGGCTCATTGGTGTATACAGAAGGAAATGGGATAGCATTGTTCTTCCCAGGGATATCTTGAGCACTCAGAAATCTAACCACTCCTGGCATGAGCTTAAACAAAAATAACAACAAACAAACGTAAATATTTTTTATTTCAAAGAAATACTCCCTGGTAGTATCATGGTCATAAGCTCCAATAACAAAAATTTTTAATCAGTGCTGATGATGTGATTGAGTTTCAAGGAAACATATTGAGCTCGCCTGCTTGTAAAAACAAAGTGTATTTATTAAATAATGGTCTGACAACTTATTCCAGGGTTTGATTCCCAGCATGTTTAAATTCCTTACAGTGTTGAATTAATGGCCTGGGGGCTGGGTGTTGTGTCTTTTCTAGGTTTGTGTTAAGTTTACAAGTATTGTGCAGTTCAGAAAGTGCGGGTTAAATACCTCAAATAAAAATAAATAAATGAAAGCTTGCTTTCTGAAAATGCAGTGGCCAAGTATTGGGTTTAGGTCCGAGCTTACCATCTCTGATAATCTTTGGTCATCACAGGCCACGGGTTCGAATACAAGTAAAGGGCATGAAGTCAAAAATTTAAAACTCTGGGCATGAATGGGACAAGGGTCCACTATGAACAGGACGTCACAAACGTCGACCAAATTAGGCATATAGTTCGTAAAGTGATTGGTCCCGTGGTCTGAGAAGTAAGGCCGCGGTAACTGACTGGCAAAAAACAGCTTGACGCCATATGCATGGTAACCGTTGCTACACACAACTCTAGTGTAATTAATGACATATTCATGGCACGTAATTAGTGTAATTATTAGTAATCATTGCTATACACGACTTTAGTGTAAATATTAGACATTGCCATGGTTGACATACATAATATATAGTGTAATTTGTAGATCATGGGCACCGCCATTTTAAGAAAAAGGGTGTCCCAGACCATACTTTTCATACTACTAACGCGTGTATATCAACATCCAATTTACAAACCAACTTAGCTTAGGATAGTAACATAGAACCCTATAACCAAAGATTCAGTATTTTGATAAATAAGATGGGCCACAGAACTATATTTCAAAATTAAATTATTTTAAGAATATCTCCTGGGTTCAAACCAGGTACACGTTGGCCTCCCCACCCACACGAGAGAGGGGAGTTCTCCCGATTGAACATGCGAAGATGTCTGCAGCGCTCACCAAAGCTGGAGAGGGGTCGATATCGACGATATTTCCGACAGCTTCTGTAGTCAGCACGAAGGCTGCGAATAGTTGTCCTGGGATTGGCGGGTGATCGTTCACGTACTCCGCCTCTCCTGAAATGACCGGGTGCAGGGGTAGAAGAAACATATCCGGGGATGATTATCGTCCGCTTACTTCTAAAACTTCGTACAGTCTAATTTTTTATGGAAAGATGCGGGTACATTTCCTATAAAACAACCTTACTCGTTCTTAGCCCATTACCGTAATTAGTACATTGGCGTGTAGGCCCGAACGGGTATTAGGAAGCGGTGTTAAAAAGAAAAGTTGTGTGGTTTTTTCCCCCCCTCCTTGTTGGCATGACAAATGGTCGTTGCTGGTGAAGGATAGCTACAGTAGCCCCATGGCTTCTTTGGTGCTGACTGACAGTTCACAGCTGACTTCTGACAGTCAACAGTTAGGTATATACCTAAATTTTGACTGTCAGAAGTGACAACTGCTAAACACATGTTTTTTGCAGATCATATGGTTCGGCGTAGGGATACATAATTTTGTCTGGTAGCTTTTCAAAGCCGTCAGATGTCAGCTTTGAGCTGTCAGTCAGCACCAAAGAGAATTAGTTCCAGAAAACGACACAGACCATCGTATTTTAAGCCAAGTGACGTGATAGCAATTGATACTTACTGGTTGAGGTGGCTGCTTTAAAGTGCAGAGGACTAGAGTATGAATATTTAAAAATGGCACTTTGAACACCTACCCGAGCATTGAACTAGGGCTTCTATCTTGGGTACGGGTTGGTTTAAGGGCCATTGTCTGCTGTCCGTTTGAAACTGCTGTACCCCAGATGAAGGAGGTCGGGTTAGAAGCTCACCCCCACTCAGGTATTTAGATTTGACCCTACTGCCCGACAATTGCAGCAAAAACTGTTGAGGAAACAAACAAACAAACAACGTGTAGATCAAGTTCCGCACCAGTCGTGTACCAGGAAAATAAAAGGCCAGGAGGTCTTTGATTCAAATTGTCGATTTAAAACCTTTCAAACTTCTTTACTTTTCTGTTTTCCTAGTAAAATTTCCCATTGAGAAGACGATGCGTGTGTACAACCAGTAAGTAAAACTTTATCTATCTATCTATTTAGTTAGTTAGGCTAGAAACAAATTATTTATCAGAGACTTTTTGAATTATTTACAACGATTTAATCTATATATAAAAAAAGCATGGTACAAATAAATTAACAAATTCCTATAGCATAACATTAATTATTTAATATGTCTGTACATTTAATAAATGCATATTGACTTTTCTTTATTAGCCTCTCTTAATAAAATGACCTCGAACCCTGATTTTGGTTGGAAGAACAGTAGAGAAAATTCAAACATATGTATTTGCGGCCAACACAAATTAACATTTTACTTTGTTATTTATGTCATTCTATAGGTATTGATAATATCTATCAAAAGTGACAGTTCCAGATAACATGACTTGATGCATAAATATATTAAAATTGTTTTAGTAACTTTTAGTAACTAACTTCTACTGTTCTTCCTACCAAAATCACACGCAGGCAGATCCTTTCCTTTTCCACCTCTCCCCCCCCCCCCCCCTATATTTTCCTACACCCCAAAGAAAAACTGGGTACGCACCTGGTCATTTCTATCCTCCCAATAAATAAGATCTTGTAACGCTTTTGAGTTTCGTATAGTAAAACTATTCATGGCTACAGATCCAGAAGTTCCGGGTTCAATCTCCGACGCTTCCAGAATTCTTCTGTGAAGCAGTGGGCTCCGGAACGGGGTCAAGTTCAGCCTCGTGGGACAACCTAGGAGCTACTTTGAATAGCGTCTCCTGTCTAGAAAAGTGAGATTAACAGCCGGGGGGGTTCGTTGTGCTGACCACATGACGCCCTCTATCCGCAAATGTTAGCACTATCATCTATAACGGCGGTGGCCGCTCGCTCGGTATAGCTTGATCTTGGGCCCGAGCCACGGAGTTTATTTTATATATTTGTATTTTTAGGGCAAATTTTAACGAATAAGCTTGAGGTAGTCTGAGGGTGGGGGCACCCACAGGGGTGGGTTCAGGGGGAGCAATTCCCCCCCCCCCCTGGTATTCTGAGTTTGTATAAATATTATAAGTAGGATAATCCCACCCAACACTAGCACTCAAACAGTCCCTCCAGCCAAAAGAGAGTTATAGAATATAACTAATAAACTAATTACTAGCGCCCACCACTAGGCCATCTGATAACTTTAGGGTTGATAGTTTGGCGCATGCGCGAACAATTCCAACAGCATTCGCCATTCAAATCGTCAAGGTAGAGTGTCCACCCACGAATTTGGATAAATTTGAAACATTTTTCTTATGTCGTATCTTATTTTCAGGAGACAAGGATTGCCTTAAAAAAGCGTCTTTTGAGGCTTCAATTTAATAAATTTCCCCAAACCCCTCAACCCCCCCCCCTCCCCGGTTGGTGAAAAGTCCTGCGGGTGCCCTTGTCTGAGGGTGGTTTTATTTTAGACAGTGAAAGGGGGGGGGGATAGATTATTTGTCCACCTAGGTGTTCTAGAACTTTTACGGTTGACCTTTAGGCAACTTGGAATTTTTTTAAAAAAAATCCATACAAACAGACGAGACATTAGTGTGATTACGATAAAACAGGGTGATAAATCACTTTGCTCGAATAGGGTTAGGTCAGGGAAGCTCAGAGTTCATATCCTGGCCGGATGTATTAAGAGTGCCGCTCCACCTATAATTTTATTTTTCTACGGTCCTGATCTTCCTCCAACGCTAAGATAGGTGCATTTTCTCACTTACCTGATTCGTTTGGGCCTTAATTAATTAGTGTAATATGTGCAGTAAAATCTATAGAACTAAGTAATTATTATTTATGACTGGATCTAATTTATCTTTGATTTCTTTCCATCGATTCGTGATAGTTTCGTAGACTTACTTTTATAAAAGATATTTTATAATATTATTTAAACACTTTTTCAGTTCAAAATTTACACAGCCCATTTAATCTTATTCTTTATTGAGGGGATTAAAAACATGAATACATTATTTTGAAAATTCTAACCTATAAACACGAAATTATGTATCCTAATTTCCCAGAGATAATAAATAAAGCCATGAATCATTTTTATTTTCCCTTAAAAATGCATTGAAATGGAAATATTTTAGTGACAATTATTATCAACTTTTTTTTAAAAATACCATACAAATAAAGTATGAAAGATGTCCAGTCAAGATATGTTAATCAAATAAATATACGAGTTTTTAAATTTTGTTTAAAATGTTTTTTAATAGTTAGGCTCAATAAAAGAATTAAGATTTTATAATGTCTATTCAAATCTTTTCTTCGTTATACGATTTAAAAAAGTAAAAATTATCGCAGTCGGTAGGATTCGAACCTACGCTCCCAGAGGGAATCTGATTTCTAGTCAGACGCCTTAACCACTCGGCCACGACTGCTACATACTAAGTCTAACATTCTTCAATATTTATATAAGAGCTTGGTATTGCTTTAGTAACAAGCTTTGGCTAGTAAAGGAAAGGTTGACAGTGATACCATAAAAAAGAAATATCATAGTCATACAGGTTTTGATAATTTATTTGCTTCAAACTCGATTTTGTGTTTCTTGTTTCATTGATCGACCCTGGGCTTTATTCTAGTACGTTTAAGAAACGTAGAGCTGCGCTAGCATTTCAATTTAAAAGTCATGGCATAGAAATAAATAAAAGGTTTAGACACACAGAAATATAGCAGCCAATATAGCCTGAACTTTGTGCTGCCAACACATGAACAAGAAAACTTTTCACGATAAAACTAAAAAAAAGAAGAGTAATACAGTATAATTATTTTTAAAATAAATCTATTTAAATAAGTCATGTTAGTATTATGTTGTAATTAAATGTATGGGTTGTAAAATCCATATATTACGATGTTCTTATTTCCAAAACCTTTAGTCCCGCCGCGACACGCTCTCATTAATTATAAGAGTGTGGAATAATTGCAACAAAAGCTTGCTCGGGACTTGAAGGAAATCAATGCAAATCACTCACTCACTCACTCACTGACTTTACTTCATTTTCGTTCTTGCAATACGGCCCCTAGTTTCTCTGGGTCCCCGTCTCTATTAGGATATCATAGCACTTCAGGAGGTCGAACGGATTATTCATTCCATAACTGAGTGATCTCTTTTTAATTTCCTACATAAACGAACCTTAATATTTTAAGATAAATATCCAGACGGTTTTAATTTAGAAGTTTTTTTACATGTTGTGGTTCAGGGTAAGTCCCTTCTCCCCACACCCAATAGAAGATTTCGAGAAATATTTAAACATTAAAATCCTCTTGAAGAATTTAAAGTTTGTGTAATCATAATTATTGGGGTTGCAGGTGCCAAGTATTTGATAAAAAGTCCCTAGTAATTGAGGAAGAGTTCTAAAATACATTTTTAATAATACTTCCAAGGAAAGAGAGGGAGTTGAAACAGCCAAAACACATCCCTTAATCAAGCCCTGACTATACATACGCACACCTAAAGTATTTGGTGAAACAATTCCCCCTGTCCCCCAAAATACACAACAATATTATATTCTAGTTATTTTATTAATATTTTCACTATTAAACGGTATGTCATTTGTAAATTCACGTCTCTCCAACATAGGCCAGTAATCTCACTCCAAGGTGTCATCAATTCGAATCCCAGCTAAGGTATACTTGTAGTTTGAGCTACGTACGAGGAAAACCTTCAAAGTATTTCAGATGTATAATTTTTCATTGATTTAAAAGCGCCTTGGAACTATTATTATTGATGTACTGCAGTTGATGTGAATACCTCTTCGATTGTTATGTTATCCTACTATAGTGGTCGCATCTACTCGAGCAGCTCGTGTCGTTTGGATTCTCGAATTCTTTCTTATTCGTTTGTGTTCGACCCGAACTGATCAAATTAACCAAGCCGGGGGGGGGGGGGGAGAAGGGGGGGGGGGAAGCTCGACGCACCTTTGAACTACGATGTTTACCTCCTGAGAATTATTTTTATTGTAGAAACCGACCTACTTGATTTACTCAGAGGTAAATTTTAACTGGGGTTGTTAAGGGTTAGATTTTACCAATCTTTAATAATCATAAATCGGCGGCCACGGAGAAAGATGTGTACAAATTATATTTTAAAAATATTATTGATTTTTTATTATTTTTTTAGCACCACGTTTTAGTACCCGTTCGATCTCTAGCAAGGCCTATGCACTAATTACACTAATGTGTTATGGATTGGGAAGGTTGGATTTAGAGGAATTGTACCCACAATTGCGAGGAAGGAGATTGAAAAACCATTTAGGAAATACCCCTCTCAATACACCCGACCGGGATCGAACCCCAATCTCCAAGTATTCGGCAGTTTAGTTTATTGCGAGAATAGCGCCTTACACCATGAGGCCACCGAAGCTGGTGTATGATTATTTAATTTTTGAAGCAATTTGAACACAAAGGTTTATTTATTCATTTTGTTGGACATGGTAATTTTAATTATTTACAATACATTTTAATGATGTTATTAGTGCGAAAACTTACAATATCAATTATAATTAATAATTACAATAATGTTTAGTGAATAACTTACGCTGATTATCAGTATAAACCACATAACAAATTTCTCTTTCTTTTTTGACCCCTCCCACCCCCAAACCCCCAATATAGCACCAAGTTGATGTGACCCCTTCCTACCTGTGTTGGGTAACTTGTCACACAAAGAGTGAATGTTATTATTTCATAGGAAAGCTTTTGTAACACTAGAAGAGGGACTCTGATTTAATACCACTCAGAGTCAAAAGTTGACAATAGGTATGTTTACCAAAGGTGAAAACATGGCCGATATATTTTTATTTATTTTCAATATTAGAATTCAAGTATGATATATGTGTTACGTAACATTGTGATGTACCCACCCTCCCCCCATGTAACATCATGTAGACATTAGGGATCCTCCTCTTAAAAGCGTTACGTGGTTCATGGATGACCCCAAACTTGAGGTGTTTTTTTTTAAATATCGATTTAGACTCTCCTCCATTTCATACTATCCTGCTACCTACAAATCGCAAAACGTGCACAGCACGTAGTTTGTGAATTAGATAACACACACCTCCTCTCATGTTATAGTTTCCTACTAGGTCCTATAGCAGTTAACACCGTACAAAATTATTCAGGTTTATTATATGGGCTGAGGAAGTAAATTCCCTGTTTAGTGGGACACGGGACACTTTCCCAAAGATCAAGAATTAACTAACTTAACTAACCATCATCACAACAAAGGCAAGCGAGACAACTCTGAACTGGATGGATGCGTTAGGTTTGGTTGTCTGGGGGCTGTCAGTCAAACTGACGCATGACAGTTTCCTACCAGGAGAACAGAAGTCTGGAGAAAGTTTGATGATTTACGACCAGCGAGGAAGGCCGCTCGCGGGTGGTTTGAAAAACTCTTGTTCAAACCCAGTATATACCGGTGTTTTAAAATGGGATGCAATTGTTGTGTTGTGATTTTTATCCTGTTATTTGATAATATACCCATTACTCTTTGTTAAGTTTCTAAAATGTTGTGTGCTGAAAAAATAATTTATTAATAAAGGTCCACATTTGTATGGCGGAATAATGGGTCCATACTATTCAATTAAAAACAGCTCTTCTGTAAGTAAACATATGGAATTATATTTTTGTTATTTTGTTTTATTGTCTAAGAATTAGCACTTGAGATACTTTCGAAAACTAAAAGATAACAAAATAGGTCAAAGGAAAAAACTATTGTACAAATAAATTAGTAACGCACTTAAAATATTTTTGAAGATTTATAGTGTGAAATGTGTAATTATTTTTATTTTTTGAAAAATATTTTACTGATTATTTGTATTTATTAATTTATCTGTTGTTTGTTTTAATACTACATTAAGAGTAATTGATAACGTAAATATATATATATATTTAATTTCAATGAAACAATCTTTCAGAGATTAAAAACATACACATCCTGTTTTTTAATCATTAAATAATTAGTGTAAATTACCTTGTAGTACAACGCTTCAGCCAAACCCTTCCTATATTGCGGAGAGGCGTCTGGAAGAATGTAATCGGGCTGTAACTCTTGCTCCAATAAATTCATAACGCCTGTCAAAGTTTCCTGAGTGAAAACTGATTTCCCCTTCAAGTAATTTTCGGACTGACTTGCATGGATCTAAATCAGGATTAATCAAAATTCAGAACAAAATCACATAAAGTACAGATATTTATTGCAATTATAGGTTATTTAGAGCTACGCCATAGTAGAACCGGGCAAGGCAAGCTTGAAGCTCACACTTTGCTTATCCTGAAAGACTGCAAGATTGCCTTGACGTGTTCCACTATGGTACCGATTATAAGATTGAGCCATACTGTAGTTGTAAAAATACTCGAGTAAATAAAATTAAGTGCTGGATTAGAATAAAAAAAATTGAGTGAAGCAGTTGAGTGCTTTGTCACTACCTCTATTTGTAATGGTAATAGAAACTGTCACGAACAAAGTGTCAGGAAAACTTGGGGATGAAAGAATGAAAGCCATGGGAGAAGGAAGAGGAAGTACAGGAACAGCTACAGGAATGGAATGAGGAAGTGAAAGAGTGTGGAGTGAAATTTAGCATGGTGAAGTGTAACGTGATGGTAATAACAAGTAAGAGAACAAGGCCTAGTAAAGTTATACAGTTGGATGGAGTAAAACTGAGAAAAGTACGTAGAGTAGAATATCTTGGAAGCGTGATAGAAGCGAGAGGTGGAAGTAGAAAGGATTTAATGAGAAGAGGACAGCAGGGAGAGTTGTTTTATAGGTGTGTAAGAGACCTGCTATGGAGAGTTGTTGTATAGGTGTGTAAGAGACCTGCTATGGAGAGTTGTTCTACAGGTGTGTAAGAGACCTACCATGGAGAGTTGCTTTATAGGTGTGTAAGAGACCTGCTATGGATAGTTGTTCTATAGGTGTGTAAGAGACCTGCTATGGAGAGTTGCTCTATAGGTGTGTAAGATACCTGCTATGGAGAGTTGTTCTATAGGTGTGTAAGATACCTGCTATGGAGAGTTGTTCTATAGGTGTGTAAGAGACCTGCTATGGAGAGTTGTTCTACAGTGTGTAAGAGACCTGCTATGGAGAGTTCTATAGGTGTGTAAGAGACCTGCTATGGAGAGTTGTTGTATAGGTGTGTAAGAGACCTGCTATGGAGAGTTGTTCTATAGGTGTGTAAGAGACCTACCATGGAGAGTTGCTTTATAGGTGTGTAAGAGACCTACCATGGAGAGTTGCTTTATAGGTGTGTAAGAGACCTGCTATGGAGAGTTGTTCTATAAGTGTGTAAGAGACTTGCTATGGAGAGTTGCTCTCTAGGTGTGTAATAGACCTGCTATGGAGAGTTGTTCTATAGGTGTCTAAGAGACCTGCTATGGAGAGTTGTTGTATAGGTGTGTAAGAGACCTACCATGGAGAGTTGCTTTATAGGTGTGTAAGAGACCTGCTATGGATAGTTGTTCTATAGGTGCGTAAGAGACCTGCTATGGAGAGTTGCTCTATAGGTGTGTAAGAGACCTGCTATAGAGAGTTGCTCTATAGGTGTGTAAGAGACCTGCTATGGAGAGTTGTTCTATAGGTACGTAAGAGACCTGCTATGGAGAGTTACTCTATAGGTGTGTAAGAGACCTGCTATGGAGAGTTGCTCTATAGGTGTGTAAGAGACCTGCTATGGAGAGTTTCTATAGGTGTGTAAGAGACCTGCTACGGAGAAGAGAAGTCCCCTTAAAGTGTAAGAAAGTGTTATGTAGGTCGTACTTTGTACCCATTAAAGATATGCAGCAGAAAATGGACAGTGAATGTAAGAGATACTAGGAAAGTGGAGGGGATGGGAATGAAGTTTGTGAGGAGCAGGTTAGCTGTCAGAGGAGGAACAAGATTAGGAATAAGTTATCCGGGAAATAGTGGGGGTACAGATATAGTAGAGGAACAAGGTGAGATGGTATTGTCATGTGATGAAAAAATACCGCAAGAGAGACCAAGAAAGAGATAGAAGGAGTAGATAACAGAAAGTGTTCAACTGAGAGGAGAAGAATGGAAACGATTCAAAGTAGGAAGAATGGTGGAAGGATAGAGGAAGATGAATGCATTTTACTAAAGTGACCTTGCTACGGGTTGGAAACAGCTGCTGCCTGATGATGATGATGTAATTGGAAACGGTAGGACTGCTTGCTACCTTTCAGGGCAGCTGGTAAATGGAATGTACTGTACAACTGAGCCCTTAATAAAACAACGTAATATGCTTTCTAGGTATATAATTATTATGTGTAGGTATTTTTATCAGTACTATTGAGTTTTGAAACAAACGAATTGGCTTGTCCTTTAGTTGGGACACAATTCAACTGTTTGTGAGTTTTAACACTGGAATGCTGATTGGTACTTACAAATTTAGGGTTTATTCCACCGTAAATTATATTTGGCTTATTGACAACTGTCCCTTTTCCATCTAGACTAAAGAGAAACCCTGCATTCACAATTGCGTGTACATTTTGAGCACGCGGCATGATCTGAGAAAAAAATATAGAAAAAATAAAACACATACATTTATTAGTTAAGATAAATAGCAATTCTTTGTTATTATTTATTACGTTTATATTTTAAAATAACATGTGTAGCGCTCTTTTTTTTTTTATGTTTTCAGCTTATGAAACTTTTAATGATAATAAAACATTAGTTCTGCGTTCATTTTGGATGCAAGCTTGCGCGAATATCTAGTTGCACAAGGGTGCACAAGCAGTGTGGGCGTAAATGCATGGGCGCCCGTTTACTTTTATTTTTGATAATTTTTTTTATGAAAACATCAAAATTGTGTATTTGGGATTTGGCTGCAATTAGTTACTAACAACTTTTTATCATCAATATCCAGTTAACAGATAAAAATCATAAAATGTAGATTTCCTCACATTCCCTCTTCAACAGCTTTCTTTTAATTTTGTTCTGTTCAATAAAATTGGTAAAAATAAATTCTTAGCTGTTGTATCACTGTCTTCTTACCTTATATGTCTTGAATACGTATGTGTTGTCGTAAGGGGGCACTATTATTTGATACAACACTTTCTTGTTCATGTCGTAATCAAGGAACTCTGCGGGACTCATTGTCACATCCGAACCTTTGTCGGCTTCTATTGAAACAACAAAACAACAACAACAACAATAACAACAAATTTGATTAACATTCTCTGCGTGTAAATTAAAGTTCTAAGTTCTTAGGAATAAGCTTTTAGAAAATACAAAGGCATTTTTTTTACGGTGTAAAGAGACATTTTTCAAGGAGGATGAGGAGTGCCCATCCAATTCCGGATTTACCCGACTTTCCCCTTTTCTACGTCCCTGTTATTTTATAAGAATTGATAATATATCTCAAAAGTGACAGTTGAGGCTCACATGTCTTGACGTATGAATACGTGAAAATTGGAACAAAACTCTGATTTAAAAAAAATAGAAAGCCCACTTTTTACCACCAACATTGATTAAAAGACACTAGAATTTGGCTTTATAGAAATATGTCTTCTTTAATTTATTTTGTTAAAAAGTTATCAAAAGCTTCCAATAATACTTTCTTATGTCTTACTTTATAGCTTCTCTTTGCATTATTCATTAAATGGGGGGGGGGGGATGTAAATATTATTGTAATCCTCCCTCCCCCCACCAATGTGGCAACATGAATTTCAAGTTTTCAAAGAACGGGTCTTCCTATGAAAATCAGACTATAGTAACTTTTCTAGCTGTCAGATAAGGAAGGTTTTCCTCAAGAAAATTATTGGACTTAACGTTTTGTAAACACTTTAAAAGATGTATTCAAGCCGTATCAAGTGGGTCCTGCGGACTAAACGTCAAAGCTCGTTTGTTCTGGTTTTTCGCTCATGGACAGACTACGGTTTGAAACCCGACCGCAAGTATTGAAAGTAGTTATCCCCTAAATGATAGAATCTCTTTTTTTTTAATCTACTTTCCTCTCACTACCCCATTATCGTGATTAGAATGTATATAACTTGGATGGGTGGTAAGACGTGGTGTAATAATAACAAAAGGCAGCTTACTGATGATCAAGGAGGCACCTACGGTTTCCAGGAGGAGGAACATATCCGAGTCGAACTCCCGATGTTCGTGTTTTAACATGAGGTTGCCGGCGATAGTCCCAATCTGCAAGACAAGAAAAAATAAACATCAAGACAAAGAATAACTAACGACTGCGATGATCGAGTTTCATCATGATAAAGTCGTCGGTGGTCTAGAGAAGATAGCTTGAGGGCAATGAGGTTGAACACAGAACTTTACCTACCATAAGATCTCAGCGCTGCCAAACGGCTACAACGTGACCTAATCATGATCTAGATGATGGCTTAAGATCAAACCTATTGAATCTAGAACTTTACCTACCATAAGATCTCAGCGCTGCCAAACGGTTACAACGTGAACTAATTCTGATCTAGATGATGGCTTAAGATCAAACCTATTGAACCCAGAGTTTTACCTACCATAAGATCTCAGCGCTGCCAAACGGTTACAACGTGAACTAATTCTGATCTAGATGATGGCTTAAGATCAAACCTATTGAACCCAGAGTTTTACCTACCATAAGATCTCAGCGCTGCCAAACGGTTACAACGTGAACTAATTCTGATCTAGATGATGGCTTAAGATCAAACCTATTGAACCCAGAGTTTTACCTACCATAAGATCTCAGCGCTGCCAAACGGTTACAACGTGAACTAATTCTGATATAGATGATAGCTTAAGATCAAACCTATTGAATCCAGAGCTTTACCTACCATAAGATCTCAGCGCTGTCAAACGGTTACAACGTGAACTAATCCTGATCTAAATGATGGCTTAAGATTGGGTGCTAGTGAGCGTGAGTTTAGGGAAGTATTTTTGAAGTTTTTACAGCATAAACATTTTTTGGCCAAAATAAATCAAATATTTCTTCTATAGAAACATATAGTTTAGTTTTATGCACGTGCTAATCTCAACAGTCCTTGAATATCTGTCAAGGGGGTCCTAGAATTTAATGACAACTTTTTCTCTTAATTTAAAAAGTTTGTCACCAAATGCCACCATGCTCATGCCAGATATTCAAAAACTGTTGAGATTAGCACGTGCAGAAAACTAAACTTTATGTTTCTATAGAAGAAAAATTTGATTTATTTTGTTCAAAAAATGTTTATGCTATAAAAACTGCAAAATTAGCGCACTAAATTCGCGCTCACTAGCACCCAACCTTAAGCTCAAACCTATTGAATCCAGAGCTTTACTTACCATAAGATCTCAGCGCTGTCAAACGGTTACAATATGAATTAAAGGTATCCATGGCGTTTAATGACAAGAAGAAATTAGAAGTGCTCAGGGGTATTTACATGGCGTGTATTATAGCTAAATAAGTATAAATACTCTTTTATAATCCTTCTTGTTCCTTGCCAATTAACTGTAACGATAGTTGGCACAGCGTTTCTACTGTAACCTGGCGCTTTATTGCGTCCAAACAAGTTACCTAATGAATCTACTACCACAAACCTCCCCTATTTTTTAACCGGTAAATCATATTCCTATCGTCTCATGCCGGGATCACGATCAACTTGACGTTAACTTAACGTATGTGTTATCACGATTCACGTAACTTAACGTAACCGCTCGAGCCAAACATCTTCATTCTCGAGTATGATCTGTGATTTGTACTAGTTTTACAGTGATGATCTGTGAATGTTTACAGTTTTCAATCGATAAAATAAATATCTATTACAAAACTGTTTTGATAAATTTAGCTTTCCTATTTTAGTTTAATTATTTTGTTTCAATTTCTGATCACTATAACTTACGCTAAAGAGTAAACATTGGCCATTAAAACCAACAAATGAGTTACTAAATAGCCCTGTTGACGTCACTCGCATAATGATTGGCTGGCTAGATCACGTGATACCCTTCAAGTAATGTTCACTTAAAGTAAAAGACCTCCCAGGACATCTCTTACGTTAAGTTAACTGCAAGTCAACGTTAAGTTAACTGCATCGTGATAGCCTCCATTTAAACACACTAGGAGGTCCTTTACGTTAAGTTACGTTAAGTTAACTTCAAGTTAACGTTAAGTTGATCGTGATCCCGGCATGAGAGCGAGTCTTACATTTCTGACCGGGACGTTGGCGATTAGGTCGATATGATCAGCGATCTGTCTGGTGTAGGCGTACTCTTGGTCTTGTGCAGA
The DNA here is from genome assembly GCA_033556935.1 of Timema podura. Classification (NCBI taxonomy): domain Eukaryota; kingdom Metazoa; phylum Arthropoda; class Insecta; order Phasmatodea; family Timematidae; genus Timema; species Timema podura. Next base: position 8,527,486 of record JAVRXN010000014.1, on the reverse strand, counting down.
TAGGACATTGAAGAACTCCATGGCCTCGCGGAGGGTGACGTTGCCGCCTAGCGTCACTTTAGGCGTCGTGGTCAATGTGTGCAGCTCGGGCACCCCCGACACGTCTATATACACCCGCGGCTCAACCCGTCTGCGGTATGCGCCTGGGAACATGAGGTACGTCAAAGGAGGAAATCAATCATTACCTCGGTTTGATTTTGATTTGAGAGTCTACACAATAGGTATTGTTACCCTGGCTTGAGAAAGTGAGAATAATAATTATATTTAGCACCGCGTATTACTACCCGTTTGGGTTACACACTTAAGTACGCTAATGGATTAGGAATTGGGAGGGTTGAATTAGAGGAAGTAAACCCATATTTGCGTGGAGGGAGAGTGGAAAACCATTTAGGAAAAACCACCCCCAGTTCACCCGACCGAGATTCGAACCTCGATCTCCCCGTCCTCGGCGGTCTAGCTCAACACGACTAGCGCGTTAGCTAACTACACCACCGAGGAGGGGGAGAAAGTGAAGAAAAGTGAAGCTCCATATGTACATCCATGTGAGTAATAAATTCTGAATAAGTTAGCGTTAACTATATGTTATGCTTCATGTGGGAATCCACATCGTCGATCACGTGATCAAAACGTTGGTATCGCCTGAGCTGGGTTTGTCGGTGAAGGGGAAGGTCGGGGTTCGAATCTTAACTGAATGTACTGAGGCCTATTCCCCCCCCCCCCCCATAATGGTCTCGTTCTCCCTCCAAACAGACGCGGGTACCCTTCCTTTAGAATCAACTTCCCTCGTCTGCATTGCCAACAAAACAACCCCCCACCGGGTCAACGTTCCTCCCTTACCGTGAGCAGTGTTGCCAGCCACGAGTTGATAAGGCTCTTCCCCGATCTGGGCGAACACCTGAAATATCTCGTCGACGGAGGAGACTCGGTACCACTGAGCGTCGTCCAGAAGGATATGAACTGGGATCCTGCAGCCTTCCTCTGAGAAACCGCACGTCCTCGTACACGCTTGGTTCCGTGTACGGCAGAGTCTCACTTTCTGCAGGTCCTGTGACGAAATATTATATAACTACGGGGGAAAGAAGTTGACACGATCAGGGCCGTTTTAAGACCCTCGTAGGGCCCTAAAGGCACTCTTTATTTCTACAGGCCTGTGTTTCCGATATTTTTACTCAACAATGGGGGGGGGCGGTAACGTTTGTCGTCACTTTCACTACTTCCGGTCGATAGTGATGATATGCGACAGTTGACAATCGATGACGTGGTTTCTGAATTTACACACACACACATACAAAATGTCGCAAAGTGAGCATTTAAACTACAGTAGCCCCATGGCTTCTTTGGTGCTGACTGACAGTTCACAGCTGTCACTTTTGACAGTCAACATTTAGGTATATACCTAAATTTTGACTGTCAGAAGTGACAGCTGCTAAACACATGTTTTTTTTGCAGATCATATGGTTCGGCGTAGGGATACATAATTTGATCTGGTAGCTTTTCAAAGCCGTCAATTGTCAGCTGTGAGCTGTCAGTCAGCACCAAAGAAGCCATGGGGCTACTGTACAAGACCTACTGAACACTACAGTGTATGTCATTGTATCAGTGAGGATGTTGAGAAACACGAAGATTTAAAGTATTGTTTTTGTCATTCGAATATTATCAATATAAATATTTTAAAATAAAATTTGCTGTTTTTTTTCTTATTTTGAGATTTAAAAAAAAATTCAAGTGAAATATTGCAGGCATTAAAAGGTTCGTAGGCCCTAGGCACTGTGCCTAAGCGGTCCTGCAAAAAACCACCGATTCTTTTTTTAAATCCAGTGGTAGGTCTATAGTCCTCTACTTAAGCGGATTTGAGAGACACGTGAACTCGTAGATACGCGATCGCGGTACTTCATCTTAAGACTAACAACGCCATCCATTACACTTCACTTTAAACATAATAGATGGCGTTACTAGTAAGTTCACGCACAGCTGATGGTGTCATTTTGTTTGTTTCTACCTTGAGCACAACTTGTGTCGTTTTTCTTTTAATTTTTTTAGCATTGCGTCTTTTGTTAGGGCTATACGCATATGTAATAATTAGGCTAATGTGCTAAGGATGAGGAAGGTTGAATTCAACCCTCTTTGGTGGTCGCATGGTCTACTCTCGCAATTGACTAGACTGCCGATGACCGGACGATCATGGTTCGATCCCCGTTTGGCGTACTGACGGTGTTTTACCCTATATAGTTTCCCACCAACTTTCCACACAAATGCGTGTACACTTCTACTAGGTTCAACCTTGCTCATCCTTAACCCATTAGCGTAATTAGTACATAAGCGTATAACCCGAATGAGTGGTAAGACGCGGTGATAAAAGGTTCAATTTAAAAGAAGTATACCCACATTCGCGTGGAGGGAGAGTGTAAAATCATCTAGAGGAAATCCAATCTCAGGGCCACCGACCAAGATTCGAACCTCGATCTCCTTGTCATTGGGAGTACATTCTATTGCAAGAGTGAGTAACTATCTAGATCATTCGACCACGGTAGCCGGTTTGTGTCTTACTAGTGAACCTACTTAGAACTTATTGTAAACAAAGTATAAACTCTTGATATATCTGATAAACACACAAGTGACGAGGATACATTTCTCACATCGACAAGAAGAGAGCATTAGAACGTACTCAGGCCCCATTTGATTTTTCAACTTGCGTGGAACCCGCCTTGGTGTCGTAGTTGCTAACGCGCCAGTCGTGTTGACCAGACCACCGAGACGGGGAGATCGAGGTTCGAATCTTGGTCGGGTGAACTGGGGTGGTTTTCCCTAAAGGTTTTCCACTCTCCTCCACGCAAATGCTGTTCACTTCTCTAGATTCAACCTTCCCAATTCTAATCCACTAGTGTAATTAGTACTTAAGCGTATAAGCGAACGGGTAGTAAGACGCGGTGCTAAAATTAAATTTAAATTAAATTAAAAATTAAATTAACTTGCGTGGAAACCTCCTGAACGAATCAACCGCGTAAGGCGAAGGGCTTACTGTAATCTATATGGTCAAGATTCGCCTCACCTCGATGTCGTAGCAGCTGTTGTTGATCTTAGGAGGGGCGTCCACGCACAAGGTCTTGAAGGCGTCCAGGATGGACCGGTAGCCGGTGCACCGACATATGTTACCGCCGAAAGAGTTCTCCATTTCCGCCATAGTGGGCCCTTTGCCTTGTCGAGACAGACTAGAGTGTAGGGTCAGGTCGAGGACTTTAGTGGAGGTACACTTAGTTCACCCAGAAAGATAGAAGTCTTACCTTGACCTATTACACTATGGCCCTATCTTATTATCAATAGCAATCGAACCAATATAATCTTCTCTCACCATTACACCGGTGTTTGGATATGTTTGCTCAAGTTCAAGGGAAGTAAAAGTGTCTTACCATGTTTCTAAAAGAGCTACTATTTATGGGAGCATGAATATAAGACCAAGGGCGCCCATATGGGTTGTCCAAATTGGGGGGGGGGGGGTGGATTAGAGTCCCATCTGCCGGGGGTGTGGCATCCGTTCCCCCTCTTCGAAAGAAAATTTCAGGAATTTAAGAGCAACAGAATATAATTCTGGGTTAATTATATGAGTTTCAAGGGCAAATTTTTAGCAAGAACAGAAAAGTTTCTAAAAAATTTCGCAAAAAAATAATAATTTTATTGTAGCTGAACCCATTGAAAAGAATTTTTTTATTTTTCACAAATTTATTGCGCAGAACAAAATTAAAAGAAAGCTGTTGAAGAGGGAATTGGAGGAAATCTACATTTTATCATTTTTTTATCTGTTAACTCGGATATTGATGATTCAAAGTTATAAGTTTTTCCTCATAAAATTATTTAAAAAATTAATATGCATAGGTATAAGGGAGGCTATAACCCCCCTTATCACCCATTTATGGGGCCCATGTATAAGACCCCTACTAGGTTTAATAAGATATACAAAGTCTGCTTTTTAATCTAACGTTCCCCCCTCCCTCTTAGCCCGCTGTTCAATCCTACTCCACGATTAGTTTAAAAAAGCTGTCTCTAGTGTTAACCAACGTGTGTTTGTGTGTGCAACCTTGTTTAAAACACAGAGGTGTGTTCTGAAAGAGGCGTTACACTGACCTGTACATGTTCATGACCATTCCAGGAGTGCAGTAGCCGCATTGAGTGCCGTTGTAGTTCGCAAGGGTGGTTTGGATGGGGTGGTACCCTTTCTTCCGGTCACCCAAACCCTCGACGGTGGTTATCTCCCATTGGTGGCAGGAAAACACCAGAACCAGGCACTGGAAGAGGTAAATCACAGTCCTTGCTGTCTTACAAGGTTTACAGTGCTAATGATCGAACTCGAGATTTTGATAAATGTCTACGTTTAATGGCCCACTGAAACCGATAAAGGGGGTTTTCGCGATGCAGTCTGTCTGTCTGTCTGTCTGTCTGCAGCTGGAACAATTTTACCGATCAAGATAAAACTTATTATATGGGGTTTTCCATAATGGTCCCTCGAGGGGTTTTTGTAATTAAATATCCAACCCTAAAATTAAGGATAATTTACCGAGGGGTAGAAAAAGAAAATATCGCTTTTCTCAAAATCAACTCTAACAATTTTAATTAGTTTTCGTATCTAGCCCTTGCTTAGCACTAAAAATAAAATAGAAAATCCAATTTTTCCATGAAAATGTCACGAAAATAATTTACATAAGCGGAAATTTACAATTTTGATTATATCTACCCAGCTGTTTCAGATATTAAATAACTTACTAAGTAAAGTTGTAGTACTGCTAGTTGTGTTCTAGGTTGTTCATGACGTAATGGCAAAATATAATTGATCAGTGATACCAATCCTTAAATATTTTTTTTTAATATATTTGAAATATTTTCACTTCAACTAAAATCATTGTACAGTTTTAAACATTCAATGATTCAAATTAGGATTCGAGATTAGTAAGAAAATTTAAGATTCAATTTCGAGAAATATAGGATTCAACCCAACTTTTTTTTTAAGACCGTCAATTTTGAGTTTTATAGCGATAAAAAGAATTATAATATAAAAAAATAGGATTAACTCTGTGCCGATATTACGTCATCGGACACCCAGTGTTCCCATAAACCTCCGCGAGAGCACCTGGCCGGCTCGCGGAGGGTTTTCTCTCGCGGGAAGAAGTAGTTCACGTGTTTGGCGAGGGGATCTAACATGACGTATAGAGAGTCAGTGTGGTTTCGTGGACTGGAGGGGGTGAACCAACTTTCCCCCTCCTAGACTGTTGGTGTGGTCTGAAAGAAAGTTGTACAGTAATAAATGTAAAGGTGATTAGTACGTGTGTAATATTGTGAAATAAAGTAATGCCTTACAACAACATTTAGTTTGTACGACTCGTTTTCAAGGACATTTAACGCGAAATAAATCTATATCTAGCCTTCATTAGACAAATAAAGTCAAGTTCTTCTTCTTATTATTATTAGCACCGCGTCTTACTACCCGTTCGGGTTATACGCACTTACGCTAATGTGTAAATGGTAGGGTGATTGTGAGATGAAATGGAGGACCTACAGTTTAACGTGGGATCCGAACCACGGTGGAGGCCTGGCATTCCACACATTCACAAGTTGTGATTAATACACGTCTTGTCAGAGGGGAAGGAAGGGTTTGGGTAATCAGATAAATCTGTGCCGGGACCGAGGATTGAACCCCGGACCCTCAGCACAGAAGTCTTGACACCTTACCCCTAGACCACCAGGTCACCCAAGTTCTTAATAGGGTCACAACAGAACATTCTGAGATAAATGAGGATTGTTTTAGTGGCTTATAAGCTTCAGGACTGACATAAACATTAAAAAAAAAGTCCCTCCAAATAGGTGTTATGGGAAGGAGAGCGAGTTATGGTCAGTATTTTTATAGTTTTTACTACAAAACTTTTTTTTTTGTTAAAACAAATCATATAATTGCTCCAGTACAAACATAGAGTTTAGATTTCCTTCACGTGGTGATATCAACAGTTGTTGAATATCTGTCCAAGAGCATAGCGGTATTAGATGAGAAACTTTTTAGAGGAAAAGTTGTTATTAAATTCCAGAGCACCCTTGACAGATATTCAACAACTGTTGAGATTTTATTTTATTCTATTAATGATGGCCAACAAATGTTATTTGTTATAAACACTATAAAAATATGGACCCTAACTCTCGTTGCCATTACCCCCCCTCCTCCACTCTAACTACCCCCCCCCCGGACAGTCAAGGGTGGACTGACGGAATTGACGACGCCGGTGGTTTCAGCGCCGGTGGTCGGATGTTTCCTCCTGACGTAGACGATACAGGACCCACATCCTCCTTCCTCGCACATGAACTTGGTCCCCGACAAGTGGGCGTAGTCCCTGATGAACGTGTTGAGGTTCGTCTCAACCGGGACCTCCGCGGCCACTGAAACATGAGCAGGTCCCCGTCATCGCCAGTCCGGTCCGCTGCGAGACACTCTCTCTCCGGTGGTCCCGCATGGTCTGAGACGTCACCAGACTGGACTGCAGATTGGGGTTCAAACCCACCCCCACCCCCCCGGGTCAGGGTGTTTTCCCACTCTCCCTCCACGCACGTGAAGGTACACTTCCTCTAAATTCAACCTTACTTATCACGTACACATCGGGGTGATTGGTACAAAGGCGTATAACACGAACGGGTAGTAAGACGCGGTGGCAAAAATAATATTGCGAGAGCGACGCCTAAGACCATTCAACCACCGATGCGAGTAGAAATATTCTGGATAAGAAGGAACTTTTAGGAGAGAAAAAAAAACATATATTTTTTTACGGTCAACGTTGATAACATTTTATTTTATTATTGTTATTATTATTATTATTATTATTATTATTATTATTTTAAAGGTGTTGATAATATCTATCAAAAGGTAACACATGTTGATCAAATAAAGCTACACAGTATATGAACAATGTTTTAGTAACTTTTATAATTGTCGAAAAAGTTTCTTCAGATCTAAACCAGAGACAACATTGTACCCAATATGGGCAAGGGCGCCCATGTGGGTTTTACAAATGGAGGGGGGGATGGATTGTAGTCCCATATGCTGGGGGGGGTGGCACCCCCTCCCCACCCTCCCTGAAAGAAAATTCGTGGGAGGAAATTTTAGAGCATCTGAACATAATTCTGAGCTAATTATGTACCCTCCCCTACAGAGTTAAAGGGATAGGTACAATTTAACAAACATAGAATGAACATGGTCATAAGATTTTATTATTAGACTTTATAAACATAACATATACAATAAGATAATTGGTTATTATAAGATCTTGGTTCACTGGCCATAAAAAAACATTTGAATAGGCTGGCGAGTGTTCAGTTAATCCCAAGTCACAGGACTCATGGACTGTCTGGTGAGCTAGCCAGTTATGCCGCCCAGGGTCGTTACGCCCACAACAGTCGCCCCAATGGACGGCTGCCGCTAATAGAGGATACAAACGGCTTGATGAAGCTATAACATATGAAATACCCTTCAGCGTATGTAGCCGACAGTTGATTTCCACTTGGGAGTTAAGACCCACTGTAAACTTACTACTATCTGCCACCTTTCCCCGAAAGGGGACAGTATTCACAATACCCGGGGTGCTCTAAGCAAAACCCCAAGCGACCACATAACTCGGTACAACACTTATCTAGCTCATATCCGGGTTCCAGTAAAATAGTCCCTAAACATAATGCTTACTGTGGTGCCGGTATAGCCTTACGGGCAGCCAATACAATTTAGTTTCAAAATTACCATACATACAATAATACTAGGAGACTAAGTTAGAGATAATAGTATATGGACAACAATTGTCCCGCTGAGGAACACCCTGTTTCGTGGCCAAAACAACCATTCATAAGTTATGTATGTAATGACCCCGAGCGGCCCAGCAGATCTAGTGAGAGAAGTGGAGGCAACGCTAGGTTGTATAACCCACCGGCGCAACACGACACTTTAGACACCATATGAGTCTATGCACATGTAATAAACAAACGTTTAAACGAACGGCTACAAGAGAGCGTGTCCACACGTTGTACTCACTGTACACGACACGTGCATCAACGACCACGTTGAACCTTCCAAGGAAGATCCCCCTTGGGACTAGTCTCGGACCATACCTTAAATAGACGAGGTAAATAATACCCACGAAGTGGCATCGAAGTGTATAGGGGGGCCGAGAACGCGGCTAAGTCCTCAGGTTCTGGTGTTGGCTGGACTTCACACGGACCCAGCCTGGAGCGCCCACGAGCGGTGAGCCACAAGGTGAGCCATTAGCGATGAATCAGGCCTGGAGCGTCCCTGGTAACGGCGCTTCAGATGACCCGCCAGTTACTAAGAACCAGCCTCAGATTTCCCGAGACGGTGAAATGGGCCCGCGCACAGCGAGACCTGGTGAGCCAGGTGCGATGAGCTGGCCTAGCGCTGGGCAGGAACCAGCACCCACAGGAAACGAGCCGGTACCCAAATACCAGACGCGAAGAAGTCGCCGAGCGAGCGAGAAATACCGGAGTATTCGCCCGACTCGGGCAGAGGTTGAAAATATGTAGATAGCTTGAATGTGGCGGGGGCTAGCTGGAAAACTGCCGAGCTCCCAGTCCTTGAAGAGCCATAGTGAACGTGTAGGTTGTCCACTAGAACTCGCGAGACTGCATTTAGTCTTGTGATCCTTCACTAGACATAGTGATATACATAGAGAGACTATCACAAGTTCCCCCTAGTTCCCAGGCGTAGTGTCCAACTAGATGTTCAGCTGATCCGTCCCTTGGGACCTCCAAAACGAGAGTACATTACAAGGCCAGAAAAAAGGTCAGCAGAGTTGGGCGTTGGATAAAAAGACAGAGAGCGCATGCGCGGCCATTTGAATGGAGGGGAGAAAGTACAAGAGAGAAGAAGAGGGGGGGTCAGAGCGCCAGCACAGAAGAGGAAGGAGTCGCGCATGCGTAAACGAGGGGCATGAAAAGATAAGTGAAGAGAATCAGGAGTAAAAAGAAACAAGAAAAAAAAGTGTGTGACAACAAAAGAATGTCACAGTGACATTGTGCGAGCTAATGTCACATTAGCACGGCACAAATCTCCCACCCTTGAGAGAAAAAAAAAAGGGCGAGTTATCGGGACAATTGTCATCCATTTGACATGAAGGAACAGACTAGTGCAATAAAGCTAATTTAATTCCATTTCAAGTGACTTATGTGACATATGAGTAAAAAATTTACCTTTTTTTATATGAAGTGGGGCATATAACATGGTTAGCAACTTATAAATAAATCTACATATTATTGGTACCAAAAAAAAAAATATAATTATTTACTATGTAGCTAATATGTCTTTTGGTACAATATTATTATAAACTTGACACACAATTTTATAACTATCAAAATTTCTCTCTAGGTAAATACTCAAAACCCAGTAACCATTTGGTAGAATATTTATCTTACTATACTTAATACAACTTAAAATTTTAAAAGGGCCTGAAGTTTAACTTAGTATTCGATCAACTACGTAGTTGATTTATAACAGGCATACAACTTACTACTAATAGCTACATAAATTTAACAATGTAAGGGTATAGAACATAGTGTTATAAGTTACTTAGACTCCTATTCTAAATATTTTAGAAGGTGTTTCAGGTAGCTATCATTCAAAATTATTTATTATTACAGATAGCATTCTTATAATGGTTAGGTTTAACCTACTCGTAGGGGTTTAACCAAGAAGAGCATTAATTTATAATCTTTAATAAGTTAAAGGGGTGATATTTGGTGTACACAAAGAGGAATATATATAAAAAGAAGTATACAACCTTATGTAAGGGTTAGATTTTCTTGAGATGGCTGACGTGCGCTCTACGAGTCACGTCAGCATCATCGGTGTGTTGCAGCATAACAGAAACCGGTGTTAGAAACCGTAGCACGAGCCAAGGGCCACTCCATTTAGGTGACAGCTTGGCAGAGACTCTGTTAGGTGCCGAGCTTAAAGGGAAATTACGGCACATGACCTTATCATTAATTTGAACATGAACAGGGGCACGACCCCGGTTGTAAGCTTCGGCAACCTTATTCTTTGATCTCTTCAGATTCTGAAGGGCAAGCTTACACCCTTCAGCATAAGAAGAGATGCTAGGATCTCCAACCAGTGGGTCGACGTCCCAGATGGCCAACAAGGGGTGATTAAGCTCTCTGCAAAGTAACAAGGAAGAAGGAGTAGCACCGGTTGACTCGTGAATAGCCGAATTAAAGGCGATGGATAAGAAATCAAGTTCTTTATCCCAGGATACCTGATCATGGCCATGCAGAATAGTTAAGGCAATGTTGAGATTCCTATGAAACCTTTCCACAAGATTAGGGGAAGGGTGGTAGGGGGAGGTAGTGACATGTTTGATGCCCCAAGTAAAACACATATCTTTAAACATTTTAGAGCGGAAGCAAGGCCCATTATCAGTGACAATCTTCCTGGGGGCTCCAAAAATTGACCAAACTCTTTTGGATAGAGCGAAAACAGTTGTGGAGGCTTTCATATTTCTTAAGGGTATTATAACAACAAATTTGGAGAAACCATCCACAAGGTTTAAGATACAAGTGTTACCACTAGACGAACGGGTAAGAGGACCCACAAAATCAACAAAAACAGTTTCCCACGGTTTCGTAGCTACATCTGCAGAATGCAGCCCAAAGCGTGTATTTTGGGGGGGTTTAGCACTGAGACAGTCAAGACACTCTCTAACCCACTTCCTCACGTCTTGGTAGAGTTTAGGCCAGTAGAACTCCTGACTAACCTTCTTATGTGTTTTGAAGATACCTAGATGTCCTCCTACAGCGGAATCGTGAAAGTATTTTAGAATCATATTTCTTAGCTTGGACGGGACATATACCTTCCTATTCCTATTACGATTGCCGACCCAGCAGAGCAATCCTTGAAACATGACAAAATTATCGACTTTTTCGCCGTCTTTGATGCGATCAACAATATCCTTACAATACGGATCATCCTTCTGATGTTGCCTAAGGGAGGTAAAGGACTCCGGTATAGTATGAATAACGCCCAAACAGTTGGGAGTTTCACCTGAGGCAATTGGAAGTAGACCTTCGTTTATTCGAGATAGGGTATCCGCGACCAGGTTATGTTTTCCAGAGATATGTTCAGTACGGAATTTATACTGGGATAGTTTTAAAACCCATCTACCTATTTTCCCAAGTTGTTTGGGATGGTTCAGTATCCACGAGAGAGCTCTGTTGTCCGTATAGAGGACAAATTCGCGTTGTTCAAGATAATCCGAGAACTTGTCAATTCCAAAGACGCATGCAAGCCCTTCCTTTTCATAAGGACTATATTTTCTTTGAGCTTCGGAAAGGGTTTTGCTAGCAAAGGCTATAGGGAATAGTCCTTCAGGATGACGTTGAGAAAGAACTGCTCCAAGAGCAAAAGATGACGCATCTACCTGCAGCTCGAATGGCAATGAAAAATCAGGCATCTTAAGAACTTTGGGTGATATAAGACACTGTTTCAAAGTAGAAAAGGCTTTCATCTGATCAGTGTCCCACTTAAACGGGATCCCTTTCTTCTTAAGGTGGTTTAAGGGGGCAGCTATTTGAGAAAATTGGGGAATGAATCTAGCATAGTAAGCACACATGCCAATGAAACGTTGAACTTGTTTAAGATTTTTAGGTGTAGGATACTCAATGATAGGTTTAACTCTTTCAGAATCAACAAGGATATTTCCTCTGGAAATTATGTAACCAAGGTATTTAATTGAGTCGGTGGCCCAAGTAACTTTGTCCGGGTTAACAGTCAGTCCGGCTTCTCGCAGCCTTTGAAGTACGAGACGAATGTGTTTGGCATGTTCGGAAAGAGAATTACTATAGATGCATATATCATCTAAATAATTGAAAACAAATTTGAATTTGAAATCTGAAAGGATGTGATCTAAGATACGGCTAAGTGCGGCACCTCCGCAGCTAATGCCTAATGGAACCCTATTAAATTCGTAGCACCCCCAAGGTGTTACAAAAGCCGTATACTGTTTAGAACTTTCAGAGAGTGAGCATTGAAGGAAACTGGCATTGAGATCTATAAGACTGTAGACCTTTGCCCCTCCAAGATGTTGAAAGGCGCTTTCTATAGTGGGCATAGGGTACGGGTCAAAAATGATTTGTTTATTGACTTTTCTGTAATCCACAATAAGCCTATGACCGCCTCCTTTACGAGGAATGATAAATGCGGGGCTGACAAATGAAGATTTGGACTGACGAATAACATCTTTGCTTAACAAATCGCGTATCAATTCCCTAAATATCTCAAGTTTAGGGGGAGCGCAAGAGTAGGGATGGGATCTAACAGGTTTGTCATTAGAAAGGGAAATATCATACGGCAGGATGTCGCATTTTCCCCAATTAGGGGTAATAACATCAGAAAATTCCTCTAGAACCTGATTAATTTCTACAGAATTACCAGCATTATATAGACTATGAATGTCATCAACTTTTTTGAAAAAGGTTTTAACAGCAGGGTTAAACTTAAAGGTCAGGTGCCCAGCTCCTAAGTCCAATTTGACTTGAGCTTTAGTCATAAAATCAACACCAAGAATTACTTCATAGGGTAAATTAGGAACAACAAGAAAGGATTGTTTCCATGAAAATCTATTAATCTTAATAGATAGATTGATGCTTTTATTAACATAAAGTGATTTCCCATTAGCAATCGCAAAGTGTTTAGGACTTATTTCTTTTAAATTATGGCTGTGAGAAGAAGGAATTTGATTAAGAACAGTTTCATTAATAAATGAAGAACTAGCACCAGTGTCAAATAGGGCGCTGCAGGGGAAAGTATGAACAATTACAGCAATTATAGGTTCTCGAAAGGCAAGAGAATTAGAATTTCGCCGCGCAGAGTCAAATCTCTGGCGGCGCATAGTTAGTTTTTTGTCCTACATTGACTTTTATAGTGTCCAACCACTCCACAATTATAACATTTAATTTTGGACATATCTTTAGGGGTGACGTGTGCGTTTTGGTTTGGCTTAGTATTTATAAACGGTTTGTAAGGATTGGAATTAAAGGGTTTAGAAAAGGTAGTAGACGACCTCATTTGTCTAGGTGGAGCAACACCTTGAACCAACTCTACTACAGGGGTGGGGGGGTGTAAGCTCAAATATTCCTGTTCCGCCAGCATACTACTTTCAATTGAAGAAGCAAGAGTGTGTAACTCGAAGATAGAGCAGGGTTGAGAAGAAAACACAAAATGACGACGTGTAAGTGGGGACACATTTTCTAAGATGATGTTAACAATTTGACTTTCTTCAAGGTTGAGTTCGAGTATGGCTGCGGCCTCGGAGACGGAAACAATGAAATTGCGCAAAGACTCATTCGGATTTTGAAATCTATTCACGAATTGTACTTTTAGGTTGTTTCTAGCCCTATCTGGTACAAGTACAGACAGAATTTTATTTCTAGAGCTTCGCCAATTAAGGCCTAAATTTAAACATTCAGCAAACAGCTGAGACAAATATCCATTTGTTTTACTTAGACAAAGAGATAAAAACTCCATTTCATTTCCTAAGTTTAGACTACATACTTTAGTAATTTCTAGTAAGAAATTAAATAATGAAATGTAATTATGGCCGTCACAAGAGGGGATTTTATCTAAAAAGGAGGACAGAACCTTAGATTTAGTTTTGTCTGAGATAGAACTAACTGGCATTTGATTTATAGGATTGTTAGGGATTGAGCTTTGATTTAGATGGATGGAATCCAGCATTAAATTAGAATGTGGTCCTTTTTGACTATGAACATCATTAAGAGGGTTTTGGATTAAATGCTGATTATTGTTTATTATATTGTTACTAGTTGGTTGCAATGTCGCCATCTGGTGCCCGAGCACTGGTTGTGTCCATAAAAGTTTTAGGGCCGCACGAAGGTCACTTACCGAGGTGTCGTCCGAGACAACAAAGTCATGTTGTCTAACAGCATGGAGGAGTTCGGCCTTTGATAGAAGACAAATCCTGTCCGCGCGTTCGCCTATAGGTTGTTGAATGGGGCTCCCAACAGGATCTCTGTCTGTCATGATGGCGATGGCTCGTGCATGTAACAAATAAATCAGAACAATTTAATAAGGTTGTAAATGAAGAGAGAACCAAATAGAGAACCAAAATCTTATAAAATTATGAGTGGCGCAGATTTGTACCCTCCCCTACAGAGTTAAAGGGATAGGTACAATTTAACAAACATAGAATGAACATGGTCATAAGATTTTATTATTAGACTTTATAAACATAACATATACAATAAGATAATTGGTTATTATAAGATCTTGGTTCACTGGCCATAAAAAAACATTTGAATAGGCTGGCGAGTGTTCAGTTAATCCCAAGTCACAGGACTCATGGACTGTCTGGTGAGCTAGCCAGTTATGCCGCCCAGGGTCGTTACGCCCACAACAGTCGCCCCAATGGACGGCTGCCGCTAATAGAGGATACAAACGGCTTGATGAAGCTATAACATATGAAATACCCTTCAGCGTATGTAGCCGACAGTTGATTTCCACTTGGGAGTTAAGACCCACTGTAAACTTACTACTATCTGCCACCTTTCCCCGAAAGGGGACAGTATTCACAATACCCGGGGTGCTCTAAGCAAAACCCCAAGCGACCACATAACTCGGTACAACACTTATCTAGCTCATATCCGGGTTCCAGTAAAATAGTCCCTAAACATAATGCTTACTGTGGTGCCGGTATAGCCTTACGGGCAGCCAATACAATTTAGTTTCAAAATTACCATACATACAATAATACTAGGAGACTAAGTTAGAGATAATAGTATATGGACAACAATTGTCCCGCTGAGGAACACCCTGTTTCGTGGCCAAAACAACCATTCATAAGTTATGTATGTAATGACCCCGAGCGGCCCAGCAGATCTAGTGAGAGAAGTGGAGGCAACGCTAGGTTGTATAACCCACCGGCGCAACACGACACTTTAGACACCATATGAGTCTATGCACATGTAATAAACAAACGTTTAAACGAACGGCTACAAGAGAGCGTGTCCACACGTTGTACTCACTGTACACGACACGTGCATCAACGACCACGTTGAACCTTCCAAGGAAGATCCCCCTTGGGACTAGTCTCGGACCATACCTTAAATAGACGAGGTAAATAATACCCACGAAGTGGCATCGAAGTGTATAGGGGGGCCGAGAACGCGGCTAAGTCCTCAGGTTCTGGTGTTGGCTGGACTTCACACGGACCCAGCCTGGAGCGCCCACGAGCGGTGAGCCACAAGGTGAGCCATTAGCGATGAATCAGGCCTGGAGCGTCCCTGGTAACGGCGCTTCAGATGACCCGCCAGTTACTAAGAACCAGCCTCAGATTTCCCGAGACGGTGAAATGGGCCCGCGCACAGCGAGACCTGGTGAGCCAGGTGCGATGAGCTGGCCTAGCGCTGGGCAGGAACCAGCACCCACAGGAAACGAGCCGGTACCCAAATACCAGACGCGAAGAAGTCGCCGAGCGAGCGAGAAATACCGGAGTATTCGCCCGACTCGGGCAGAGGTTGAAAATATGTAGATAGCTTGAATGTGGCGGGGGCTAGCTGGAAAACTGCCGAGCTCCCAGTCCTTGAAGAGCCATAGTGAACGTGTAGGTTGTCCACTAGAACTCGCGAGACTGCATTTAGTCTTGTGATCCTTCACTAGACATAGTGATATACATAGAGAGACTATCACAAGTTCCCCCTAGTTCCCAGGCGTAGTGTCCAACTAGATGTTCAGCTGATCCGTCCCTTGGGACCTCCAAAACGAGAGTACATTACAAGGCCAGAAAAAAGGTCAGCAGAGTTGGGCGTTGGATAAAAAGACAGAGAGCGCATGCGCGGCCATTTGAATGGAGGGGAGAAAGTACA
This sequence comes from Timema podura, assembly GCA_033556935.1. NCBI lineage: Eukaryota > Metazoa > Arthropoda > Insecta > Phasmatodea > Timematidae > Timema > Timema podura. The sequence continues at coordinate 8,511,580 of JAVRXN010000014.1, read as the reverse complement.
AGAGAGAAGAAGAGGGGGGGTCAGAGCGCCAGCACAGAAGAGGAAGGAGTCGCGCATGCGTAAACGAGGGGCATGAAAAGATAAGTGAAGAGAATCAGGAGTAAAAAGAAACAAGAAAAAAAAGTGTGTGACAACAAAAGAATGTCACAGTGACATTGTGCGAGCTAATGTCACATTAGCACGGCACAATTATATCAATTTCAAGAACCAATTTTCATTAAAAAATAAATAAAGTTTCTGAAAAATTAACAGAGAATAAAATTTAACTGTAGCTGAACCCATTGAAAATAAACATAATATTTTTTACAAGTTTATTGGACAGAAAAAACTGAAAAAAAATCTGTTGAAGAGGGAATGGGAGGAAATCTACATTTTATAATTTTTATCTGTTAACTCGGGTATTGATGATTTAATTGATTTTTTCATAAAAATTAACAGAAAAAAGTAAGTATTGAAAAGTGATAAGGGGGTCTCAACCCCCCCTTATCACCTATTTATGGGCACTAGACTTCAGAAGGAAAGCGGGAGTAGGCCTAACTGTGTATTAGATGCAGTTGGTTGAATCGCAACTTATAATAAACAAGGAAATAGCTAGACCTACTACTTAACACTAAATGAAAAATATAAAACTTAAATTACCTGAGTATGATACGCCATTAATAGTAAACGTGGTTTCGTTCTTGGTTCTGAAAAAATAAAATAAGATAATTTGACATTGTTGTACAAGCAAACGTGTCATCCGACACAATACCAAAACAACCAAATAGCTGCTTGAATGTGAGTGTTTTACAAATAGTAGTAGCAGTAGTATAACCTTGCCCTTGGCAAAGAACGCGAATCGCACGCTCAAACAATAGACCAGGGGTCTTCAACATTTTTATGTCCAAGGGCCAAAGTTTTTGTTGGCTTACAGGACGCAATACTGTACCGACAATATTTGGATTGAATACAATAATTAATAATTTATTTTTGCATCCCGAGTGTCTCGGTGGTGATGAGCGAAAGCGAACACTCCCGACTATGTCCGAACACTCCCGTCAGTGTTCGAACATTCCCGACTATGTCCGAACACTCCCGATTGTGTCCGAACACTCCCGACTATGTTCGAACACTCTCGACTGTGTCCGAACACTCCCGATTGTGTCCGAACACTACCGACTATGTCCGAACACTCCCGACTATGTTAGAACACTCTCGACTGTGTCCGAACACTCCCGATTGTGTCCGAACACTCCCGAATGTGTCCGAACACTCCAGACTATGTCCGAACACTCTCGACTATGTTCGAACACTCTCGACTGTGTCCGAACACTCCCGATTGTGTCCGAACACTACCGACTATGTCCGAACACTCCCGACTATGCTCGAACTCACCAAAAATAGTGTTCTCGCCCTTGTCTACTTGAGTAGTTATTTGAGGGTTCAAGGAACATTTGTTTAAAAACTTAGTATTTTTATTCGCACATAAAGCAAAACTAGTTTATAAAATAGCTTAAAATACGTATTTATTTGATGATTTAATTGTATAGAATATAAATCTGAATTTGTTATTCTTCTATTTAAATAATTTTAAATCTTTAATGAGTTGGCGAGTGGCCCATGAGCAGGGGGCACTAGACCGCCACAGAAAACTAAGTCAATGAGAATACTAAACTAGGCACTAGCAGAGTTGGATAGCCAAAAAGAACCTGAGTGGTGACATAATTTTTTTTTTTAACAATTTTGACATGAATGCTGTTTTAGCGTTTCCTGTAGCTGGGCAATACAACCAAACAGTAGAGTGCTGTATAGTTTACCTAAGTACTCGACTTAAGCAGTTAATTCGTTTCAAACGTTTACGCTCAAGTTGAAAAACCGCGTAAGTCGAATGGCGCTTGATAGCAATGTATTTTTGTAATTATATTCGTTTCAAAGGATAACTAAAGCTAAACAGGTTCTGCTTAGGAAAAGAAAAAGCGATTTATGCTCAAGGTAGTAACAAAAATATGCCGATAACGCTGTTCGTCAGCTTAACAGGCAACTCAATCTATTATATTTAAAGTGGCGCTTGATAGACGGCGCTGCTAGTCGTAAGCATAATACCACAACCGCGTATCTACAAATCCGCGTAGCTTGAATGCTTGTAAGTCAAGGAATTACTGTACTTCCACAACCCGCCTTGGTGGCGTATTTAGCAAACGCGCTAGTTTCATGTTGAGCTCGACCACCGAGGACGGGGAGATCAAGGTTCGAAGCTAGGTCGGGTGAACTGGGGGGTGGTTTTCCCTAAATGGTTTTCCATTCTTCCTCCAAGCAATTACGGGTTTACTTTCTCTAAATTCAACCTTTTCAATTCCTAACCTATTAGCGTAATTAGTACTTAAGCGTATAAACCGAACGGGTAGTCAAGTGACGTCATTCAGGGGAAGAAATGGTTATATCGTGCTCGATGGCTCCTTCATACATATAGGATATTAAACGCACACCTACTCAGTACAGCCAAACACAAGAGAGAGTACATGCTGCTTTGATCAGTGCAGGTCTCGGTGGGCGATTCCACCTGCCACGCATGCGCGATCCATAGATCCCAACAGGTTTTTGTATCCAGCCGCGTTCGGGGAAACGCTTGTGCTTGTGCGTTCCGTTTCGAGATCAACAAGAGATGAGTTCATCCATGGTATGAAGTGACTGTCTCATTTAAAAAAATAATTTCCTATAGTTTATTAACAACTATGAAGAGTTATTAAAATTATTTTTATTCTTTCGAGATACGTTCATTTTATCTTATAAAGGAGCACTATCTAGATATATGTATACTATCGGTTTGTATAATATTAAGACCTACCTTATTTCAACTGTCTTATTAGACCCATCATCTTCCTTATTTTCTTCGCTTCCCCACCTGAAGAAAATAAATCGTACATTAAAATTTAAAACAAAATTGCTAAAAATAGTTTGACTTAACTAAACTATTTATTCGAACGTACCTTCCCAGATACCCAGTTTGAACAAAATTGTTTGAGCAATTTTAACCAAACAATTCCAAAATTTTTCTAAATTTTTAATCATAAAACTACCCTTGAGTAAATTTTTCTCAAAAAAAAACAACTCAAAACAAGTAAACAGTTTTATTTATTAGATAAAACACTTCTCGGTTGTTTATTTTGAAAATTAATTAAAATCACGATTACACTAATAGTGAGGTCAGACCATATAACAACTATAGTATGATTCTGGTAAGAAGAACAGAAGTTAGTTACTAAAGTTACCAAAACAATTTTAATATATTCATACATAAAGTGATGTTATCTGAAGTTGTCACTTTTGATAAATACTATCAATACCTATAAAATAACACAAATGATATACTAAAATGTTATCAATGATGGCCACAAAGAAATCTGTTTGTATTTTCTCTACTGTTCTTACAACCAAAATCAGGCTATAAATATCAAGTTGTAACCAAATTCAACAAACCATTACAGCTGCAGCCACAGGTACAGACAGACAGACAGACATTTATAAGACCAGATTTTAGTTAGACATCAAACGCCAAGCTCCATAATAATAATCCTGAGGTTATAAAACTATTTTTTCTATACAAGCAAGTAAAAACACTTAATCTTGCACTAACAGCAACTATTTAATAAAAATACAGCCCATTTAGGTGGTTTCATGGTCCAAGGCGTCACTCTCGCAATAAAGTAGACTGCCTATGATGAGGAGATTAGGGCTCGTAACCCGGTCGGGTGTAGTGAGGATGGTTTTTTTTTCCGAAATAGTTTTCCATTCTCTCTTTCTCTTTACAAGCAAATGCGGGTACACTCCTCTAAATTTAACCTTACTCAACCTTAACCCAATAGTGTGTGATTAGTACATAGGCGTACAATCTGATATGGGTAGTAAGACGCTGTAATAAAGAAATTAAAATAAGAAATATAACGACACATCCGATAGTTCGTTATATTTGTATAAAATACTTGCCTATAATTTAATTAAAATTCATTTACATTCAAAACTATTTGAGGTCATAAGTTTTCTTAAAGTTTTTCTCTCAAATTTGAAAGATAGGGTGGGATTGAGGAAAGGGGGGGGGGACGCGAGATAAGGTACGTGTTTTTACAGTTGTCGTAAATAAAAACTTTTATGACCTAAATGAATACAAAATCGCTTCAGTAGAAAAGTTCAGTTTCAATTTTATACACATGACGATCTGCAAATTTCTTGAATATTTATCAGAAAACTCAAGATGTTTGAGATTTTTTTAATCTTAATTTAAAAAAAAAGTTTATGTTCAAATTTCACGAATTTCCATGACAGATATTCAAAAACATGTTGCGATAGACGTTTGGAGAAAATTAAACTAAACGTACACACTGGAGCAATATCAGATTTATTTTGAAACGAAAAAAAAAAGTTTTTTATTATTAAAACTGCAAAAAAATACTGAACTTAATTCGCGTACCTTTACACCCCATCTTAAATTTTTTTTAAAAAAAGCGCATATAATTTAAAAAAAAACTTACCAGAGCAGATTGGAAAACATTAGTTAGACCAGAAATGACTTGTGAGCACTAATGTTCAAGGATATTTGAACACGATCACTTTAAACCACTTACCAACGTGTCTCTGTTAAAGAATATATAGTTACCCGTAAAAGACCAAAGCACGTTAGCAAAGATAAAACACAGGTAGGGGAGTTATCGCTATCTATTTTAAAATGGCGGAATTTAAAAGAGAAAGAGAGAACTGTTTTGAAACAAAACCTACCATAATAGGACTACAGCATGATTCTCCGGGGTGTCGTTCATAAATTACGGCCTAGATTATCGGATAGAAAACCTTTTGAAAATTTTTAAGATAGTTATGGACAGAGCCCTGCTTTTATGGTGAATAAAAAAGCCCAATTTCGTTTTTAAGTTTCCCAAAAGCGGTGAATAAGCGGTGAATTACAAAAATCCTATTTTTGCGACGAAATTATCGAATTAAGACAAAAGCGCTAAAAAAGTTGTTTTTACCAAACTTTCGTGTTTAAGGTGACTTTGTTGGGTTAAAACTAGACTTCCAGGACAATGTTTGAAACAGATAAACTAAACATATTGAAGTGAAAACAAAAAATTACATTTTGTTTGGACAAAACGGTAATAAACACTAGTCCGCAAAAAAATGTGCTGTCAACTTATTAAAAAAGTAAGATTTAGCGGCAGCTGGTCCGGAAAAAGTATGTACAAGTCACAAAGACAAAATATTACACAAAAATCATCTTGTTACTTCACAAAAATTGTGACTATATTTTTAAATCTCAATTTAGGCTAGAAAAATACAAAATAACTACTCAACATCACCAAACTGCAACATGCCGAATGCCGAAAATCGCGACTAAATCGCGATTATCGCGGATATCGTTTAAAATCGCGAATATCGCGCTAAAACGGCGATTTCGCGAACTATCGCGACAATTCTGAGCATATATTTGCAATCAGGGTAACCTTAAATGTGAACATCTGAAAGAAAAAATGCCATATCTAACATTCGCGAATTATCTCGATCTCCACAAACGCAGGGCTCTGGTTATGGAGGTATAAACACATCCTTTATTGGTTTATAGTCCTCCAAGGATTTGGAGGAGGGGATTGAAAGTTGAATAATTATTAATCTCACCGACGTCATGGCCTATGGGGATTCGTGGACGTGTCCCCGGCCTCGATCCCCCCGTATTTTGTCAAATGGGGAACCAAGAGATAGGCTAGTTAGACACGCGGTCAACAATGACACAGAAACGTCTTGACCCATGTACCGTTGTGCTAAGTCAAGCAGAACATACACGATACTGTTTGACCCGGACAAAGTGACAAAGATATTCATATCAAACATTATTATTATTATTATTATTATTATTATTTAGCACCGCGTCTTACTACCCGTTCGGGTTATACGCTTAAGTACTAATTACACTAATGAATTAGGAATTGGGAAGGTTACCCGCCTCGGTGGCGTAGTTGGCTAACGCGCTGGTCGTGTTGAGCTCGACTGCCGAGGACGGGGAGATCGAGGTTCGAATCTCGGTCGGGTGAACTGAGGGTGGTTTTCCTTAAATGGTTTTCTACTCTCCCTCCACGCAGATGCGGGTTCACTTTCTCTAAATTCAACCCTCCCCAATTCCCAATCCATTAGCGTAAGTAGTACTTAAGCGTATAAACCGAACGGGTAGTAAGACGCGGTGCTAAGTATAAATAACGATGTAGCTGTCACAGATCATACGAACAAAGACTGAGGAGTATAAAAACACACTTATTACTCCTAGATTGCGCCGGACTCTGTAAACATTTATTTGTGGCTTCAACGTCATTGGAAGCTGCGTTGTTTTATGCTGAAAACCACCTTTCTTGTCTTAAAAACATTTGGTTTTGATTAAGGAGGGATAATATTCTAGTAGTATAAAAAATATTAAAGTAAATATCTGCTTATTAGCAATTACTTGCTCCAAATTAGACAGTAAAATTATGAATACAAATTATAATACTTATGAAATGAGTTGATTTATATATATTTAACTAAATAAAGTGCTAAATAACTATAATAACTAACAAAATATATGTATAAAATTGATTTTGAAATAAGTTATAATAGAAGATTTGAAAAAAAAAATGTTTGAATTACAATATTAAAAGTATAAGAATAAAAGTAGATATATAAAATTTGTTTGAAAAATTAAAATTGATCAACAGAATGAAATTATTTTTTTAAGTATTTGATAGTATTGGTTGGAACATATATACATAAAATGTTCAAAAAATAAATATAAGGAATTATCTTCTTGTGGTAGAATCTACCAACAGCTTTCTGTATACGTGACGTCAGTGAAGGACAGTTTGGCAGGTTACAGTAAATGCTGGTTTGTTGGCTATATAATTAATGCGTAATCTAGGATTAAAAAGGATATTGATCTTCAGTAGTTTAGTAGTAAGATTTATTTAGAGAAGCAAGCTTTCGTAAATAAAACCTTTCTACGTTAAAAGTTGTTCTTCATTACCGGTTGCCTAGCAATATGAAACAAAGACCCATCGATTCGCCAGTTTCCATAGCAACTATAAGCAATAGTGCAAGAGGCTATATCTAAACGAAGTTGATGTTTTTATGCAAACTATTTAGAATTTTAACGTTAAATTAATTATTAGTTAAAGTTGTAGACTTTTTTTTGTAACTTTAAATTAAAGGAAAAACATTTTTCAGGTTTTAGAACTTTGTTTTTTCTTTTTCTCAAGACAGGTTCATCCAACAATGGAGGGGCTGCCGGTTTTACCAGGGTACAGCTTCAAAGATCCTACAGTAAGTACCCTCTATGATTGTTATTATTATTATCAGTGAACAGCTCTTGTTTTTCATTAAGTTATTTGACGAGAACTTTCCAAATTTCAAGTATATCAGAAAAAGACTTACATATTATAGTGAATCACCATAGAAATAATTTTATTTTACATTTTAAAACGTTAATAAATAAGCATTTTCTGTACCACTAAATCGGTTATTTAAAATGTTAAGTCAATTTCACATTTTCAAACAATATTTATATAATTCGCATCACTTAATAGTGTCATAACTTAGGCAATTTGTTTTATTATTCCATTCTATTAACAATAGAAAATGTTCATTTATTTATTGTTTAAAAATCACTTTCGTTTTTAAGGAATTAAAATAAACTTTCCGAATATTTCTATGTTTTCAAATATTTATGTAGTTATTGTATCTATATTCTAACCAATATTAAATATTTTAAAAACATTTTACTCTGTTCATCAATTTTAATGTTTCAAACAAATGTTATACAACTAATTTAAGCTATTGGTATTACGGTATGGTCATGAAATGAGGATTTTGTAGTACATGAGATAGTAGAGGAAGCAAGGGTGAGGTGGTATGGACATGTAATGAGGATGTTGGAGTACATGAGATAGTAGAGGAAGCAAGGGTGAGGTGGTATGGACATGTAATGAGGATGTTGGAGTACATGAGATAGTAGAGGAAGCAAGGGTGAGATGGTGTGGTCATGTAATGAGGATGTTGGAATACATGAGATAGTAGAGGAAGCAAGGGTGAGGTGGTATTGACATGTAATGAGGATGTTGGAGTACATGAGATAGTAGAGGAAACAAGACTGGGATGGTATGGGCATGTAATGAGGATGTTGGAGTACATGAGATAGTAGAGGAAGCAAGGCTGAGATGGTATGGACATGTAATGAGGATGTTGGAGTACATGAGATAGTAGAGGAAGCAAGGCTGAGATGGTATAGACATGTAATGAGGATGTTGGAGTACATGAGATAGTAGAGGAAGCAAGGGTGAGGTGGTATGGACATGTAATGAGGATGTTGGAATACATGAGATAGTAGAGGAAGCAAGGGTGAGGTGGTATGGACATGTAATGAGGATAGAGAAGGAGAGAATGTGAAAGAAAATTATGTAAATGAAGTATGTAGGGGGGAAAACACATTAGAGGCCAAGAAAGAAATGGGAGGAGTGGATAGCTGAAAGTGTGCAAGTGAGAGGAGAGTAAAGGAAGCAATTAAAGTAGGAAGAATGTTGGAAGGATAGAGGAAGATGGAGGCATTTTACTAAACTGACCCGGCCACAGGCTGAAAACAGTTGATGATGATAATGATGTTGATTAGGTTTGCGAAAATATATAGTTATTTTTAGAATTATTTAAGAATACATAGTTTTTGTTTCGATGTTTTATCTTTATCACCGAATACCTTAACAAGGGAAATCCTATAACATATTTACCTACTGTAGTAGGCTACACGATATGAATATTAAGGCGAGACAGGCAGATTCAACTTCAACTTTTCTCATCTTCACACATTAGAGTAACTAATATATAAACGTACAGCCTGAAAAGGTAGTAAGCCACGGCGCTAATAAAAAATTCATATAGGCTATGAACATTAAAAAAAAGTCCTCATTGAAAGCCAATCAATCGTATGGATTATTTTGTGTGTGTCTGGTAAAATGGGTAGTTAGGGGAAAAGGGGGGGGGGAGGGGTACACTACTAACTAGTATAGTCGCATCAAAACTGGCCTGCCCCCGGGTAACAAACCCGCACCGGAGAAGATGACGTCAGATGAGCACGTCATCAGCATCCGAACATCTTGCCGTTACAGGAAACCAGATTTCACCTCTCCCAACAGTTTGATTACAAGAATGGATACGCTCTCCCCAGACAGGTGACCGTCGGGGTGGGGCGAAACCCCGTGGATGTGGACTCTGTGGCTTTCCACAACGTCGAGGATACTGTCAGGTGGGTAATGGCTGAAATTCGGGGCCCCCAAAAACTGACTAAAAGCTTGATTCACACGTTCAACGAAAATAAAAATCAGAATCTGCTTCAGTGGCGCAGCGATTCACACGCTGTACGTTGACCCATGATGCATTGCAACGTTAACTTGAAATAGCTAATTATCAACATATTTTATTTTCTAGTTGATAAACATTTATTTTAGATCATTCTCCCGATGTATGTTTTCAAATTATAACGCTGTGTCATGGCACAATCCAATACATCGACACACACGCTTTACATTAACGGGTTATTTCAAATCTCCTTCCAACGGCCAACGAAGCTGTCTGCTTGCTTCTAGCTCTACAGCGCATGCGCTTTGATTTGAGATTTGATTGGTTCTCCCGAGCCGAAGATCTTGGAGCAGAGCGAATGAAGTAAGAGTTGGGTTGAACTTTAGCGGAACAGCTCGCGCCGATGAAGCTGAAATCTTGTGATTGGCTTAGAGCTCGTCACATGACCCCTGTTTTGTTCTGCGCTTGTTTTTCGGCGAACGTGTGAATCCACACAGTAAAGTTTGTTTCAAACGTCCGCTGAAAATAGAAAACCGACTCAGTTCTATAGTAGCGCAGAAATTCACAATCTGGCAGAAACTTTAAATAATGATAGCCTGAGAGTGAAAACCAGCTATAGAGCAAAATATGAAAATATTTTTTTTAATTTACTATAAAAAAGATAGTCAATTTCTATGGTCTAGGGGTAAAGTGCTCGCCTTAGGACCCGATTTCCGTGGGTTCAAGCCCAGTCGAGGTCGAAAGTTTTTTCTTGAACGAAAAAAATATGTAGCACAATTTCCTTCGGAGGAGAAAATAAAGCCGTCGGTCTCTTATGCCGATTGTGGCGTGTGAAAAAACCCTGGAAGGTATGTTAAAATACCTTTTCTAAAAAAATTGGTTAGGCCCTTTCGATCTCGCTCGTAGAAATTCTCTTGTGCTTATGTAATCAGTCGGTTCAGAAAGTGCACATTAAATACCTCAAATAAATAAATACGTACATGCATAATATTAAAAAAGATTGTTTTTTTTAATATTTTTTCTTTTAAAACTCTAGGTTCGTTTTTATATGGATTTCAATAACCCATAATAGTTTTTAATGTCATGATGTTGTTTTTATCAATAAAGTGTCTTTAGTGCAGCTTTTAAATTTAGTTTTTGGTCTTTATCTGGTTTTCACTTTCAGGTCTTTGTTTGTTTACCCATAAAACTTTACGACACAAACATAAAACAGCTGATTTAAAACATGCTTTTTTTTTTCAAGCAGATAAACAGATATTTATTATTAATAACGTCCTCGGTCGGTAGCGTGTCTGCCTGTTGAGCCAAGGGTCCCGGGTTTGATTCCCTGCATGGCCGAAAAAAAATATATCATTGGAGAAATGTGGGTTGACCCTTTTACAGTGATGAATTAACGACCGGGGGGCTGGGTGTTGTTTCTTTACTAGATTTAAGTAAGTTTATAAGTCGTGTCTTGATATAATCAGTCGGTTCAAAATGTGTACGATAATTAACTAATAATAATAATAATAATAATAATAATAATAATAATAATAATAATAATAATAATAATAATAATAATAATATGACGATAGATTTTTCAAACGTGTTGCGAAACAAAACAAGAACGACAAACGCAGTTTTCATTTAAAGAGTTATTTCAAATCATTTCACAACAGTATATGCATCTGTATGCTAGTATCTCGCTTTTAGGCGCATGCGCACTGATTTGAGTCTGTTGGTTTAGAAACTTGACTGGGTTTCCCATCCAGAGTCAGTCGTGCTAACCCGTCACCCAACTTGTTCTCAGGTACGACCCCTCCCTGACCTACGGCCGGGTCAAGAACCACGGCCCGTCAGAGTTCCGGCCTCATTTTGTCCTGTACGACAAGAAAACCCTCATGTTCCGAGCTTTCTTCAAGCAGTCCGTGTTCGAGTCCCCCACTGAACACTTTCGGGTTCGTCACGTCAACATCCTGTACTTCCTGGAGGACGACACCATCACCGTCCTGGAGCCGGAAGTCGAGGTGCGTGCTTTTAGAGCTCTTCAATTGTTTCTAGGATTTTTTCCTCCGTGTTCGGGCTATACGCGTACATAATATTAATTTCTAAGCTTTTGCGAATTCAGGATTTTCGATTTATAATCTAACCTGAATCTTTGATTAACTCGAAAAAAAATAATTCCGAATAGAATAATTTATAACTAAAATGTTTTAATTTTATCCGAATCTAATATTGTATATTATGTAGTTAAAATGGTTCGAATCGAACTAAAATATTTAAATATTATATCCTAATCGAATATCTTATAATGTAGTTAAAATGTTTCAGAATCAAATCCGAATCGAATATTATATGGAACTAATTAAAATGTTTGAATCTGATCATAATCTAATGTTTCATAATTTAAATGTTTGAATATGATCATAATCTAATGTTTCTTAATTTAAATATTTGAATCTTATCCTAATCTAATGTTTCATAATTTAAATGTTTGAATCTGATCATAATCTAATGTTTCTTAATTTAAATGTTTGAATCTTATCCGAATCGAATATTTTATGGAACTAATTAAAATGTTTGAATCTTATCCTAATCTAATGTTTCATAATTTAAATGTTTGAATCTGATCATAATCTAATGATCTCGATAGTGACTTGATATTTCGTCCTCAGACTCGATAGTTTTTATTTCTCAATTGCGACTTGATATTTCGTCCTCAGACTCTATAGTTTTTATTTCTCGATTGTGACTTGATATTTCGTCCTCAGACTCGATAGTTTAATTTCTCGATTGTGACTTGATATTTAGTCCTCAGACTCAATAGTTGTATTTCTCGATTGTGACTTGATATTTCGTCATCAAACTCGATAGTTTTATTTCTCGATTTTGACTTGATATTTCGTCCTCAGAACTCGGGTTTGGTGCAAGGACGATTGGTGAGGAGGGGCAAGATACCCAAGACATCTCTAGAGGACTTCTGGCATTGGAAGGACCTCAATGTGGGCATAGACGTGTCCTTCTACGGCATCGTCCTGCACATTGTCGACTGCGACAACTTCACCAAGGTGTGGGGGCTCGCATTTAATAGGAACAACCTTTTTTATTTTGCAATCAACATTGATCACATTTTATTAAATTATTAATTAGAGACACGTCAAATCCTATATTTCTCTAATCCAAATCATCTTAACTTTTTCTTTCGAATCATGAATCCCAATTCGAATATTTAAAAATGTACAGTTTAAATTAAAATACGAAAAAAAATTAATTAAAAAAACCCAGTTGTTTAAAGCATGGTGTCACTGACAAAATGCTATTTTCTCTCTTATGTTTATCACTTCATAAATAACTAAGAGAATATTTTTAATTATATTAACTATATTAATACAATTTAGTCATTTTTTTTGTGCGATTTTGTTATTCTCTCAACTACACGACGTGTCTATATAATTCTTTTTACCAATTTGCTTGGAATTATTATATGAAGAAAGGTATTCATAATTATTGTATCCTAGATACTTTTTTTTTAGATTTTTGCGAATCTTGAATTCCTTTAATACCATAGGAACTTTTTTTTTATTAATAAACAATAAAAAACATATTCAAACAATGGCAAATTATTTTGGCGACATTAAATCAATGCTGTTGGTTGATAGTGGGCGGCTAATTAAAATTCCAGCTTGTAGGTGCACGTGTCCGAGCACGGGGGAGGGGGGGGGGAATTTAAAAATAAATTCAGTAACTCTGTGCGGTAGATATCACGCAAAGCTCACTAGAGAGATAGACGGGGAGGGGGGGGAGGAGAGTCAAATTTTAACACAAATTTGTTAAACAATCATGAGACCTTTCTAATGCATTTTAGATATTTGAATTAATTTTTTAATGTTTTTTTTGAGGCGGGGGGGGGGGGGGGAGTTGAGATTTAAAAGTTCTCTATGTAATGTGAATTAACCCCCCTTCCCCTTGTACCCTCTCAGGAGTTCATGGAGAGTCAAGGGATGGAGTTGAACCAACCGGAAGATCTCCCAGTCGACCCGTACACCACGGAGAGGGGACTGAAAGCGCGACAACCAACAAACAAGACTCAGCTGGTCGACGATAAACTGCGCCGTTTCCTCGAGTTCGACGGGAAGGTGCTCAGGTAACAACATCGTCTCTGGTGGATGGTCGGTTACAAGTCCCCGAGATTGACGGCGGAGCTTCTCAACATGATTTACTGATTTTTTAGAGGCGACAAAAACAGTGCGATTTTCATAGGAAGAGCCTTTCTGACAGAAAAGTTAATAGATCTACTTTCACCTATCCATAAGTCAAGTCATGTGATCTACACCTGTCAATTTAGATCGCTATTATCAATACCTTTAAAATAACATTAATAATATAATAAAATGTTAATATTGACAGCAAAGAAATATATTTTTAATGTCTAAAATAGTCTTTTTATTAAAATTTAGTTGTAAAAGCACGTGCCATAATGTGGGTGTAATTTAAAAAAATTAGAACCGACTGATTATATCAGCACACGACTTAAAAACTAATTTAAATCTAGAACAGAAACATCATTGTGAAAGAGGACTCCAGCATTTCACGAATAATATATTTTTAGGCCATGCAGTGAATCGAACCCCTGACCCTTAGCTTGGTGAGTAGACACGCTACCGGCTGACCTATGACGTCGGACGAAGGGGGTGTAAAATGCCAGATAAGGCTGGCCAATGTTCATATTTCATTCCTAAACTAGTCTACTTTATTAGATCGGCTTTAACGTTAAATTAAGAAACCTGGTAACCAATTTAATAAAAGGGTTGGTTTTAATTATTTTTGTTGGTTGTATTACTACCCGTTCGTATTATATGTATAGGTACTAATTACGCTAGGGTTGAATTAAGGGAAAATGTAACCACATTTGCGTGGAAAACCATTTAGGTCAAATCACCCCCTCAGTTAGCCAACACCCAGCCGGGATTCGAGTCGCGATCTCACCGTGATCAACAGTTTTGTCCAGGGGTCTTCATCCACGGCCGTAGTAACATTTTTTTGCGGTCCACCAGCTCAAGAAAAAGATTGAATTATTTCAAAAGGAAGAAAAATGACAAATACAGATTTATATTTTACATAATTAGATAGTAAAATAAATACGTATTTTAAGTTATCTTTTAAACTATTTTTGCTTTATATGCGAAGCAAAATATTTTTTTCCCCAAATTTACCCTGAGCTGGCAAAGGACTACGATAGTAAACAAGGGAGAGGTGAGTTCGAGCACAATCTGGAGTGTTCGGACATATCAGGAGTGTTCGAGCATAGTCGGGAGTGTTCGGACATAGTCTGGAGTGTTATAGCACAGTTGGGAGTGTTCGGACATAATCGGGAGTGTTCGGACACAGTCGGGAGAATTCTAACATAGTCGGGAGTGTTCGAGCACAGTCTGGAGTGTTCGGACATTGTCGGGATTGTTCGAACACAGTCGGGAGTGTTCGCGTTCGCTCATCACCACTGAGACACTCGGGACGACAAAAGAAAAATAATATATTAAATGTTCAATGCTAATATTGTTGGTACAGTATTGCGAGTCAACAAGAGACAGAAACTTTGGCCCCTAGATCTTAAAAGGTTGAACAAGTCTGGTCTAGTCTATTACGAGAGTAACGCCTGAGACCATATAGCCACCGAAGCGCGTTAGCTTATAATAATTAATAAGGGGAGGATGTGTGTATGTTAAAACTACATAATTCCATCCTTCCTCAGGTTCTACGTCGTGTGGGACGACCGCGAATCGGACGACTGCGCCGAGCTGACGCCTTACGTCTTGTATTATTACCTGTCGGACGACACGATGGAAGTTCAAGAAGTCCAGTCCAAGAACAGCGGCAAGGACCCCTTCCCCCTGCTGCTGAGGAAGATAAAACTGCCCAAGAACTGGAAGGACCTGCCTGGTAACACGCTCCTCAATCCTTTATAGTAGGAATGTGCGAGAACCATTTTTTTCAATTCGAGACGAGAATATAAAAAAAGTATCGAGACACGAGAACGAGACGAGAAAACGTCCTTTGAAAGTAAATATATATATATATATATAAATAAATAAATATATATATATAAAAGTAAATATATAGTTTATAAAGTTCCTCTTTGACATTTGAGCTGGCGCTTGATTTAAATTTAATTTAAAGTTCTGTAATAGTTCATTCAAACACTTGAGATTCTAAATGCAATTAATAAAATAGTAATAGGTTGTTATAATGACCTCTATTTATAATTTAATTTTGTTGTGTAACAGCTTATATTGTCATATTGTCAAAGTTTGATATTGAAAAACAATATTTATAACCAAAACATTTCTTAATGAAGGCTGTTTTTTTGGGTAGGGGGGAGTGGGGGCATGCGGCCATTTTTTTTGGGGGGGGTTATTACAGTATTATCGGAAATAATAAATACCCCGTTTGGTTTTAAAATTTATTAGGGCCATTATTTGCTTTTTGTTTTCGCTAATTTTCGAGATTCATTTTTTTAACTTTCGAGAAGAGATCGAGATTTTTTTTAAATTGAATTTTCGAGATTTTTTGAGTTTCGCACGTCCCTCCCTACTTTATGGCCCGTTCACTTTTAGTGGTACAGTTCCGATTAGTCTGAATTACGCTATGACCGTATTTTAGGGGTAGAAAAACTCAAGGTAAGCTTGTTACCTATCAAATGGGGGGGGGGGGGGAAATAATCGTATCTTTTGTTACACAATGTGGAAGAAAGTACAGGAGATAGGCCTAGATTTGGGAGCATATTAAAGGGACCGAACACAAGATGGCTTTTACAATGAAAAGAGGAACAGAACACAATCCACATGTTACACTGCTGCCACCGGACAAAGAGGTAATGGCTGCCTCTTGAAGACAATCTCATGTTACCGCCCATTCCCCCCACCTAAGTTTCATTCTATCGGAACTATTCAGGAGAGAGAGTGTGAAACGATCAACACAACATCTTAAAAGAGGAAAAAAAAAAAAAAAAAAAGAAGAAAAAGGGAACTGTTTGAATTGGTAAACATTGGATAGGACACTTAGATAGGAACATGCAAAAGGAAGTAACATAAAGGACAAACAGAGGAAATGGATATGGGATGTATATCATTCTTTACCAATTCTTTACTTTTTTTATTTCTCTCTTTTGTGTTTTTTTTCCCTCTTTTAGTAAGTTGCGTTGAATATTTCACATTCCCTCCTGATGAGTTCCGATAGAATGAAACCTAGGCCGGGGGATTGGACGGTAACGGTTGATTTTCTTCAAGAGGCACCAATAACCATTTTGTCCAGGGGCAGCTGTGTAAAGTGTGAACTGTGTTCTTCTTTTCATTGTAAAAGCCATAATTATGTTTGTTCCCTTAAATGTTTCTACCCACCTTTCCTCTACCTCTTTGCAAATACAACCAAAATATTAAGATTCGAAGATTTGCGCACGCTTGGCTAGTAAAATATGCATAGAACAATAATTTTACTAGAAATTGTGGCCAGGCAAGACTAAGATGGTATGGACATGTAATGAGGATGTAGGAGAGGATGCCAAAGAAAATTATGGAAATGAAGTATGTAGGAAAAAGTCAACAAGGGAAGCCAAGAAAGAGATGGGAGGAGCAGATAACAGCAAATGTGCAAATGAGAGGAGAAAAATATAAACAATTAAAAGAGAAAGAATGGTAGAAGGATAGAGGAAGATGGAGGCAGTTTACCAAGCTGACTCAGCCACAAGCTGTAAATAGTTGGTGATGAGGTCAGAAAGGTCAATCCTCATTATGATGTTGCCAGAGCTTGTCTAATTATAGTTTTATATTAACACTAGACATTAAAGTAGCCCCATGGCTTCTTTGGTGCTGACTAACAGTCAACATTTAGGTATATACCTACATTTTCAAAGCCGTCAGCTGTCAGTCAGCACCAAAGAAGCCATGGGGCTACTGTAGGTATAGGCCTGTAGTACCACATTTAAATGAAAATAAATGTACTTTTCCAAGACATTACATGAAAAATAGAACTGTGCTAATGTTGAGCCATATAATTTGAGTAATATTAATATTATCTATGAGTTTAATTAATCTATATTCGCGCAGAGTTAAGTGGTTGTCAAAGTCTTACAGACAAATATATTGTGTGTTGTTTGAAACAATTTCCATGCCTCGTGACATAAAACAACAAAACATGGCGAGTCATTGTTTTTATAAAACTTTTTTTAGCACCGCATCTTACTACCGTTCGGGTTATAATCCTATGTACTAATTGGGCTAGTGGATTTAGGGACGAGGAAGGCAATATTTAATGATTTACTGAGGGTGGTTTTGCCAAAATGGTTTTCCACTCTCCCTCCATGCATATGCGGATACACCTCTTCTAAATATAACCTTCCTAGTCCCTAAAACCATTAGCGAAATTATTACATAGGCGTAAAACCCGAGTGGGTAGTAAGACACGGTGCTAAATATAATAATAATATATATATATATACACACATTATCACATATAACAGTTATTAAAGTTATCATGTTAGTGTATTTATGAAATGTTACATAGTAATTATTTTTTAACGTCATAATTTTACTCCATATCTTATAAACTGCCCAGTTAATTTTTTTTCAGCTGATAAAAGCTGATTTAGTGAAGTTTTATTGTATGTCAACTGTTTATCTTGGTAAACATGAGTTGAGACCAAATGAGCTATATAAAATTTCAAGTGATACCATTACAAAATGTAGGTAAGTAATACAGAACTAACCAGACGTCTTAAGAGACCGTCTCACTCCACAGATAACACCTAACTTAGGTAGGTAATACAGCACTAACTAGATGTCTTAAGAGTCCGTCTCACCCCACAGATAACACCTAACATAAGTAGGTAATACAACTAGAACCAGATGTCTTAAGAGCCTGTCTCAACCCACAGATAACACCTAACTTAGGTAGGTAATACAGCACTAACTAGATGTCTTAAGAGCCCGTCTCACCTCACAGATAACACCTACCTTAGGTAGGTAATGTAGTTATAACCAGACGTCTTAAAACTATTATTCTGATCGCAATCTCGCTGTAGTCAAGGCGTGAAGAATACCGAGAACAGCATTTCTGGTATTTTTTCTGGTTCGATCCTAATCTTGTACCTAATATCCCGGTTAATCGGGATGGAGATACCAACTGTTTGTTGTTCCTGCAGTGAACTTCCCGTCCTTGTACTTGGAGGTGTCGGATAAAGAAGTGACCGAGTATTACACCCCGAAAGACCTCTTGGTGGGTGAAACAATCTTCATACTGGGAAGAAGGTATAGTATCATTCATTTCATTTATTAGAGGTATTCAACGTGCACTTTCTGAACCAACTGATTATATCAGCACACAACTTATAAACCAACTTAAATCTTTAACAAACACAACACCCAACCCCCTTTCCCCCCCGGTCGTTATTCCATCATTATTAGAGGAGATACCTTCATTTCAACCATGCTACTTTTTTTTTTTTTGACAGTACCAGGAATTGAACTCTGACCCTTAGCTCAGCGGACATACACTCTACCAACTGAAATAAGGTTTAGAATGGATAAACAGTTAGTTTATTAATCTTATCTTCTATCTATCTATAGTAATAAAAGGAAGTGTCTGTGTCTGTTTGTGATTCCCAGACAAATCTACGGCACGCAGAGATCTGAAATTTTTAACATAGGTGGACGGAAGGGGGGTCCGAATGTACCTCAAAGCAGGATTTTTAAATTTTTAATCAGCTTTTTAGCTAGGCTATTTTTAACAACATTTTGAAGAAAATATTGTTAATATGGTTTAGAATTACGTTTCAGAGATAACGTTTCCATTTGAAATTGGGCACCATGGGGAGGGGGTGGGGCGGCTTTTATAATTCTTATGCCACAGTGAGTCATGGGCAATGCCGTGCGGAATTGCTAGTTTAGAATAAAAATGACGTTAAAGGTGGCCACCTCAGTAAGCGAGAAAATGCCTCAACAGACGTTCAGCTCTAACGCAATTTTTAGTTCTACGATGCGTTATTTCAAAATATGGTTAACACCAAAATAAAGAACAAAGATTCCAAAAGGGCTCTTTTTCATTAACAACACTATATTTTGATTTTTATTAATAGAAAAAAAAGTGTGAGAATATAACATAAGTGTGAATGTGAGGAATGCCAGGCCTCCACCGTGGTTCGGATCCCACGTTAAACTGTAGGTCCTCCATTTCATCTCACAATCACCCTACCATTGCATATTAGCGTAAGTGCGTATAACCCGAACGGGTAGTAAGAAGCGGTGCTAATAATGATAATAATATAACATAAGCTCATTCTCAACTGCTTTTTAACCATATTTGTGGAGCTATGAGACTAGGCTCGACAAAAAAAAAAGGGCTTTAGATTCATCCTTCCTCTAACAAATACAGTAATTATTTTACAGGCTTACAACAGAACATTTCAAGATATTTGAGGAATAGCAGCGAACTTTCCTCTTTACCTTGAGATAACAAGTTTCATAGTTTTCTTTCTCCTCTCTTTTATTGACATGACAAAGGGTGGTTGTAGGTGAAGGGCGAAAGGGTGTTCAACCTTAGATAAAAGAGAGAAGTAGTTCCATAAAACGACACAAATCATTGTATTTAAAGTCGTGTGGCCTGACAACGGTTCGGTTTTTCGCCGACATTGTAAGTGGCCCTCTGTTTATCTTAACATTGGTCATAAAACGTTACATCAGCACTGTAGAGAAGATGTATAAGTAACTGGAAGCACATACAGCTGAAATCGAGCTATCAGAATCAAAATAATCTTTTTACTTATTAAAGCACAAGAAAATTGTCAAAATACAAAACTTTTTTTTTCTCGGCACTGCGGCTTAATACCTGTTCGGGATATAAGCTTATATACTAACTCGCTTTTCTCATTGGGGGCTCCACCCCCGAACCCCCAGTGAGTTTTCTTTGTAAGTGGATGAAAACTAATGTAATTCCAGCGTTGTTTTGAAATTTAAAAATGTGTGGAAAATTTACCTAAAATAAAAAAAAATCTAGCTCTATCTAATATATAATCGATGGAGATACGACAAAAAGTAATAGGACCAAACTTGTGGATCTCGCCAAATCCGTAGCTGCTGGTGCAATCCGTTTTTTTTTTATAGGTCTTACCGTTCAGCCACAAGAGACCTCCAAAGAAAAGTCCACACCAACTTTGAAGTTGCTCCGCCATTTTGAATTTTTTTCGGGGTTTAAAAATTAATTTTTTTGAAATTTTGGAGTTTTTCCGTCGGTTACAGGTTAGAAGCTATAAGTTTGCCAAATTTCAAGTTTCTAGCTCATCTGGAAGTGGGTAAACATTAATGTCAGTGAGTGAGTGAATCACCCATGTGGCTTTGTAGTAGTATAATTATGCTATGGTTTTAGGGATGAGGAAGGTTATATTTAGATAAAGTGTACCCCCATTTGCGTAGAGGGAGAGTTTAAAACAATTTTTTGAAAACTACCCTCATTACACCCGACCGAGATTCTAAGCTCGATCTCCCCCCGTCGTCAGCAGTCTAGTCTACTCCGAGAGTAGCGCCTTAGACCATGCGGCCACCGAAGCGGGTATTTTTAGTTTGATTGACATAGGCATGTTTTGTTTTTTCTCTAGGTTTCTGATTTATGACTGTGACTCCTTCACCAGAAAGTACTTCAAGAAGGTCCTTAACATCGAACAAGGGAAACCTATCCAAGTGTTTCCACCTAAAAGGACACATCCTAAACCTGTGAGTTGACATCATTTTATAATCGACTTATATTGAAGGTTCTCTTTGGTATCACTAAACATAAAAACCTTATGCAAGGCGAGATAAAAAGGAACCGGATTTTGATGACCTAAAAAATTATCATAAAATTACCAATACCATCTAAACATTCTAAAATAAATACTTCAAATTAAAAAAAAAAAGATCCAAAAATATGAACAAAAACTCGCAATAAATGGACACACGATGAAATCAAACATTCACTTTACAAATTAATGTAAAACTCAACAAAAAGCCTCTAAAAGTTAAACTCTTGTATTTTGCTAATATAACATTGATTTACAAATATCAGCTTCAGAAGCAATAGCTACCCCCTCCCAATGCAACCCTCTCCAACCTAGTTACAGTCTCACCAGGAATGTGTAATACCTCCTTCAGAAGTAATAGCTACCCTCTCCAGTCTAGTTACATTCTCACCAGGAATGTGTAATACCCCCTTCAGAAGTAATAGCTACCCTCTCCAGTCTAGTTACATTCTCACCAGGAATGTGTAATACCTCCTTCAGAAGTAATAGCTACCCTCTCCAGTCTAGTTACATTCTCACCAGGAATGTGTAATACCTCCTTCAGAAGTAAAAGCTACCCCCTCCAAACACAACCCTCTCCAGTCTAGTTGCAGTCTCACCAGGAATGTGTAATACCTCCTTCAGAAGTAATAGCTACCCTCTCCAGTCTAGTTACATTCTCACCAGGAATGTGTAATACCTCCTTCAGAAGTAATAGCTACCCTCTCTAGTCTAGTTACAGTCTCACCAGGAATGTGTAATACCTCCTTCAGAAGTAATAGCTACCCTCTCCAGTCTAGTTACAGTCTCACCAGGAATGTGTAATACCTCCCTCAGAAGTAATAGCTACCCTCTCCAGTCTAGTTACAGTCTCACCAGGAATGTGTAATACCTCCTTCAGAAGTAATAGCTACCCTCTCCCAACACAACCCTCTCCAGTCTAGTTACAGTCTCACCAGGAATGTGTAATACCTCCTTCAGAAGTAATAGCTACCCTCTCCAGTCTAGTTACAGTCTCACCAGGAATGTGTAATATCTCCTTCAGAAGTAATAGCTACCCTCTCCAGTCTAGTTACAGTCTCACCAGGAATGTGTAATACCTCCTTCAGAAGTAATAGCTACCCCCTTCCAACACAACCCTCTCCAGTCTAGTTGCAGTCTCACCAGGAATGTGTAATACCTCCTTCAGAAGTAATAGCTACCCCTTCCAACACAACCCTCTCCAGTCTAGTTGCAGTCTCACCAGGAATGTGTAATACCTCCTTTAGAAGTAATAGCTACCCCCTTCCAACACAGCCCTCTCCAGTCTAGTTGCAGTCTCACCAGGAATGTGTAATACCTCCTTCAGAAGTAATAGCTACCCTCTCCAGTCTAGTTACAGTCTCACCAGGAATGTGTAATACCTCCTTCAGAAGTAATAGCTACCCTCTCCAGTCTAGTTACAGTCTCACCAGGAATGTGTAATACCCCCTTCAGAAGTAATAGCTACCCTCTCCAGTCTAGTTACAGTCTCACCAGGAATGTGTAATACCTCCTTCAGAAGTAATAGCTACCCTCTCCAGTCTAGTTACAGTCTCACCAGGAATGTGTAATACCTCCTTCAGAAGTAATAGCTACCATCTCCAAACACAACCCTCTCCAGACTAGTTGCAGTCCTACCAGACAACTAAAGAGGATCCGAAGTTCATGGCCCACGTTATCTTCTCATCACAACATATGTTTATTCAACATGATTGCCTTAAAAAGCCTAATAATGCCTTATATATGCCAAAACATAACTCAAAAATGACAAGAAAATATGAGCCATTCCTAAATGACCACAAAAGAAATGACCCACAAATATATATTTCTACAACCAGGATATAACAGAGTTTATGTACATGTGAGTAACGCATGTGACGAACCAAAATAAAATATGACATGTTATCAAAATCTAGGTCCTGCTGATAATATTAAGTAGATAGAGATACTATTACACAAATATTAAATTCTTGCTGGCAACTTTTTGAATCGAACTTGATTCCCCTTGAAATTTAGGTCTAATTGATCTACCTGGCTATGCATTCAAGAGGATGGTTTTTTTTATTAATAATAATAATTTTATATATATTATATTCCACTTAAATAACTGCTGCTTTTTTACAGAAATAAAAATTGAATTTTTTTCAAAACAAAGAATATAAAGGAAAAAATTTCTCGACCCAAGTTAGTCTCCAATAAATATTTTTGAAAACAAAAATAAATTGTTCTTTGGTGACGTGTTGGTAGAAAGTCTTTAATGCAGGTCAGTTTGTTCCAGACCATCCCACCCCACATGGGATTCGGCACCCCGGAAGATTCTTTGCAATCCTGCCTGTCGTTGCAGCCCAAATCACCCAAGAAAGACATCGTCAGATATGTCTATAACGCCAATAAGGTGAGTTCAGTGGTCAGCGCTTCTTGGATGGATGTGTGCGAGTATAGGGATAGTTATTGTCAACTATGGAGTTGAGCTCACTTCATATGGGCTCTTATATCTCTGGACCTCTGATAACAATGAGAGGTGGAACTAGCTGAAGATAGGGATAAGGGTGTGATGAGGTTGACTGGATAGAACTAGCTCAAGGTAGGGATAGGGTGTGGTGAACTGGATAGAACTAGCTCAAGCAGGGTGGCTACAAAACATATTTTACAAAATTCCCTGACTTTTCCAGGCAACATTTTCAATTTTCCCTGACTACTTTTTTCCAGTTTTAATGGTGGATGATGACTTGTTTTATTTATTGTTGATCACATATTAAAAAAGTTTGTATCTGCTAAACATATAATTTTATCAGTTATTTTAAAAATTAAAATTTTATTTTATTAAAGTATTATTAACTTTTGTTTTAGTGTTTGGTTGCAAAATTAATGGGATTTTTAGACATATTTTTTGATTCCCTGACTTTTCCTTATTTTTAGTTAAATTCCCTGACATTTCCCTGTTTTCCCTGTCATCCAAAAATTCCCTGACTTTTCCAGGTTTTCCCTGTCTGTAGCCACCATGTCAAGATAGGAATAAGGGTGTTAATGAGGTGGACTGGATAGAACTAGCTCCAGTTGGGAATAAGGGTGTAATAAGGTGGACTGGATGGAACTAGCTTCAGACAGGAATAGATGGCGTACTTTTGTAAGTGTGGCAATTAACTGAGTTTCTAATGCCATAGAATAAGTGACTAAACCCTGATATTGTGTTACTCTATCCCCAGCACCTGAGGTACGAGGCGCGTCTAGACTGGGTTCATCCTGAAGACAAAGACCGCAAGTTCATCATCCTGTACTCCCTGTCCAACTGTCACCTGAGCATCATGGAGCCTCCAATCCGCAACTCTGGTATCATCGGTGGGAGGTTCCTGTCCCCTACCTTGGTGCCCAAACCCGGGACAGACCCCAGCAACCCAGAGTACTACACGCCCGCTGACATATACATAGGTAACTAGTAGCTCTGTGATCATTAGACCTCGCTTTCTCCATGACCTTATCTTTACTACAGTCTTAACATGTCTCCTTGTATTTCAAGTTGATATGTCTGCTATAAGTTTTCTCCTTGGATCTCAAGTTGAAACATCTCCTATAATCTTTCTCCTTGGATTTCAAGTTGAAACATCTCCTATAACTTTTCTCCTTGGATTTCAAGTTGAAACATCTCCTATAATCTTTCTCCTTGGATTTCAAGTTGAAACATCTCCTATAATTTTCCTTGGATTTCAAGTTGAAACATCTCCTATAACTTTTCTGTTTGGATTTCAAGTTGAAACATCTCCTATAACTTTTCTCCTTGGATTTAAAGTTGAAACATCTCCTATAACTTTTCTCCTTGGATTTCAAGTTGAAACATCTCCTATAACTTTTCTCCTTGGATTTCAAGTTGAAACATCTTCTTTAATCTTTCTCCTTGGATTTCAAATTGAAACATCTCCTATAATCTTTCTCCTTGGATTTTAAGTTGAAACATCTCCTATAATCTTTGGATTTCAAGTTGAAACATCTTCTTTAATCTTTCTCCTTGGATTTCAAGTTGAAACATTTCCTATAATCTTTCTCCTTGGATTTCAAGGTGAAACATCTCCTATAATCTTTCTCCTTGGATTTCAAGTTAAAATATCTCCTATAATTTCTCATTTGACTTGAAGTTTATTTTGTGCTTTGGTGACAAAGTTAAACAGAAAATAAATTATTACTATATTTAATGGTATATTATATTTATAGAGAATAACCGTTGCACACATGGTTTAAGACGTCACAATAGATACCACCCAAGGTCCTCGATTAATGTCAATATTCTCAGCCTTGCTATCTATGTACCCTCTGTAACCCAACTCTTGCTAACTAATGAAAATAAAATGTGTTCAAGTTAAACTTCAGATGGTATTTTTATTTTCTGTCTCAGATTGGCATTAGGGGGAAATGTTCAACCTCTCACTCTCTCCTTAATTAATTCTACTTTCATCATTTATTTTATTTTAATATGCTCATAAATGTACAATAATTGTACATCAAATAATATTGGCTATATATATAATTATTATAAACTAGTTTTTAGCATATAAGTATTAAATGTATGTTCTTTATTAATAAACGAGTTGAGTGTAAATAAAGGCACTGGCCTTTACTTCATCCAAATAAGGACATTTATTATTGTATGTCCTAATTGGTCAAATGAATATCTGACCCTATGGTGTAGTGGTCAGTGCAACTCGGCTACAAACCTAGGGGTCCCGGGCTCGATTCCCGGCTGGTACCTTGGGTATTCTTTCTCTTGAGAGGAACTATCCCAACGGTCTCCAGGGGTTGGCAAATTAGGCTTAAGACTCCGACTGACTCACACCTCCATATTCAATATCATCACATCATCTCGCTGCGGGTACTTGTAAACAATCTCCATAGGTGTACCCTGTGCAGAGAAAGAGAAAAACAAAAAGAGATTTTTTTAAAAATAAAGAACAAAAAATATATCTCAATACACCTGACGGGGATTTAAACTCCAATTTCCCTGACATCAGCAGTCTAGTTTACACAAGAGTGACGCCTAGATATAACCTCAATTCTGAGTTATATCTGTGCGGACAACCCTGGTGGTGTCGTATGGTTCGTGCCCATCGATGACCCGGTTATGTAACACAGTTTTTTTTAAACCTTTACCTCTTGATGCAGGTGCGGTTCTGGTGGTGTTTAATCACCGTTTCATCATCACCGGCGCCGACCTGTTTGTGCATCGCTACGCCGAGGCGAATCCTGAGAAGTTCCCACCAGAAGTTGTCGACAACATTCGCAACTATATGTTCTGCAATGGCTTACTGAAAGATGACATTGAACTTCGGTATGTTGGTATCAGTACGTAGTTCTCTTAAAAATATAATAGAGATAGGAATTAGATTCAGATATGTTTACACTAGAGATAGGACGTGCCAATCCTTAAATCCTGTAGTATTTGAGATTTGAGATTCGTAAAAATCTCAAAAAAGTATATTTTATACAATTATAAGGACATTGACTTGATACAACAATTTTAAGCAATTGGTAAAAGGAATTATATATACTTGTGTAGTTGAAAGTGACAAAATCACAAAAAAAGAACAACATTTTATTAATTGAATTTCTTATAAAGTGTTTTTTTTTGTCATTTATGGCATAATAGACATGGCAAAACAAAATACGAGTAAGATTTGTCAGTGGAACCAAGGCTTAAACTCTCTTTTTTTTCATATTTCCATTCTAATTAAAATTGTACATTTTTTTAGGATTCAAGATTCTAAAGAAAATATAGGATTCAAATTTGAGAAATTGTGGCCTATAAGATTATACTTGTCTCTAGTTTACATAAGATGATACGGGCTTTTTTTTTTATCTCTAGAAATTTATCTTTACCAAAATTAACTTTTATATAAAAATTAAAAGTAGTCTTAGATGACAACTGAAACCTTATCTTCGAATTCGGGTTTACATTAAAAAAAAATATTTTGTGTACCCTTGTGTTTTTTGTGAATTAGGTCATCACCCGATTTAGTGGTCGAATGGTCTAAAGGTGTCTCTCTCTCTTAATAGACTAGACTGCCAATGACGGGGAGATCGTGGTTCGAATCCCAGTCTGGTGTACTGAGGATGGTTTTCCCTAAATGGTTATCCACTCTCCTGCCACCAAAATGTGGGTACACTTCCTATAAATTCAACCTTTCTCATCCCTAAAAAACCTTTAGGGTTATACACAAATATACTGATTACTCTAACGAGTTGTGAGCCGCATTGCTAAAAAACAAATATCGAGTCGTCACCGATTGTGCGTTTGCCGATTTGTGCAAACGACTACCAACATTTAGTTTAGTTTTTAATTGAGTATCTTCTCGTAGGTCTAAGCAACAGGCAGAGGAACAAAGAGAGAAGGAAAGGGATCAAATGTGCACAGAGAACAACTCGCCCCACTGCGCAATCGAGGCGGCCCCGACCCTCACCCAGGAGTGTGAGTACCCCGACGCTCCATCTGAAAAACAAGACCACACTGATACCAACTGATGCTATCCAAGATCGATTAACCACATAAAAATAATACTAAGTCTCTTTATTTAATTTTTTTTTGCTTTATTTAATTTTTATATTAGTATATATATTTTATAAAATAAAACTGTACTTGTACCAATATATAATATTTTTTGTGAATTTAATATACAAGAGAAATTAACTATTCTAGTTTTGATATTAAGGTTAGGTGGAAGGAAAAGGAATTAAGGTTTTCTTAAAACTTTTTTTTTCTTACTAAAACAAATAAATTATTACTTCTGTAGATATGTTTAGTTTAACTTAATACATATTTCAATCTCAAGAGTTGTTAAATTTTATCATTGGTGTAGCGGAATTTGTACAGATTTTATTTTCTTTGTTTAAAAAGTTTCTGTGTTCGAATTTCAGCTATGCCCATGACAATTGCCTGAATTTTGATGGGAGGAGGTACTTCACATACACTGCTCAGTTACATAAACTCTGTCCATGATCCCTTTATTATAGAAATGTATCTTTTATTGGTCATATTTTTTGTCTTTTGGAATTTAAGGTCATATTTTCTTGGTTTGTATAATTTTTTTTAACCATTTTGAGGTATTTTTTAGTCATTTTAGGGCACTTGTGATGATTAAGTATAGAGTTTAGTTGTTAAAGGTTTTTCATTGTATTTTACATCTGTAAAGTGCATGTTTGATTTAGTCGTGTGCATTTAGTACAAGGTTTCATAAATATTTTTAGATCATTTTTTTTGAAAATTTGAAGAGATTCTATAGAATTTTTAAGGGTAATTTTATATAGTAGGGTTCCGCTCATATGGCAGGTTAAGTTCCAGAGACCTGCTTTAAAGGAGAAACATCTGTAAAGCAGAACATAGCTTCTTTTTTTTAATTTAAAATGTATATAAAATCCTGATTACATGTTTACACTAACATATACAAAATCCACAATAGATCTTTCAGCCGAATGAAAGCATTCAAACAAAAACAATAGAATTATCATTTGATAGTTTTCATAATTCAATAGTTCCCATCACAAATGTAAAGAGACTGAATTACCGACATAAATGGCAGCCAACGCCATTCACTGTGTGTGCCACGGCGAAATACGCCGGAGGAGCGAGACAAGCTGCAACACTAGTTAACACGTATATAATTGAAAACGGAACGTCATAGAGCGGGATCCTACTGGCCATCAACGTACTGGACCTGCTAATTATGAGATAATCAATAACTGTTGGAAACAGGTGACCTGATGGTCTAGGGGTAAGGTGTCAGACTTCTGTGCTGAGGGTCTGGGGTTCAATCCTCGGTCCCGGTACAGATTTATCTGATTGCCAAACCCTTCCTTCACCTCTGACAAGACGTGTATTAATCACAACTTGTGAATGTGTGGAATGCCAGGCCTACCACCGTGGTTCGGATCCCACGTTAAACTGTAGGTCCTCCATTTCATCTCACAATCACCTTATCATTGCACATTAGCGTAAGTGCGTATAACCCGAATATGTATTAAGACGCGGTGCTAATAATAATAATAATAATAATAATAATAATAATAATAATAATAATAATAATAATAATAATAATAATAATAATAATAAATAATAATAATAATAACAACAACAACAACTGTTGAAAGGAAACTTTAACTAAAGAACATATTTTCTAAAACAATATTTCATTTATTTTGGCTGAAAAATTGTAGAAAAAAATATATAGAACTCAACTAGAATTCTCTCCCTCTATATCTTAAATTTAAAAAATACTTCATCCCTTATGATACGGACATGAAAGATTATAGAAAACAATTTTTGGTAAAACCTTTTATTTGAACTTTTTTTTACACAAAATTAATATATATAATTATGTATTCAATCATCTTCTTCATTTACTTACAATATTCCACATTATTAAAATGGTTTTTTTCCCCTCGTGATCTTTAACAAAATAAGAAAAAAAAAAAACAATCAACAACAGAATGGCAAACATTTTTTTTTTTTAAAACTCAATTTACACAACAGGTAAATGTAGTCAACAGTAAACACCTGACTAAAATACAATTCTTAATAACCAACAAATTAATTAAATCTCATTTTTAACATTTTTATCTCTTAGTAACTAATCACAGCTAACACATAATAATGTATATTTTGGGGTTACTATTTGTCAATTTTTAAATGGATGTTTATGGTTCTATGAACATGTCATCGCTAATTTAACACAAGGTATCATAACTTGAGGTGACAATATGTTCAACATAGATTAGGGTAACAACTTTTTATTGAAAAGTGTTTAAAGGAGAATGTCAGGGCCGCCCTTATAGGTGTACGAACAGTGCGGCCGCACAGAGCTTTGCAATTACTTAGGTGACAGAGGGGGAAAAAAAAGTTGTGGTAAAAAAATATTTATTTTTGCACTCGTAAAGCAGGCTCTTTGTATAGGCAATCTAAAAACATATTCTCAGTGTATCAAAACAAATAAAAAAAAAGATTTGGTTTATCAAACGAAAGAAGAGAGTTCTCCATTTTAACTCCAACGAATCGAATTTGTCTTTCTGTGGTGGATAACTTTTTTTAAAAACATTAACCGATTTGATTAAAACTTGTCCCAATTTGTGCTTTGTACCTGTATACAGATCAAGTTTGTTGGGGAGAAACTCGAACAAAGGGTTGGAGATAAATCAACCCTTATATGTATAAAAACACTATTTCTAGCACTGAATAGTAAATGTATTTACCTTTTAAGACATTTCCCGATACCTTACCTGTAAGAAACACATGCTTAAAATTAAATACTAATTTTAATAAATTTTATAATTATATATATATATATATATATGTATATATATTTTAAACAATTTGTATGTATGCTTTCAAGAAAATATTCATTCTAATTAAGATAAAAATATTTTACAATGTAGAATCATTTTTGCAGGTATTTAATATGCTTGGGCATCTAGGTAGGATCTCCTGATTTCAGTGGGTTTT
Source organism: Timema podura (assembly GCA_033556935.1). Lineage (NCBI taxonomy): Eukaryota > Metazoa > Arthropoda > Insecta > Phasmatodea > Timematidae > Timema > Timema podura. The sequence goes on along the minus strand of JAVRXN010000014.1, from coordinate 8,480,969 downwards.
GGCTCTCTGTATCTTGCTTTGCTAATTACCCTCAATAAGTATCTGACCGAGATACGAGCAGGGATAGGTCAGTTTGCATGATTATAATAGGATGTCACCCAACTAAAACAAAAGACGACCAAGATTCATCGTTTCTGTTTGAATGTCTGGAGCTTGCGAAAGTAGGGAGAAACGTTGTATCGCACACCCATTTAAAGATGGCACCACATTGTCACCAAAGCCAACTATTAAACATAGCTTCAGTACAAGATGTTGATAAAGCAAATCGTTAGATTAATTTTTAAAACCTCAGCAGCAAAATAAGTACATTTTCCAAGGGCTTTACTTCCCCTCCGAAGGAAGATGTGCTACTGATATTTATCGCTAAAGAAATATTTGTTGACCTTGGCTGGACTTTAACTCACGAACATCGGATCCTGAGGCGAGCATTTTACTCCCAAGACCATTGAAGAAGACTATATTTTATTTTATTTTGGTTTTTTCCTTCTAGAAAGGCGGTAACAAAAGTATTTGAGAAAGGTAGATTTTAAGGAATATATAAAAGATGTAAAATGTATTAAAGCAAAAGTAAAGTGGAGAAGTGATGGGTGACCGTGGGACCTTTGATAGTCTCACTTTAGAACCAAGACTTTGGGAGAAAACAGGCACAATAATATTGTTTGTAAGGTATTCCATAGCGATGGTTAGGCCCAGACATACTTGATTCTGTAGACAGAGCATAAAATATTATATAATTGTGGAATTCTAGTAAATTGAATTAATGGAACACTTCAATGAAAAACCTCTTTTCAAATTTTCCATATAAATTTATTTATAAAAAAAAAGTTAATGTTTGAATATTGGGGAACAATGACTTGAGAAAAGTTTAAAAAAAAGTTTTTATTTTTTATTTGAGGTATTTAACATGCACTTTCTGAACCACCTGATTATATCAGTACATGAGAATTTCTATGAGCGAGCACGAAAAGGCCTACCAATTTTGTCGGGAAAGGTATTTTCACATACCTTCCAGGGTTATTTTACATTTCATAACCGACATGACACCGACAGCCTTGCTTCCCCTCCGCAGGAAGTTGTGCTTCAGATTTTTATCGCTCAAGAAAAAAATCTGTCGTACCCGGATGGATTTTGAACCCACAAACATTGGGTCCTGTGGCGAGCACCACTTTACCATAATACCACAGAGATCGACTAAAGTTAAAAGAAAGTCAAATAGTATAATATAGTAAAAACAAATAAAATAAAAAATCTAGCTAAAAAAATATGTTTCTACTGAGGATGTTTCATTAATATTAAGTGTGTTAATACAATTTTTAAAAACCTGCTAATTTCTATAGTGTTTTATAGTAAACATTTTATTTGTGTATTTTTTTAATGTTTGTATTTTCTTAATTATTTCTTCTTTGACATTCAATGATAAACGTAGAGCCAAACTTTTTAACATTTTAACAACAGTCAAAGTACCTTTGCTTGGCACAAATAAGAGAGAAATCTTGTAATAATAGTTGTCGTGCAACCTTAGAGTATTGATATTTTTATGGAACTTATGAAAAAGCCAACATTGTCTGGACTTTATTATTACATATATGTACCAAATTATAACATACTCATGTATGGATATATGCCTGACTTTCCAAAATGGAGGTGGTTAGAAAACAAATTATTAAATTATCTGGAAAGAGGTACAGGAAAGGTGGATGCAAACATATAAAAGGGAAAGAACCCACAATATGGCTGTTACAATTAAAAGAAGAACAGAGTTCACACTTTACAATGCTGCCACTGGACAAATAGGTAACGGCTGCCACCTGAAGAAAATCAATCGTTTCCGCAGAGTCCCCCGACCTAGGTTTCATTCTATCGAAACTCATCAGGAGGGAGTCTGAAACGTGCAACGCAACTTCCTAAACGAGGCAAAGAGAAAAAACCAGAAAAGGGAGAAAAAAAAGACCTTAGTAAAGAATGATAGGACACTTAGATAGACACATTTAGAAGTAATTTTTTTTTCTGCAGCACTATTGTCAAGAAAGGTTAATCCATTTAAATACAAGCATACAATGCATGTGTGGGAGTAGCTAAACTCTTGTAAGTGTGCAAACTATTTTCAAACAAATCAGTCAACTAAATTATATGTTCAATAGGACTTAAAACTTATCTATAAAGAAAGTACAATTGGGGTTAGGAGGCTGGGAGACGTGATCCCCTATTCTCTCACCAGGCACACGCCCATTAATCTTCCTGCTCTAATTTATATCATATTTACTGTAAGGCTACAGCCATACTTGCAATCATGAGGGCAGCGCATTTTGCCTCGTTTTATACAAGGAGGGCCATTCTACTCGACTACCGCCTAGCGACGGTGATTTTATCACAAACATGAGTGACTGGGTCAACCATGCAAAATATTTACTTGAATATAAGACGACCCCCACAAAAATTATCTTATGTTTGTAGGAAAAAGCACATATTAGACTTGACGATCCAAATTAATTAGGAATTAAAGTTTATAATATATAACACATTATACGGATCAATATATTTTATTAAAACAATTAAATCATACTTGTATTAGAATCCTGTCACTGTCTGAAACTAAGAGAGGGTGTATCAGCAGCTGAAAGCTGGATATAAAAGCTTGACCTTGAACAGCAAGTCGACAAACTAAGCTCTAATATAAAAATATTGACTGTTCCCTAATACTGCTAACAAATACACATTGACGCTGGCAATCTTTTTATTTCAAATACGTGAATTTAAGATGGTTCACAATTTTGAGGAAACTGAATTCAGAAGGGAAAAACACTTCCATCTTCTAATCGGGTGAATACGATAAGGAACAGCTTGACAATCTGGTCGCAAGTATGCCAGTGAACTAAGGCTTTAATGTAGTCTTACATCAGTGTTGCCAACTCTAGTCTCTAGCGATAGTACATAGACCTGAAATGGAGTGTATTTTTACCGGTAGGATACTACTGTCTGACATTATAATGATAAAGCCAACAATTTTCATTTAAAAAAAAAGAAGAAATTTATGTAAAATTTGTTACTTTATAGCAGGGCCACAGGATATTACTTTTAAAAAATATCCTAAAATTGGATTGTACAGGCGGTGAAATTATATCAAAAGTAGTATCCAGATCGTACAGTTGGCAACACTGTCTTACATCAACATTTGGTTTCCCCTGAAATTCCTCATCAATTCCATGCCTACCCACTTTATTTAAGGTTATGTGGTGCACATAATAACATTTTTACTTTCACTACACCTACAGTTAGAGTGGAAAATTTTTTATTTTTATTTTTTTTAAATGTATTTTAAGCTCGTCATTTATAAATAAGAGTTTATTGTAAAAGACAAATATTCATCAAATCAAAAATATTACATCGAAAAACAAAAACCTATTAATGCACTTTCACACTAGTAACAAATATTTAACATTTTTTTTTTTTTTTTTTTTTTTTTTTTTCAAATTTAATGCTATACTTTAAGGGAGGCCACACACTTGTCTAGCATTTGCAGATTTTAAATACCAGCCGGGCCACTCGCCCGCTACATGGAGGTTAGATCAAGGTAACATATTACTAATGTACACATGTATCACGAATTTCACCCATTGTCTTGCAGGAATCTTAGCTTTATAGATTTTGTCAGGTGTTAAGACGCTTGTACACGCTACTGCGAGTGCTTCCCTTGAGAAGGACATGGTCGCTGTCAGGTGTTAGACGCTTGTACACGCTACTGCGAGTGCTTCCCTTGAGAAGGACATGCTCGCTGTCAGGTGCTAGACGCTTGTACACGCTACTGCGAGTGCTTCCCTTGAGAAGGACATGCTCGCTGTCAGGTGTTAGACGCTTGTACACGCTACTGCGAGTGCTTCCCTTGAGAAGGACATGGTCGCTGTCAGGTGCTAGACGCTTGTACACGCTACTGCGAGTGCTTCCCTTGAGAAGGACATGCTCGCTGTCAGGTGTTAGACGCTTGTATACGCTACTGCGAGTGCTTCCCTTGAGAAGGACATGCTCGCTGTCAGGTGCTAGACGCTTGTACACGCTACTGCGAGTGCTTCCCTTGAGAAGGACATGCTCGCTGTCAGGTGTTAGACGCTTGTATACGCTACTGCGAGTGCTTCCCTTGAGAAGGACATGCTCGCTGTTAGGTGTTAGACGCTTGTACACGCTACTGCGAGTGCTTCCCTTTGAGAAGGACATGCTCGCTGTCAGGTGCTAGACGCTTGTACACGCTACTGCGAGTGCTTCCCTTGAGAAGGACATGCTCGCTGTCAGGTGTTAGACGCTTGTACACGCTACTGCGAGTGCTTCCCTTGAGAAGGACATGGTCGCTGTCAGGTGTTAGACGCTTGTACACGCTACTGCGAGTGCTTCCCTTGAGAAGGACATGCTCGCTGTCAGGTGTTAGACGCTTGTACACGCTACTGCAGTGCTCCCTGAGAAGGACATGCTCGCTGTCAGGTGTTAGACGCTTGTACACGCTACTGCGAGTGCTTCCCTTGAGAAGGACATGCTCGCTGTCAGGTGTTAGACGCTTGTATACGCTACTGCGAGTGCTTCCCTTGAGAAGGACATGCTCACAACTGGCACATGACAGGTGAGTTTGCGATGGCCGCTCCAACTCGCAACTGACGTCTGGAACCCGCTAGAAGCGATCATCTCGCAAATATTATACAAGTGTGCGACCCACCTTGCTGTGGTAATTAAAGCGTCGATTGAGACAACATTGTAAGTTATATGCGATGTTATCCAATAATTCTTAAAAAAAAATAGTGTAGGATCCTACGCAGCGGCATAAGTCTCCAATTTTTTATTTGTGGCAAGTAATGTTTCATGCCTAGAATAAAATGTGTCGCTCAATGGAGGTCTTAGGTAATAGAGAGTAATGATGGTGATAACCAGGTCAGTGTTATTATTATTATTATTAGCACCGCGTCTTACTACCCGTTCGGGTTATACGCACTTACGCTAATGTGCAATGGTAGGGTGATTGTGAGATGAAATGGAGGACCTACAGTTTAACGTGGGATCCGAACCACGGTGGAGGCTTGGCATTCCACACATTCACAAGTTGTGATTAATACACATCTTGTCAGAGGTGAAGGAAGGGTTTGGTAATCAGATAAATCTATGCCGGGACCGAGGATTGAACCCCGGACCCTCAGTACAGAAGTCTGACACCTTACCCCTAGACCACCAGGTCACTGTTAAAATACCGGTTGGGTTTACTGACGTTTATTTTCATAAATGGTTTCCTGTTTCCTTCGCACAAATACGGATACAGTGTCTCAAAATTCTACTTTCCTCGCTTTTTCCCTGCACCATTAGTACCATCAGATAGCGCCACTGAGTCATGTAAGACATGGTGCTAAAAAAAAATAAGTGTGATAAAAAGTAATGCCACAATGACAATCAACCAATAATGTCCCTTCACCTCTGCGATACTTTGTTTTAACGTTGTTGTCTAATTGTGATTTCGAATCTATTTAGTGGTTCGCATTTTATCTTGAAGTTGTAAGTGCTTAAGCACTATCACACTAAGACACCAACATATTAAATAGAAAGAGAAGGAATGAAATAAGTAGTTACCACTTGTTTATCTACTGATAACGCCTCCCCTCTTCTTCCGACATGAATACACACTCACTCTACAAGTGAGCACAAACCTTTTGGTTTTAATTTTTAAAATTATCTATTTCTTGTTTCCTATTGGACAAATGCTTCCCCTGACTTTTTTTTAATCTACATCCTGGTAGGAAGATTCCTACAGGACATTTTCAACAATACACAAAATAACATCAGTTTTATACTATTAAAAAAAATTGTTTAAAAAAAACTATTTCAGATAAAAAAACCGGTAAGACTATTATTAGATTTATTTAAGGTGTGATCGAAGGGGATGCTAAAAAAAAAGCCAGTGGTTTTCCAGTTTTTATGGCAAAACTTTTTTTTTTGCCAAAATCAATAAGATATTTCTCCAGTACTAACATATAATTTAATTTTCTTCACACGATTACCTCATAATTTCTTGAATGTTTGTCAAGGGTGTTCTGGAATTTAATGACCACTTTTTCTCTTCATTTAAAAAGTTTGTTAGATAATGCCACCATTCTCATTAGACAGAGATTCAGGAACTGTTGATATCAACATATGAAGAAAATTATTAAACTCTATGTTTGTACTGGAGCAATATTTATTTATTTTGGCCAAAAAAAATGGTTTTGCCATAAAAAAAACTGCCAAAACACTGACCTTTTCTCGCGTACCCTTCCATCTCATCAAATTTATGTTTTTTTAGTTTCAATATTATATCTTTAAAACTCTTTGAATAAAACACAGATACACTAACACTGGAAATTCTATCTTGACTTGCAGTGATGTCACACAAAGGCAACATCTTTAAATCAAGGCTGTAGCCAGCTAATAAATTTAGGGGGGGTTTGGTGGGCACATCCCCCAATTGACGGAGGCTAGAAAAAATTCTAAATAAAAAAATAGTTCTAGAAGCTATCTGAAGTGTTTTTTTTATGGCAACACTACCCCCTAACTACCGGAGGCTAGGACAAATTCTAATTATTAAACGGATCTAGAAGCTCTCTAAAGTGTTTTTTTTATTGTACCATAACCCCCTAAATGATGGAGGCTATAGGAAAAACCTCTATATTTAAACACCTCTAGAAACTCTCTGAAGTGCTTTTTATGGTAACACAGCCCCCTAATTTGTACTTGTACCTTAATTTTGATATTATTGGAACCATAAATAAAGCCATATATTTTGTTCATAAAATTTCAGGGGGGGGGGAGGGTTGAACCCTGAAAACCCCCCCCTGACTACGGCCTTGCTTTAAATGCTAAGAGGATAAAATGATTTAGTCTTTGGAAGAGAGTAACGAATTTGGGTAGCATTTTAAAGGAAGAACAAAGTGTTAACTGTTGCATTTACTAAAAAATAATAGATAATAATAATAATAATAAACAAGAATATAAAAGAAAGTGTTACAATTAGCTCGGTGCAACAAACATCACTCTATAAAATAATGACTTACATTGTTGTTCCATCAGACACTTCAATTCTTGAACATCTTATCTTTACCAAACGCTAAAATCTCATTCAATCCATATTCCTTCTTTTCAGGAGAGCAAATTCAATGCCATACGAGTCGTACATCATCTAAGAAATAAATCTCAAATACACACATTTTTTTTTTGTGAACCCTTAAACCTAAGTTAATTCATGTCTCTCTACAGGCCAGCGTGAAGAAGTGCACTTAAAAAATCTTACAATGTGACCAGTCTCGAAAGTCATATTTCAAAACCCATTTCAAAAGTTAAGCCTAAAAGTAGGACTTTGGTTAAATAGAACATGTAAAAAAAAATATTTTTGATGGCAATTCTTCTATTTTCACCATTAAAGACGATAAAACTGGCAAATGTGACAGCGATAAAACATTTTACACCCTTAATAGGGCCAATGATAGGAATCCCGAAATTTGGACTCGCCACAAGAAAAAAATTATTTTTCTTTCAGATCCGAGAGCTGAAAAATATATTTCGTAATCTCAGGAACTCCGGGAAAGTTTCTTAATACACTTTTAACTATTAATTAAATTAAATATTGCCCTTAAGGGCCTTACACTTAAATATTCCATTACAACTATTCCTACTCAAATGATTTTACTACCGTAATTAAAATATTTTGCTTTTTTTCAAATGGCAAATTTTAAGATTTAATATTTAATTATTAAAGGTGGAAGGTATAGGACTCTATAAGGAAAACCAAATATAATACAATTACCTCAAAGCGAAAAGAGGTTTTTCTTATAAAGATATTTAATTATTTGTATTAGCTGTTTGAAAAACCTCAAAATACAATTTAAAAATATATATTTCGTCACAACATAGTTGGCAACGGAAGAAAACGTTATTACAAACCCGCTAATTCGAAAACAAATCTATCATAGTGTTTTTTTTCCATGACCCATAAATGTGTATATCAAAATATAGACAAATCTTGCCCTATTTTTAACCCAACTTGATATATTCAGCTTTGATACCTGAATTTAATCCCCTCATATAGAAAAAAAAACCTATAAAATAAGTAATGAAGACAATAAATGAGAATTTAAATTCCTGAAATTAAAAATGAGAAATTTTCTGTTCTCGATTTCACCCGAAATAATATATTATTTCCTGATCCCGAGCCCAATCATAAATGTCTGCCTTGCACATTCCAAGTTCCTAATTTTTATTATAATTATTATTTCAAATTCGAATGTTATTTTAAAAGACCATCACAGAATCAAGTTATCAACTATAACTGGACAGAAAAGTTTTCCCCAACTTGATTTCATACCTTATTATTTTCATAGGCCTTGATAACATAAAGTTTGATAGAACTGTCAAGCATTCTTTATTCTTCTATTCATTTAGTTTTTTTAGTGACATTACCCTACAATAATGTAAAGTAATTGATAGTGAAGAAAGCCAACCTGAAAGGCTAGTTAGGTTAGGCCTAGATAGAAAAAAACACTTCTCTCTTAATTTCTGCTTTACTTTTATTAAACTATTACACTTCACAGATTGTTTTAAATTTTCGGATATATTCCTTTATCATTTGAAGAGAGACATTGAAAACACACAAAGATAGGCTATAGAACTACATGTTTCTAGAATGATTTGAAATATGTAGCTAAAAACTTACAGTGTTGCCAAAAGTTGCTGAAAGTTATAAATAAATAAAAAATTTGTAATGCATAATATGCATACATATATATATAATTAGGCTTGCCAGATTTCTGAAATGTTCAACCGGGACACCGGAATGCCGAAATTTAAACATTTTATTTCTTACATGTTAATATTTATATATAAGTTACTTAAGTAAGAAAAAACACTTTGAATGAGGAATAAAAATTTGAACTATATTTACATGTACTTTTCATTGGCTAGGACTTTTTTTAGAAAGTCTTTTTTGGTTTTAATCTTGTTGTAAAAATCTTCACAAGCTAATCCGATATTAATTTTACATGTCATCAAGCCTTGAACCGTAGATTCCTTCATTAAACCCCTATCATCAGTCCATGCGTTGTTCATCAACGAAAATACTCTCTCAACTGGTGCTGATGTCTCAGGTAAGCAGAAGGCATACTCAACAATCTTGATCAGATTGGGGGCTTCTATGTGATTCTCCTTGAAGTGACCAAACAGCCTGAGCCATTTTTCTTCACTTGAAATAATCACATCTCTGGTAGTCTCTTCTTGCTTCCACTGTTCCCAATTTGACTGCAAATACTCCTTAGCAAGCAAAAGTTCGTCAAACAGCTAATCATTGTTTATTTTCATATCGGGTATATCAAGACTGCGATTAATAATTTCAGCAGAAGTTTCGGCGTTTTCCCAATCAACAGCATTTGTTTTGGTCAGATTGACCCATAAAACTGTTTAAACGTTTCCAAAACTATTTTCACAGAAGTCCAAGTATGCAATGCATCTTTCATAAAAGCCATCAAATTCTTCTTTCACTCTGTTACGGACTTGCTCATATAGATTCCTGTAGATGTTCTTTGCGCCCATAGGGATAAAGTTTGAAGCCTTTCTTTCTGTCAGGTTTCTTTTGAGATCTTTATGAGCTTCAGCAACCTCAAAAGCTGTAGTGTTATCTTTTTCCATTCCCAGGATGGCCTTGTTAAACAGTGCAAGCTGTCCGTGGACACAAGTAGTGCTCGCCCGTTGAATCAGTAAACAACTTTTTTATTGTTGATGAGCACATTTCTTGGTCTAAAAAAAACCACTTTCAGACCTTCAAAAATCTGTAAAATTCTTTCCAGAGCGGGCATCATTGATAGAAACCGGGTGTTCCCGTGTTGAATGAGTTTACGGTACTGTATCTCGGCATATTCACACAATTCTTTTAGTTTAGTTACACGGACTGTATATATATGGAAGTATTTATAAATCTTCACCAGTATGGCCTCAATATCGATTGGGAGACTGTCTACTGCAGTTTGCACACAGTTGTGCACTGTGTGCTCCACATCCGATTCCATTGACTTCCCGTCCTAGGATATTCTTGAGTCAATGGAAAACATTGTTATTCCCTGCTATTTTCACACCACCGAAGTTAGTGTTGCAGTTATCTCCACAAAAGCCAACTACTTTGTTGTTCAAATCGTTTTGCAACAGGACAGAGCATAAATGATTTGTAAGAATTTCAGATGTTTCACCCGCCACAGATTTGAAATCTAACAACTTTACTTGCACACCTGAATTAGGATTAAAGTAGCGCACAACAATTGGCACAAGTTTTATATCCTTTCTGTTTGATGCATCCATACTTACAGATACGTAGTTTGACTTGGTCAAGTCTTCTTTAAGCTCTTCTTGAGCTAAAGGAGCTATGACATTTAAAACTATTGCCTCACAATTAGTTTTTCCGAGTGAGAATTTAGGTTCAAAAAACCTAGAAATTAGTTTTGATGAACAAGAAGTCGAATTGAAACTTAGGCTATGGTTTGCTGTGTGGTAGGCAAATGTCGCTTCTTTCGCTGCTAAGTCTAAGTTATTTTCATTAGAACTCGCAGTCTTAAAAAAACTGGTCAGTTTTGATGAGCTAGCAGCACATGCTAAACTCTTTTTGTGTTTACTCGACTGCAAATGATATTTTATATCAGATCGACCACCGTGAGCAACCGAAAACTCAGAATTACAATGTGAACATTTAACTCTATCGTCTTGATGTTGATTACTAGTACCAGTACATACTTTCTTCAAAAAAGGGAATTCATTCTGTAAATCCTCGGTGAATTTACACGACCGTTTTGGCATTTTAATAGAGAACGCATAAACTTTCACTTAAAACATAAATAAAACAGCGCTAGCTCACTAACACAACAGGGGACGAGGACTGACAACTGACTGACTTATCTCAATCGCAAGCGGCTAGCGCCGAGGTGGGCGAGTCCAACGTTATTGCACACGAGAGGGTGTAGCATGAAGCGAAATCTCTTCTGGCGCTAAAGCTACACTCCTTAGTGCCCAATATTGGACTCGCCCGGAGAGCGGGACGGCGAGACAAGACGATACGATGACAATATTATTGGCAGACTATCACTCTTCCACAGTTTTCACTTTTCATACAGTACAGTGAAATAATTGACAAAGTATTTATCTTAAATAATCCTCACAGTTGATTATTTTTAGACTTTTTGGTAATATATTATAAGAACTATTATCAAATTTAATTTTTACCGGGACGTGAAGTAAACCGGCCGGGACACCGGGACTTTGTCTGAAAACCGGGACTGTCCCGGTCAAACCGGGACGTCTGGCAAGCCTATATATAATGCAATAATTGTAAAAAATTATAAATAGGTATATAATTATATATATATATATTTTTTTTTTTATCTCAGATTTAAACCAGAAATTTTTTTTTTACAATTGTTTCATATATAATATCTTTTAAATAAAAAATAAAATGATTTTTATTTATTTTCAAGTATAGTCTTTGTTAGTCTTAGTTATTTTTTAATTATTAATTCTCAGCAAGCTATTTATCTTTTCAAACCTCATTAAATTACTTCAATTTGGCAACACTGCATGTTTTCAGTTACATATTTCAAATCATTCTATAAACATGTAGTTTTATAGCCTATCTTTGTGTTTTTTCAATGTGTCTCTTCTAATGATAAAGGAATATATCCGAAAATTTAAAACAATGTGTGAAGTGTAATAATTTAAGAAGAGAAGAAATGAATAGAGAAATGTGTTTTTCTATCTAAGGCCAACTTAACTATCCTTTCAGGTTGGTTTTCTTCACTATCAATTACTTTATAGTATTTTACAGTGTTTCTACATTGTCTTATTATACATTTCCAAGCCATTAGGCACTAATTCATTTTACTATTTAGTTAAGTATGATAGAATTGAAGAAAATTGATGACAAATATTTGTGTTTCAGTTTCTAATATTCCATCATATTTATTTAATGACATAATAATGAATATATTTGTTTCAAACATGATAATTAATGTATTGTTACACATTTAATACTTTCAAAGAATATTAGTTCCAAATTATCTTTATATGTATTAATAGTTTTAAAAGCTATAAATTTACTTGATGAATTAAAAGTTAAAATAAATATAAAGCACATAAGCTTCATAAAATGGAAATAGGTTGTCGTACCATGCCAAATGTCAATCAGTTTACTAGATTCAAATGTTAAAATAGATGTTTAGACTTCACAGTCGAAAAATCAAAGCTGTGTCAATTTATTATTGAAACCTTTAATGATCCAAATTGTTTTCCAAGAAGATATTTTTTGAACATGCCAATAAATGTGTGACGTTAAAACCAGATAGCAATGTCCTTATATAAATTGCATTACATTCTTAAATCCTAAATGTAAATTCCTCATCATACCAACTGCGTGGAAAAACTCTTTAACCTTATACTAATTCAGTTCACTCAACAAAACATTTATTATTCTAATACTGTTATTTTCTACACATACCTACTTATTTTTATGTGGCTATTTAAAAAAAATAGCTCGCATGCGTGCACACACACACACAATTACTATTTTAATTACATCACCAAGGGTGGGGGGGAAGCAGTGAATCTGTTCCTCACAAAGAGTCAAGAGAAAAGTGACATTTTATTTTTTTAAGAATCTTTTAAGTACCGCTATTCATAGTTTGATTTTGTGCAATCTGTTCTTCCATTTTGTCCCAACTTTTCACACTTATTTTTTATCAAGGATTTAAGATTAGACGTCTTGATCCTCGAACTATATCACATGACAATTACTTAACACAACCTAAAGACAAACAAAAGAATTTCCTAATACTGCGCTAAACACAAAAACGATTCATGTTTAAGAAGCTATACGACATATTTTGTTGAACATTATCTTTGTTCCTATGCACGAATCCAAGGTCAGCAACAGTAAAGAGGGGGGTCGCCGCCTTACCCTTATTTATTGAAACTTGGTCCTAAGTATCTTCCGCCCATAGCCAAAAAAAACAAACCAATTTTAAAAACCAAATTTGGGGATTTTGGGACTACTAGAGTCTCAAACATAATTCCTGAAATAGAGGTTATCAAGTTACGGTCACATCCAAAATATCTTGCGACTCTTCATAACCTTGGGCTGTACCCTTTGTTTAACATTCAAGGTAACAAGCTTACCTTGAGAAGTTAAACCATGGCCAAACTTATAAGACAGGGGCCACTGCCGTCTTCGAGCTTCAGTTCTGTCAGAAGCTTATTTGCATAGTACGAACCATTTTGAAGAACTTTACAGACCCACCCCATTTTCTTCTACTCTGTCTTCTTGAACAGTTCATAACTACTTACTCGTACAAAGCACAAGACATATCAGCATCCTCCTCAACAGACATCTTTTACTCAACTGAACTCAGTACTGGAAACAAATGTTTTCATCAGGTAGTCTGGACGCGGAAACAATGTTTCTTTGTTTGCCAACAATCTGTTTACTATGTTGACCAAAAGTTAGGAAACAGTTGGCCAACAATGTTTCCAAGAGCATACTAAACTTAAGACCACCAAGGTTGATGTAAACTGTTAATGATTTATAAAACAAAATGCATAAGCCAATGGATAGCATTCATCAAAATATTCATTATTCTAAATATAGAGTTGAGATAGGGCTAGCGAGTAATTTTTAATAATGAATAAAAATATTCAGTAAAATTACCACATGAAATAATCATTGGAATTATAGCACTACATAATTTATTACAAGCTTTACTAAGGTTAAGTACATTATATTACTAAAAAAACACTCGTTACCTGAAATGAGCTTGTGTTTTGAACCATCAAAAATACATCTAAAATAATAAGTGTATAAAAACTTACTCAGAAAAGGTGCAGGGATTTACCTTAAATATAAACGTTACATGTATATATGTCATGTTAAAATCTATCGCCCCAAAAAAAACAATTATGTCTATATGTCGCAGTAAAACATGTTCTAGACGAATGACAACCAGATAGTTTGGCGTTTAGTGGGTCAAGGAAGAACATGATTAAACAAGTCGAGGGCTTAACATAGGACCCTCGAAAATAAACAAGATGGTGGTTAGTTACTGTCTACGTATCAGACTATAGGATTAACATTGATAGTAAGATGAAAAATAATGTGATGACGACTTTGAAATATATTAAAACAATGCGAAAATGGTAAAATAATGTAAAGTTCACGATAAAGGAAGATTTCCAAATATTATAAATCCTGTGTAGCTGTGAAAGTGATCACACAAAAGATTAGTGTTGATAATGTAGAGAAAAGGTTTTTTTTCTAATAATACTAATCACCATCATCATCATCATCATCATCATCTTCACCATAAACTATTTCAAGCTTGTGGTCTGGGCCAGTCTAGAAAAACCCCAACTTCCGTCTCCAAGAAGTAGTCGGTCATTTTTAAAGAACATAACCTCAATAATCTAAAGTATGGCCGTGTATAGTTGAATTAAGATAATTATTATATAAACTTTAATTTCAAAAGATGTAATCGAGTAAGGAAAAAAAAACTATCATTATGGTATTGCATGGATATGAAACTATATTAAATTCTTTTAAATTATAAATCCTTGAGTTCGGTGTATGCCAATTATAGCTGGGATTTGTATAATGAGAAAATGTGTCTGAGCAAATAATTTACCTATTTAACCAAGTGGTACGGTCATGTGAGGATAACGGAGGAGAAGAATGCAATGAAGATGCTGGATATTAAAGAAGGGCACAGGAGGCTAAGAGGAAGATGAAGGGGAGTGCAGAAAAGTGTGGAGGAGAGAGAAGAGGTGGTGAAGATAAAGGAGAAGTTAAGAGAGGCTTACGTTCCAAACAGATGCGAGTAGTGGCTGAACACTGTTCATGACGATGATGACGAAGAAGTGAACCCAGCCCCAGAGGACTTACTACAATACCATCAGTAACCAAACCAGTGGTTTATAAGTAGAATAACAGATGTCAGGTTTATAACTGAAAAAGTACAAGTGCGGACCTTACAGTCTGAGAGGTAAACAGTACATTGGGAAGAGTGTGTTAGTTCTAAAGCGCTGTGGCGCGAAGGATCGCCATACAAGCTGCGCTGAGTCCAGCCGCCAATGGTACAGTCACCACCCAGGCATAGATTATGTTCCTACAACATAAACATAAGATATTCAAGTGATGACCAACATGAGTCAACTTCACAGCCGATCAACCGGGACATTAGACACAAAACTACGTTCAAACCAGAAAAGTATCAAAGTGGGGTTTTCTGCATTCTTAATTAGAAAACAGCGAGCTTGAGATCATTTTAATAGTATTTTTTAGTAATTATTTTTCAAGTTTTCTTTCTTAAAATATGGTAGAACAGTTTCACTGGTCTCAATTCCACTGTTTTTTTTAAGAATAACAATACAGCAGTTTGTAAAACAATGTATTACCTACTTAAGCTAGATGTTATCTGTGGGGTGAGATGGGCTCTTAAGACGTCTGGTTCTAGCTGTATTACCTACCTAAGTTAGGTGTTATCTGTGGGGTGAGACGGGCTCTTAAGACGTCTGGTTCTAGCTGTATTACCTACCTAAGTAGGTGTTATCTGTGTGGTGAGACGGGCTCTTAAGACGTCTGGTTCTAGCTGTATTACCTACCTAAGTTAGGTGTTATCTGTGGGGTGAGACGGCTCTTAAGACGTCTGGTTCTAGCTGTATTACCTACCAAAGTTAGGTGTTATCTGTGGGTGAGACGGCTCTTAAGACGTCTGGTTCTAGCTGTATTACCTACCTAAGTTAGTGTTATTTATGGAGAAAAAGGGATTCTGAAAACTCCTGGTTTGATTAATTTTAGCCACCTAAGTTTGTCAGCTATCTGACAGGTTCTTAAAATAAAATCCAAGCACGTGCAAGATAGAAAAATCGATTCAAAACAATATTTTAAAAAGTTGCCTCTAAAAATTAGCTCAAGACAATATTAAAAAGAATTGCAAGTAGTACTCCAAGACTTTGTGTCTAAATACAAACCATTTTTTTAACTCACAGAAGTGAACAGGCCTATTAAATGTAATATACTTTGTTTTGCCCAAGACAAGGACATCTATGTTTGAACCCCAGCCGGGTTTAATAGGCGTGGTTATATCGAAATGGTTTGTCAATATCCTGAGAATATTTTTCTTCATCTTTATCTTTATTAACGTATAAATAAAATTTGTGTAGCCAGGACGGTTAGTATGCTATAATAACAAAAAGTGTTACAGCTTTTTTTTTTTTTCGAACCAAGAAGTGTCAGAAAGGAAAAAAAAGCCAATGCTACCTGAAGAGTTTCCAGTCGACTCCACCCTTCGATGAGTTGGCCCATCCAACAAACACGACGGACCCAACCTTGCAGTGCGTGGTGCTGATGGGAATGCCGATCTTAGAGGCGAGAAGCACCGTAAACGCTGCTCCGATCTCTATGGTGAACCCACTAGGAGACAGAACATTCATATCTTAACAGTTACTCACTTTGGTAGCTACAGGGTCACTCTCGCATTAGACTGTCGTTGACGAGGAGATGAGGGTTCAAATCTGGGCAAGAGTTGGAGTATATGGGATAGTAGAGGAAGCAAGGTTGAAATGGTGTAGTCATGTAATGAGGATGTTGGAGTATATGGGATAGTAGAGGAAGCAAGACTGAGATGGTATGGATATGTAATGAGGATGTTGGAGTACATGAGATAGTAGAGGAAGCAATACTGAGATAGTATGGGCATGTAATGAGGGTGTTGAAGTACATGAGATAGTAGAGGAAGCAAGACTGAGATGGTATGGACATGTAATGAGGATGTTGAAGTACATGAGATAGTAGAGGAAGCAAGACTGAGATGGTATGGTCATGTAATGAGGATGTTGGAGTACATGAGATAGTAGAGGAAGTAAGACTGAGATGGTATGGGCATGTAATGAGGATGTTGGAGTACATGAGATAGTAGAGGAAGCAAGACTGAGATGGTATGGGCATGTAATGAGGATGTTGGAGTACATGAGATAGTAGAGGAAGTAAGACTGAGATGGTATGGGCATGTAATGAGGATGTTGGAGTACATGAGATAGTAGAGGAAGTAAGACTGAGATGGTATGGGCATGTAATGAGGATGTTGGAGTACATGAGATAGTAGAGGAAGCAAGACTGAGATGGTATGGGCATGTAATGAGGATGTTGGAGTACATGAGATAGTAGAGGAAGTAAGATGAGATGGTATGGGCATGTAATGAGGATGTTGGAGTACATGAGATAGTAGAGGAAGCAAGGCTGAGATGATATGGACATGTAATGAGGATGTTGGAGTACATGAGATAGTAGAGGAAGTAAGACTGAGATGGTATGGGCATGTAATGAGGATGTTGGAGTACATGAGATAGTAGAGGAAGTAAGACTGAGATGGTATGGGCATGTAATGAGGATGTTGGAGTACATGAGATAGTAGAGGAAGCAAGACTGAGATGGTATGGGCATATAATGAGGATGTTGGAGTACATGAGATAGTAGAGGAAGTAAGATTGAGATGGTATGGGCATGTAATGAGGATGTTGGAGTACATGAGATAATAGAGGAAGTAAGACTGAGATTGGTATGGGCATGTAATGAGGATGTTGGAGTACATGAGATAGTAGAGGAAGCAAGACTGAGATGGTATGGGCATGTAATGAGGATGTTGGAGTATATGAGATAGTAGAGGAAGCAAGACTGAGATGGTATGAACATGTAATGAAGATGTTGGAGTACATGAGATAGTAGAGGAAGTAAGACTGAGATGGTATGGACATGTAATGAAGATGTTGGAGTACATGAGATAGTAGAGGAAGTAAGACTGAGATGGTATGGGCATGTAATGAGGATGTTGGAGTACATGAGATAGTAGAGGAAGTAAGGTTGAAATGGTGTAGTCATGTAATGAGGATGTTGGAGTACATGAAATAGTAGAGGAAGTAAGACTGAGATGGTTATGGACATGTAATGAGGATGTTGGAGTACATGAAATAGTAGAGGAAGTAAGACTGAGATGGTATGGGCATGTAATGAGGATGTTGGAGTACATGAGATAGTAGAGGAAGTAAGGTTGAAATGGTATATTCATGTAATGAGGATGTTGGAGTACATGAGATAGTAGAGGAAGTAAGGTTGAAATGGTTGTAGTCATGTAATGAGGATGTTGGAGTACATGAAATAGTAGAGGAAGTAAGACTGAGATGGTATGGGCATGTAATGAGGATGTTGGAGTACATGAGATAGTAGAGGAAGCAAGACTGAG
Source organism: Timema podura (assembly GCA_033556935.1). Lineage (NCBI taxonomy): Eukaryota > Metazoa > Arthropoda > Insecta > Phasmatodea > Timematidae > Timema > Timema podura. The sequence goes on along the minus strand of JAVRXN010000014.1, from coordinate 8,462,658 downwards.
ATGGTATGGGCATGTAATGAGGATGTTGGAGTACATGAGATAGTAGAGGAAGCAAGACTGAGATGGTATTGGTATGCGATAAGGATGGAAAAGAAGAACATGCATACCAAAGAGAATAATGGAGATAAAGTATGTAGGGAAAAGACCGCAAGGGAGACCAAGGAAGAGATGATGAGGGTGGATAACAGAAAATATGATAGTGAGAGGAGAAGAATGGACGCAAGGAAGAAGATTTAGGCATTTTACTAAACTGACCCGCCCCCACAGGATGGAAAATGTTAATGACGACAGCATGAACAACAAAGGCAGACAATTTGTTGATAAAACGTTTTCACTCACGTGGAAGCTGTGATTTTAGTGAGGTCTTCTCCGATGGTCTTGATGACTCTTCGTCCCCAAAGCCAGAGTCCGACTGTGATCCCAAAACCTCCATAGAGCAAGATATAGAGAGGAGTTTCAGACTTTTGCTGAACGGAGCCCTCCAAATAGATCAACCACAGGGCAATCAGCGGACCAATAGCGTTGCTGATAACAATTACACGCATTCCGTATGATTAATTTATGATCGGTAGTAAAAAATATTACCAATGTATTTATTGACACATGTTATATGTTAATTAATTGCTATAGTGGTGTGTGACGTTCAATTTTTCATTTCTAGGCCAGCTCTAGTCGTATAAAATATTTTCGAAGCGAAAGTGAGGTTAAAATATTTTTGTTTTATTCTTAAAAAAATTTAACATGTTGTGGCTATTTATATGGCTTATGAACTAAAATCATTTAGATAATGTTTTATTGCACCTATGTTTATAATATTTCACTTTAAGCTGATAAAGTTACTACCACAACTTGGAATTTCATTAAATCAAATTTTTTCTTATGAATATTAATTTGCAATGTACATTTAACAGCTATGGATTTCAATAATTGAACAAAAATTTGGTATTCTAGTTGTAAATATTTTTTACTGGTGAAGCTGGATTTTTTTTTTCTAAGCAAAGTCGAAGCTGATATTATTTTTGAAGGAGAGTTGAAGTTTCACACACCCGTACTTAGTGGCTGCGAACCTTCGTGAACTTTGAAATCAAATTGCAGTAGGGGTATGTAAAGTCCACTTTTTTATTTAAAGTAAAGTCGAGTCGAATGTGTAAAATATTACCGAAGCCAAGTTTGAATAAAAAAAAAGTTTTATGTTTGAAATATATTTTGCATGTTTGTTTCACTTTGGACTCTAAATATCATAATAAACTCTCATTAGTAATAGAACGAGATCCTAACTTCGAGTCTTCAAGTCAAGTCTGTTCAAGTCTTAATCATATTATCACATTTGTTTGACCAAATTTGTAGAGCCGCCAAAACACTCACCTGACGTCATTCCCCCCATGAGCGAAGGAACCAAAGGACGCTGTGAGCACCTGGAGGAAAGAAAACAACTTAACCACCTCCGGAGGATCCTCTGGACCGCTTGACTCTTCCATCTCCTCCGCTATCATCTCCACATCAAGTTGTTTCTGCAAAAACAAAGGTATACTATTCACCGTAACTGTTCGCTTAAAGTATTTTTTATTATCGTCACTGCGCCTCACGACCCGTTAGGGTTGTACGCATGTGTCCTAGTTATGCTAATGTGTTAGGGACTGGCAAGGTTGAATTCAAAGTAAGTGTAGCTGCATTTGAGCGGATGGAGTGTGCAAAACAGTTAGAAAAGAACACACTCCAGTAAACCAGGAGATTTGAACCCTGATTTCTCCATCATCAACAGTCCAGTCTATTGCAAGAGTGACACCTTAGACCATTCAACCACCGAGGCAGATGCAGCATGGGTATTGAAATCCTTTACACTTCACTAGGGGTAAAAACCAAGCAATATTAGTGAAATGTGTATAACTGTACACGATGCGTGATTTGTGCCGCAATTTAGACTATGACATTTTTTACTGTGTCAATTCTTTAGCGCCAAACAAGCAACATGTCTGGCAATGTGTAGCTCAGGAAGTTCACTACCATCACGTCATCGTGTGAAACACTTTTCTAAGACATAAAGGGGTTAAAAATGGCAACATACATGACGCAACATGAGGTGAGAGCATTAGAAAGTCAACAGGAAAGGGGAAGCCGTGGGAGTTAAGTTTTCGAGACGAATGCTCGCTGTCACCAGGAGAAACAAGATTAGGAATGAAGCTGTCCGAGCAAGAGTTGGGAGTACAGAGAGTACACGAGATAGTAGAGGAAGGAAAGCTGAGATGGTATGGACATTAAATAATGGAGGGGAAAAGAAAGAATATTAAGGAAAATTATGGAGGTAAAATATCTGGGAAAAAGATGCAAGGGAGACCAAGAAAGAGATGGGAGAATCAGCTGACCGCAAGTGCGCCAGATAGGGGAGAAGAATGGAAGCAATTAGAGGAGGAATAATGGTAGAAGTATCGAGGAAGATGGAGGAATTATGGTAGAAGTATCGAGGAAGATGGAGGAATTATGGTAGAAGTATCGAGGAAGATGGAGGAATTATGGTAGAAGTATCAAGGAAGATGGAGGAATTATGGTAGAAGTATCGAGGAAGATGGAGGAATTATGGTAGAAGTATCGAGGAAGATGGAGGAATTATGGTAGAAGTATCGAGGAAGATTGAGAAATTATGCTAAAGTGACCTGGCCCCAGGCTAGAAACAGTTGATGATGATGTTGAAAGTCACCTGTGTCTTTTGTACACGTACTGAGCATGACTAAGCTGAGCTATGAACGGTAACTTGGGCTGAACTCACCATTTCCTCGGACGTCTTGTTCCTAATGAGTGGCACTGCACTGCTATTGGGAGATAGACCTTGGGGAAACACAGAAAAATAAATAAAAAAGTTATAAAAATGCTATATCACACTGAGATAAGTTGTCAACAAGCTTAGATTACTTTACGGTTGGTGTTTAAGTCAGGAAGATACTGTTTAGAGAGAAACGACCTACTTTTTTTTGCGGAGTACAAACTTTGACATCTTAGTTCAGGAAGATAATATTTTACTTCCATTACATTTCACTTGGAGATATAATATCTCTTTAAGTAAAACCTCTTTTTGCTTGTTGAGGTATTTTGTTATAGTGGTAAGAATCAAGAAGGCACAGGAAAGGTGGATATAAATATATGAAAGTGAATAAACACAATATGACCTTTACAATAAAAAGAAGAATACAGTTCACACTGCTGCCACTGGAAAAAAGAAGTAATGGCTGCCTCTTAAAGAGAACTGATCGCTTTCGACCAATCCCTCGACCTAGGTTTCATTCTATGGAACCTTATCAATATGCCGTGTACTTATGTATAAATCTTTGTAAGTATGTCTAAATCTCTCTTTGCCTTAGTCAATTTTAGTCTTTCTAGTTCTCTCTAAGGAGCCGCCTCTGTGATCTATTGATCAGAGTTTCCGGCTACAGATCCAGAGGTGGCGGGTTCGATCATTGGCACTTTCAGAATTTCTGTGAAGCAGTGGGTTCTGGAATGAGGTCAATCTCAGCCTCGTGAGGACAAATGAAGATCTACTTGAATGAAAATGTAGTGACTCCAGTCTAGAAAACAGATTAACGACGATGGTTTCGTTGTTCTGACCACATGACACCCTCTAGCTGCAGAAATTGTCACTATCTTCGCCAACAAACGGCAGCCACTCTGCCGGTATAGCTCAGTTTTGGGCTGATGCCACTAATTTTTTAAGTTTTTTAAGAGCGTCTAAGTTCTTTAAGTCTGTCTAAACTATTCCCAAACAAATATATAAGGTCTTACCACACATGGGCGTGACTTGGCCGCCGATGGACTTTTACTTCCGGGGCAACTTGGAGCCGATGCGTCGATGGTTCGGGCTGGGCAGCCTTCTTAACGTTATTAGCCACAGCAATGGCGGTCTCCGTCACTGCAGGGGAGACACCGCCCTTTTGATAAAAGAAAACCAGGATTATCGCGTGTCAAGCGGCAAATTATCTCGGTAAAATAGCCCTGGAAGACAATCAATATATTTACATTCAGATTTGATATAAAAAGACAAAGAATTAAACAGACATTAAATACATATTTTTAAGATAATATTGATCCTTGGGTATTTATTTATAGAAGTATATTTTACTTTTTTAGAGCTGGTAGGTATATTAAAGCTATCAATATCACATTACCCGCTTAATGATGGAAATTGATGATATTAATAAGCAAAGATAAACTAATTAAGTGAAAATTGCATGCAGGGAAAGATAAAGAAATGTTGGAAGAATCCAATATGTACAAAAGTGACTTCTTCCTTCCTTCAATAGTAATTTTTTAATTTATTTTATATTAAGTATTTAACTTGTACTTTCTAAATTGACTGAATATATCGACACACAACTTATAAACTAACTTAAATCTAGAACCGACACAATACCCAATGTTAAAATTCATCACTGTGAAAGGGGAAACCCATATTTCACCGATAATAAATTTTTCGGCCATGACAGGAATCAAACCCAGGCCAGTAGAAAAAGCCATACACCACATAGAAAAAAAAGTTTTTTTTGCATTATTACTTTTATAAAAAAAAAGAAGGGAAAAAGAGAAGAGAAACTAAATGCTACGAGCGTGGAATATGCTATCACATTTTCTAGATTCGGATTCGAGAGGGGTAAGGGGAAGGGCTTCGACTTCTCTATAATAAAAAACTCCACCATTAAAAACAATGGGATGGTTGCGTACTTGCATAGCGTCACCAAGCGCCGTCTCCGCTAGCACGTAGCCATTGGATTTTGTGGTGGCCCCGTTGGTCTGCGGGGCAGGGAAATGATATAGCTGGCCTCGGTCAGTGGCGGTCAGCGGTACCATCTCACCGCTGGGCCCAGTGACCTCCTTTAAGGCGCCGATCTTGGGGAGGGGTCGGTTCACATCCTCAGTGGAGCCCTTGGGGGTTGGCTCACGAGATGAATCTGCCGGAACATCAAATTCTGGATATTATATTTAAAAAAAAAGGTGGGAAGGGGGGTACAAGATTGGCTGCTCCACAACATTATTTGCGTCATGTCACTGTTACCAAACCGATAGTGACTTTGGAACAATGTGTATTCTGGTGGAGTGCAACTACAATATAGGTGTAGGGACAGGACACTTTAATCCTTAAGGATATTCGAGATATAGAGATTAAGATATTTATATATATAAATATAAAACATGATTTTTTTAGAGTTCCAATACGGCTTATTAAATTAAACATTAGAAAAGAGAAATATAAAGGCAAAGGTTATACATTAGCAGAAAATTGTAGGCCTCAAATTTTAACGAGTGACACCACAGCACGTACGATTTGGGTAGACGGAACAAGCAAGCCGATGCAGTCAGATTGTTACATCGAAGGGACCCTTTAGAGAAGGCTGTGTTTCATACCAATTGAAGAACACAATTTTTTTTTTAGATATTTGAAGAGAGAAAAAATTTCAAGAATCTGAATCAATGATTTGATCAAGAATTCAAAATCTCGAATTCAAATCGTGGATAAAAATTATAAACATGAGAGCAAATAGAGAATAACGTGTTTTTAAATCTTTAATTTGACATTTTATCGAATCTCAAATATCCTTTAATGATTCGAGGAGTGAAGGGTTCCATTCTGACTGGAAATTATCTGTAATGATTCGAAAATATTCCACTAAGCGAGAGTTGTGTTGGATAAATACTTGTGGATTAATTGACCAATCATAAACTACAAATGTCGAAAGGAGTACCCAATGTTCCAACATTAAGTGGCGGCTAGCGGTCAACTCAAGTAACTCCTCCTTGTCGATGTTGAACAGCCAAACACTCTCGCCAAGTGAATTACAGTTGAACAAAATATAAACATACATCATAAGCGGCACGTATTGTCCGGTATTTATTAACCCCAAATTAATTTATTTTTTAAATAACGATTGCCCAAATTTTTGTTTATAAAACAATTATTGATAAAATACTTTAAATTATATCAATATTAAGATTGGGCGCGCACTTGGCCACTGTGGTCTAAAGTAGCCATGGAGAGTGTACGTACTTGGCGACCTGGCCGCTGCGGCCAATGATAGCCATGGAGAATGCACGTTATTTAGTGACCAGCGGCCACCAAGGGCACGAGCGACAAACACGCGGCAAGTCGCTGTCGTCTGAGTCACCGCATATGTATTAAACTGGGTCAGTATTTGCGCACTTGGCGCGGCAACCAGTCGTTTGTTTTGTATACAGAGTGTGATTCGATACAGATGATTCTGAACGCCTATTCCAACCACTCAGAATATTGGTCGCAAACTGCGCGCCCAGCCTAAGAGTGTCTATAGATTATAAAATAAGTTTCATAACTTTTTAATTATTTTTAGTATTACCTTAACACATATATTCATGATTAATTTAAAACACTGCCAGAAAATTAAGATTACATATCTTATTAATTATTTGAGATCATTATTAAGAAGAAAAGAATTTTTAATTTCTTTACAATTAATTAATAAGTACCGTATAGAAAATATTATTCTTGTTGATAACTCGACTTAACCTCACAATATTCATTACAGTAAAACTTAATCAATGCATTTTTGATGAAATTAATGAGCAAAGGTTCAAGTAATTAATTTTTTTTTCCATGACTTGTATGACCTATAGACACCCCTAAAAAATAAATTAGGTAGTATTCCAGCCATAACTAACAAATTTAACCTGGAGGACAACAACTTACAATGAAATCATGCGAGGAGGTTACTGTAGCATTGACCTCTTTGCTTTGTACATTACTATAGTCGGATCGTCATAAGAAGAATCTCATCCGGCTGTTTAAAGAGTGACTAGACCTACTTTAAAGTATTCATCCGCCAAGCTATATTTTCTCACCTGTTACTTTTGTACCATTATAAGTAGAGGTGTGCTGAAGTTTACTTTTCCTGATTAGTAGCGAAACTGAATTGAATATGTGAAATATTCTCAAAGCTGGACTGAAGCGCAAACATTTTATGTTAATTGTTTTATGATGGAGAACAAATTATTTTGTGCGTATTTATGTAACTTTAAACACCAATTACCATTAGGAAAATGTTTTATAGCAAAATGGTTTGAAATACTATTATGCTGATAGAACAGGCTATTATCATAACATGCAATTAAGTTAGAAATTTTTTTCTATACATAACAGCAGAATAATTAACCCACTTCAGTGGCCCAACAGTCTAAGACGTCACACTAGTGTTAGACTTGTCTGCTAATGACAAGGGGATCAGAGTTTAATCCTTTGCGGGTCTATTGAGGGTGGTTTTTAATAAAATAGTTTCCCACTCCCCTTTCAAGCAAATACGGGTACAATACCTCTAAAATGCTTCCTTCCTCATCCCTACCCCATTAGAATTATTATGGTACATGCGTGTAACCTGAACAGGTGGTAAGACACAGAAATTAAAAAAAAACAAAGACTGGCCATAAATGAACATACATGTGCTTTATAAATCTATTTTTGTTATCACCGCTTCTTATGTGCTCGTTTGGGTTATATGTACTAATTACACCAATGAGCTAGGGAACGTTGAATTTAGAAGAAGTGTATCAGCATTTGTGTGGAGGGAGAGCAGAAAACCATTTAGGAAAAAACCGCCCTCGGTTCACCTTTACTGGGATTCAAATCTCGATCTCCTTCGTCATCAGCAATCAAACCTGTTGCGAGATTGACACCTCATACCATTCAACCAATAAGGGATGATTAGTGCTTTCAATATTTATATTGGCGAATATTTTAACTTTGTAAGTCCGGAATTAATTTTTAAGCAAAGTCAAAGTCGATACATTTTCTTAATCAAGTCAAAAAATTTGATTTGAAATTTTGCACACCTCTATTTGGAATAGTAATGACCGTCTGTGAATGTTTTTAATGTGCTATCAACGGTTCTTTCCATGACGATCCGAGGGCATGCACTTCCCACCCTTAGCCAGAACACTTTTCAACGCTAAAAGCCCGTTTCAGTTTCTTGACGCAGTGCTATTGGCGCTACAGTGCTGAGCACACCGCACCATGGGCTTACACAACTAAGCATGCAGCGACTAAGAATTTGGCGAGAGTACGATCGTACTCAACACGTCGGGCTAATTTTGATTTTTCAATCGTATCTTTCCACGAATTCATTTTAAAAATGCGATAGATTTGTTTGATGAATATTCTTTCAATAATTTTGAGTTGTGCTAAATACATGAATGGTTTGTATCCGTAAAATATAGTGATTACATCATACACTTAAAGTTTTAAAATAATATTGATATATACAAGTGAGAGCGTAAAAGAGAAATAAATTGATGTGGAAAAAATAGTTTTGCACTTGAATTATATGAAAGACGGTAATGTTTTAATAGAGAAGAAAATAATGATTCGGACAAAAAAAATTATAAAATATGTTTTTGTGTATTATTAACAACATGAAGAGTTTGTCTGTTATGAGTATTGCGCATATCTACCATACGCAGAGAGCTGAAATTTTAGTATTAATAGCCCAGAGCACGAACATGTGCACCTCTAAGCGGAATTTTAAAATTTTGATTAGATTTTTTTTAATTTATCAAAAACTGAGTTTGAAGAAACAAAATGAGAGATTTTTTCTGTTGTTTGAAGCAAAGAAAAACCTTGCCAGGGGTAACCAAGCAATTCATTACGTGGCCATCCATAGGCAGTTTTAAATATATTACTAAAAATTATTTATGTTTTAATTTATTTTAATAAATGTAAACTAATTAAGATTAGTATTTAAAAATGTATATCGGTATCAGAACAAGAGTAATAGATGTTAAATATTAAATAAATATATTTTATTATACATTTTTCAACTTTGACCCAATCAGCATTACCTGTAGAATCACCAAATGAAAAATTCACAGCGTGTCCGCTTTGTTTTTGCGTCATTTCTGCAACATACAAGGGTGACCAACATGACAAATTTTAAAACTTTTACAGATCAATGATTTCATCCGAGAATAAACACTTTCTATTTTTTTTTCAGTTTATATACAAATCCATTTAGTTAACGCTATCTTAACTTCGGTGTTTTGCCTGAAATTAATTATTACATATTTATATGATGTAACCATTTATTTTTTCATCTAAAAAAAAGAAACCGAAGCCAATTGAAATAACGTTCACAAATTCAAGAAAAACATTTAATGGAAATCTATCGAGTATAGCTAACTCATTTAATTTAATAATTTTAAAAGCAATTAGCATTTATTTTTTTAGCAGTGAGTCTTACTATGGTTCAGATTATATGCTTGTATACTAATTACACTGATGGTTTTAGGGATTAGTGAGGTTATATTATTAGGAAGTGTACCCACATTTGCATAGAGGTAGCATGGAAAACCATGTTTGAGAAAACCACCCTCAGTATACCCGACCGAGATTCGAACCTCGATCTCCTCATCATTGACAGTCTAGTCTACTACGAGAGTAGCTCGTTAGACCATGCGGCTAATGAAGCGAGTAATTGTTTAGTTCCCCAATAGATAATGTTACATTATAATAATTATATAATATATTCTTATGTTCATTAAACCTGATTTACCAACTACAGAAATGAATTGCTCATTTGGATTATTTGCACCAATTAATCCGATTATCAATATTATCACAGTTACCTCTCAACAACTAATACAAATTGGGAACTATGTATACCTAAAAGTCTTGTATCTACTTCAATGTTCTATCACCATTGTAAGATCTCCACTTAGCCTCTGCTCGGGGAGATAAGATATTTTTATTGTTAACTTTATAAATTAAATTGTAACAGTGTATTAAAATTATTGTAAATTGTAAAAATGATGAGAAGATCATGGTTTGAATCCCGGTCAGGTGATTTGAGTGTGGTTTTCCCTAAACGGTTTTCAACACTCTCCTCCTCTGTGCAAATGCAGGTACACTTAATCTAAATTCAACCTTCCTCATCGCTAACACGTTTGGTGTAATCAGTACGCAAGCGTATAACCTGAACGGGTAGTAAGACACGGTACTAGAAAAATAAACTTATAATTTTTATAAATCTTCCGATGTACTGATGTAGTACCAAGACTTGCTACAAGAGCGCTCTGCTTTACGGCAATGACTTAAAACCACGGAGTTTCTGTATTAGCCTACTGTAGGAATTTTTGCATTTAAGCTCGCACGACCATGGTGTCATTTTTTTCATATTAACACAAATACCCCAACAGAATTTCACATGAAAAATATACGAGTTTTTTGAAATGGGTTTGTAAGGAATGTGAGAAAAGGGCAATGTTTTTGCAGTTTTTATATCAAAACATATTTTTTAGCTAGAATAAATCAAGTATTTCTCCGTAGAAACATAAAGCTCACTGTATTTCACCACATAATCGTCGCTGGTAGATTCCTGTTTGAAACGTCAATTTAAAAGCTAAAAAGAGGTAGCCAATTTTCCCCTCAATCCCTCCCTCGTTTTCATGCACTATTAAAGATCTATAACTGTTGACATTGGATGCGTAGTTGTTTTGTCGCGCATTGGGAACCTAGAATTCTCAGTGCATCTGCATTGTCAGTAGGTACATTTCCGAAAGCCGAGTTCGTGCTTCTTAGCAAGAGGTGGTTTCGGGCAGTTGAAGCTACCAAAGCGTTAAGTCGATGAAATGGTAATACTCGCATCTTCCCAGGCAAGCTAAATTAGTGATGGCTGCTAGCGATACATCAACTTTTTATTTTTTGTTTTTTAAGACCTCACATAATGGTTGCACCCCCAGGAATTTTTCCATAAAAATTAGCCATAAAATATGCAGTGAAATATAATAATTTTCTTCGCACGGTGATATCAACAATTGCCGAATATCTGTGAAGGGAATTTAATGACAACTTTTCCTCTGCATTTAAAAATTTTCTCAACTAATGCCTGCATGCTCATGACAGATATTCACAACTGTTGGTATCGCTAGGTGTTTATACTGGAGCAATATTTGATTTATTTTGGAGAAAAAAATGTGTTGCTATAAAAGTGCTAAAAACACCGATCTTTTCTCGCAATCCTTACAGTCGTACATTAATATTAAAGTGGTGAAGATATATAAAAAAACACAGCACCAAACGTTTCTCTTGAGTAAGGAAGCTTGTGACATGAGCTTCAGCCAAGGTTTCATTCTCCATGCCACTAAAAAAGGTGGTCTATGCATGCACATGGTTACAATTTCCATAAAATATCAGTGGTGTGCGAGTACTTGAAAATTTGAGTTCTGAGTCGAGTCTTAGTAACTGCTTGAACTCGATTCTCAAAAAGATTTTTTTACAAAACTCGAAATTTTTGAGTACCAAACTTGGAATTTTCAATTTTATTTCTCAAAAATTCTTGTTTGATTTGTTTTATTTAATTTTTTTAATATATAATCTCATATTTCTTTTTTTTTCCTATAAAAAACTATACAATTATATTAAATTTATTTAAACATTAGAATTAGTGTGATATATTTTTCTCAAAATAATTTAACCATAAGAAAAATATGTTTGTACTTATTTAGGTTTGATGCATGAATCTATTACAGAAAATTCAACATGAAATATTTACAGATTTTAATAGGAACCAACTTAAAGATTCCAGGGTGTGTATATATATATATATATATATATATATATATAAGTATTTAAATCCCCTTGCAGAGAAAGTGAATGAATAAATTAATAGATCACCTTCAGATTGTTTATTCACTTATCTTTTTTTTTTTTGATGCTATATTTAATTTGCATTGACAGTTGATATGAACACACATTTAGTCAGTAAAACATCATGGAGGGTGGTGTTTGGGGGGAGGGGGGCAATAGCCCCATTCCTGCCTCCTTCATCTATTCCTAAGGATTGCAAATGAGTATAATAAAAATTCAAGAAATATGGAGTGCAACTAGAAAATAAACAGAGCTGTCGCCATTTTATTAATACAAAATTAACAGTGTTTTTTCATATTTTTTAGGAGGAATGCCTTTTTTTTTTTTTTTCAGAAACTTTAGGTAGAGGGGAATAACATTTAATTTTTCATTAAAATCCCTAAAGTGGGGTCATGAAAATGATGTTTCGCATATAATTAATTTATATGATCTTGATGGGGATATATATGCTTTAGTTACTAAACCATATGTTTAAGGGATAGAGAAAAATCAGATTTAAAAAAAAATTAAGATTGATGTATGAATTTAAAAATTGTAAGGAATTGTGAAAATTTTGGTAGAGGAAATTATCTTTGTTTAACCATTACAAGAAAATTAGAAAAATAATTACATAGACATTTAAATCAAATATTGTGGGATAGCTTAGAATAAAAATAATTTATCCAACATAATTATTTAATCAATAAATAATAAGCTTTTATGATGACAATTAACTATACATATAAACATATTTTATTTTTTATCGCTTTCTTGTCACTCTCCAAGTTTACTTAAAAATGTGAATAAATAGTGACTCTAGAAATAGAGGTAAACCAAACAATATTTAAAGTTGGGTAAAAGTTATGATTTAACCCAATAAAACAATTACACATAAATCAGACAAAGTGTTAGGAAGGTGAGGCTTGAACAATGTCCTATCAAATAAACATTTATAAGCAACTTTGTTTTGTTTTATAACTGTACCTGTGTTGAAAGTACCTTCTTAATCCGTAAAGCAAGGCGACCTGTGTGAGCGCGTCTCAACGCTACACCCGGCAAAGTGGAGACCCAAGCCCCTGGATCACATAAACATGCCTACCTACCTTTTCACTAACATCTCCACTCGGACTCACCCATTATCTGCTTCCTCTGATACGGGACAAGCACCAACTGGACCGTCAACATGACGATAAGACCGATGCCGAGGCTGATCACCAGAGCCCCCCACCACGGAATCACGTCGAAGTACAGCACTGCAATCACAAGTCAGGTAAAGACGTGTTTAGACCTGTCAAGTCAAGCTGCTGTAGACATGTCGAGACCTATCTGATGATGCACTCGAGGCTTTTTTTTTTTTTAATGACACATTTAATGTGCATTTTCTAAACCGACTGATTATATCAGCACATGAGAATTTCATTCAATACTCGGTAGTTAAGTTGTTAACATCTCGCTAATTGTTAAAATATGTAAAATTCAGAATATACAAAACAATAGTTTCAGAGGCTGTTCTCTACATGAAAAGAAGAAATTTAGAGTGTTCAAAAACAAGGGGATTAGAAAATATTTGGTCCAAAAAGGGATGAAAACTGGAGGAAATTACATAATGACGAGTTACATACTCTATACTCATCCATCACCAGACATTGTTAGTGTTGAAAACTTAAATACGTTATATTTCACCTGGTTTCGAACCAAAGTTTATCTGAGACACATGAACTAGGCGGTCTTGGTCACGAGCTCGTGTCCGTGGTAACTCACGTTTTGGCCCGTCTTGGACAATGGAGAAGACGTTTATGATGATGGTGACTCCGTAGAAGAAGGGCAGAGCATGAAGACCGGGCTTGATCGGCTGCGGGGCGGACAGGATGAACCGGCGTATCAGGCTAAACAGGATGACTGACATGATGCCGGACAGTACCGGGGACACAAACCACGACGCCACTGTGGGGGAGGAATTAATACATTTTCAAGAGCTTTCGTTTGAATAAAATATTATTTCGGCAACTGACATAAAAAACTAAACAAGCCTCAAGATATAACAAATGGAGTTTAATATCTGGGTAATATGACTGACACCTGCTTAGATGGTTGAGTGGTCTGAAGCATCGAAATCTCTACAGACCCGACTGACAATGACGAGAAGATCAGGGTTTGAATCCCAGTAAAGTATTGAGGATGTTTTTTTCCTAAATTGTTTTCCACTCGCTCAATCCAAATGTGTGTACACTTCCTCTAGATTCCACCTTTCTTATTTCTTAACATAATAACATAATTAGTATATATGCATACAGCCCAAACAGACAGTTATATCTGATACTAAAAAAATATGGCTGACACACTAAAAATACATACCATTTATATAGTATTTGTTACAAAATAAGCATAGAATTAATTGTTACAAGGAATTTTATTTCAATCAATTAACTATCAAGATGGTGATCTGGTGGTCCAGGGGTAAGGTGTCAGACTTCTGTGTTGAGTGTCCGGGGTTCAATCCTCGGTCCCGGCACAGATTTATTTGATTGCCAAACCCTTCCTTCACCTCTGACAAGACGTGTATTAATCACAACTTGTAAATGTGTGGAATGTCAGGCCCCCACCGTGGTTCGGACCCCACGTTAAACTTTAGGTCCTCCATTTCATCTCACAATCACCCTACCATTACACGTTAGCGTATGTGCGTACAGCCCGAACGCGGTGCTAATAATGATAATAATAATAATAATAATTATCAAGACAATTTTTTATATCTAATATTAAATTAAACATTGAAAAGAGGATAGTACGGCAAGGCCTCCGTACTTACCAGAAAACGGTGAACCTCAAAGTTTACAATTAAAAAACACACACACACAAAAAGAAAAAACTAATTATGAAATGTTCGGGTTACACCAGACTCCTTCTTTAGAAGCAGCAGCAGCTTAGTAATTATGTGGTGATTTTTTTGGTGTGTTTTAAATTATTAACTTTGAGTCCTACATTTTTCTGGTAAGGGTGTAGGAACTTGCCCTACTATTCCTCCTTCCAACGTTTAATTTAAAATAGTCGTTTGGCGCCATTTTTTCTTTGTTTGCAACAAAATATTTTATCAAAATATTTATCTCGGGGTAGTAAATTAAATATCACCCTACAAGAAAGTCTTGTAAATTTACAGTAGCCACTTTTTAAAGGGCTGCACGGATGTGGATCCACACATGAAGTTCCATTTTATCTCGTGCGTTTTAACACCATGAGCTCTACCAAGCTCACGTTTCCCAGTTTCACCGAATAGACTACGACTATTGACGGGAAGAGGTGAGTAGTTGGCAGTTTTGCGCCGGCGCAGCATAAAACGTAGTGCGGTTCGGACGTAAAAAAATTGACCGGTCCGCGATTCCGCTTGCATAGCGTAGCGTGATGTGCTTTCATTTAAATACTTGGCTAGCGATTTTAAAACATTTGTGTAACATTTCATAGCGTTGCGTGGCTTCGTCTGCGAATCCACCTTAAGAACAGCCACAGTCCGAACGATTTCTAAAACATTTGTTTAGCATTTCATAGCGTTGCGTTGTTTTGTCTGTGAATCCACCTTAACAGCCACAGTCTGAACGATTTCTAAAACATTTGTTTAGCATTTCATAGCATTGCGTTGTCTGTGAATCCACCTTAACATCAGCCACAGTCCGACAAGTTGGCAATCATGAAGGGCTGTAATCAGAGATGATTGTTTGAGGTACAGCGAGGTTACCTTTGTGTCCTTCTGAAGAAGTACCTAAACAAAATATGGGAAGAATTTTTTTTCATAAAAGCTTTCCCGAATCAACTTTTTTTAATAATTATTTTAACATAGTTAAGAGTTGTATATTTTTAAGTTTACAATAAAAGACTAGCCTTGTAATTCAAGAGGAATACAAAATTACACTTTTAACAATATTTTTTGGAAGGGAAAGGGTTAACACCTAAAACCACCCACCTTTCCATCCTCGGTACAGCCTTGTTATCATGCATTCTCCCTGCCACATGTTTCGGCAAAATAAAATAAATTACCCTGATCATGAGACGATCCCTGGATAGCTCAGTTGTAGAGTATTGACGCGCTAAGCCATAGGTCCAGGGTTCGATTCCCGTGTCCAGGTGTCATTTTCCAATCTATTCGAATACAATTCAAATACAATTGATCTTTGTAGTTGTAATTATAATTATTCATCCCCCAAGCTCCGTCTTTCATAATATATACTTAATTCTATAGTGTTGCTTTCTTCCATATTTAATTGCTTGCAACATACAACGTATTTGTATTATTGGCGGCATAAGGAGACAGCCAAGTCGCCAGTGGCTGTGCTATCAATGATAGTAGCTGATGATATTCACACGTCCATCACAGACTCTGCCTTAAAATGTCGGTGAAGAATGACCCTGGGTACGGGACGATACCTGGATAGCTCAGTGGTAAGGACATTGACACGTTAAGTTGAGGTTTCCTGGTTCCATTTGTGTCCAGGTGTCAGTCGATTTATTAAAAAATGAGAATGGTTAAAAAAGTAATGTAATCTAAAACAAATATTATTTTTCTCACCAATCATTGCCAGGGTTGTCCAGTGTAGGCCCTTGGTGCCGCGGCAAACCAGGGAGAATCCGACGGTGGCGCCGACTATACTGTGGGTGCCAGATATTGGAAGCTTGAAGAACGTGGCTACTATCAGCCATACAGCACTGCCCGCTGACGAAATAACAAAACGATTCGTTTCAATAGAATTACTCTGAAACTTTATTGCTGTTTTTTGACGAGACGTGTATTAATCACGACTTGTGAATGTGAGGAATGCCAGCCCTCCACCGTAGTTCGGATCCCACGTTAAACTGTAGGTCCTCCATTTCATCTCACAATCACCCTACCATTACACATTAGCGTAAGTGCGTACAACTCGAACGGGTAGTAAGACGCGGTAATAATAATAATAATAATATTGCTGTTTTTTCTCCTACTCATTTCTCACAGTTTGACACAATCTTTTATGAACATACTTTAATGTTTATTACAAATTGGCATTTGATTAACCTAATAAACAACAACAAAAATTGACATTTGTTTCAAAGTTGGTAGTGCGCCAGGTCAAACTTTTTTTGATTCTAAGCTAAGTCTAATCAACTGTGCATGAAATGCTTCCTAGGTCAGATAAAGGTTCAAATATTTTACATAAAGTATTTTATTTTAGTACAAATATATTGTAGATATTTATCTAACTTTAGATGTTAAACATTATGTAAAGTATTTTAATATAAAAAATGTATAGCTTAGATTAACAATTGATAAATTACTTTACCATTACAACATGTTAATAAATTATTACACTTTATCATGTAGTTAACAGAAGAAAATGGAAGATAAAGTTGAACATATTTGTATATTGGCTGCCAATATTTTTTATTAGCAAATATTTTTAGTTGTTGAAGCAAATTTTTTGTATTATTTAAAATGAAATCAAAGTCTAAAACTATTCAAAACAAAGTCAAAAGTTTTTAAAGATTTGCATACACACTCCCCATTATTTCGTCAAATGAATGATGGTGAATTTTACTTAAAACACAACCTCATTCCTGTTCCTTTGGATTAAATAGTATTTAGTTGGTGACAAGCAGCGCCACGATACTAAAGAGTACGAGTGAGAGAAGAGAGACGTACCGAGTGAAGACAAGCAGCCGAGCATGAGTTCCTTCTCCGAGTCTTCGTACATGCTCACTTCGAGGATACCTTTCCTCATAGTGTCCGACACTTTATAACCTGCAATAACATACACACAAGAGTAGTGACAACACATAATTACAAGGAGTATTTCTATAACACAGTGATTCGCTTCTGTAGCCGCTGCATTGGTCCAACGAGTCACTCTCACCCTATACTGGTCTGCCAATGACGGGGAGCTCGGTCGGCTGTAGTGACGATATTTCTTCTTAGATAGTTTTCCACTGCCTACCTTCCCGCAAATGCTGGTATATATATATATATATATGTGTGTGTGTGTGTGTGTGTGATGAGTTGTAGGACACAGTGCTAATATGTGTGTGTGTGTATTTCCAAAATTGTGATCAGCGTACTCCCAGAGGTATGTGTGAAAGATTTCATGGGGGGTACACAATGATCATAAAATATGTTTGGATAGTAGCAAGACTGATAAACAAATTACGCCCCAATTTTGACATCATGTCATTAACTTCTATAAGCCTTTCTTTCCGTCCGTCAAGGCTTTGTTATGCTTACCACTATATAAGCATGATTAACAATTTGTATCGACCATTTATACTTTATAATATTGAAGCTATTTCTTTCCTTTCTTTCTTGTTTTGGTTGTCATGGCCCCGAAAGGGGTATGTGACTGGTGAAAGTTTGACACCGCTATAAGCTTTTCTCATGAATAGTCCCAATAAACCTGATTTACACACAATTATGTACATATTAATACACGACACAAATTAATGTTTGTGACGCAAAACTTTTTTTGAGATGATGCCAAAAATAATGTTGAAAATTAAAGTATGTAGGAAAAAGACCGCAAGGGAGACCAAGAAAGAAATGGGAGGAGCAGATAACAGAAAGTGTGCAAGTGAGAGGAGAATAATGGAGGCAATTAAAGGAGGAAGAATGGTGGAAGGATACAAAAAATATGGAGGCATTTTACCAAAATGACCGGGCCACAGGCTGGAAACAGTTAATGATGATGATGGTTTAAATACCTATACATTTTTTTCCTTTTGTTCCTATGTGTACGGATATTTCAATTTACATTTCTTCGTTTGAAATTTAAAGCAGTTTTAGTTTTATATTTATAAATTGATATAAAGAATTGTAAGTGTATAAGAATTAGAGTGTGGTTTTGAATGCTTCCAGAAATATTTGGTTGATTGTTCATCAAAAGTTGGATGTTCCAGTAATTAATCGCAAGAGGAAACGAAAGAGAGAGAGAGTGGAGCCTATATGTTTTCCAAAACTTTGAACCGATAACATGCATTGTATTAATTTTCCAATTCCCCCCCCCCCCCCTCTCAGGGGCTTGCGCCGAGCAAGTGGAGGACGTTGAGAAGAGGAAAGCACGACTCCTGTCACCACAACATCAGCTACAGACAGTTCGAGACAAGTCAGGGAGGGGGAAACTTATCAAAAGGGGTTGTATTCAAGGAGTAGTGGAAAGGGGGGGGGGGGGGATTGGAGACCGATGATTGGTTCAATATAGGAGAAACACATCATGAGATTCTGAAAGTTTAAGGAACAATTATTATAAATACAAACAGGTTCACGATCGGCAGGAGTTGGTTTGGCAGTTTTCCCTTTTTGACTATCCCAGGAGACTAATGAATCATTCCGACCAACTGGGGCCTGTGTATCCCCCATTTTACGCATCTAACGCATGTATATCTTCCATATGATGCATGTAGGCCTATATCCCCCATTTAACGCATGTATACGACACACGGGGCCCTACCTGATAGCTGTCCATCTGCGGTCATAAAACACCTGTACAGATGTGCTAATGATTATGGACAAAGAAAGTAAGTCAGAGGAAATGTGCAGAAATGTGTAAAACGAAGAGTGAAGATCCGTTTACGAGAAAACACCTACGGGAAGTATGTCTGGCTGGGATTCGAACCCTGGCTAATTTGTCGCTGGTGAAAAGAGATTAGACGAAACTGACTACTTTGTAATTTAGAAAGTATTCGTGGTAATTTAAAAAGGAGCAAAAAATATATTCAACAAAAGATTTAAATTGTGCAATTTGATTAAATTATGTCGTTAAGTGCACAGCTTTCTTTACATCAAGTTTTCTCCTGACGACGGGGCTTGTC
Organism: Timema podura; assembly: GCA_033556935.1. Taxonomy (NCBI): domain Eukaryota; kingdom Metazoa; phylum Arthropoda; class Insecta; order Phasmatodea; family Timematidae; genus Timema; species Timema podura. The sequence continues at coordinate 8,443,211 of JAVRXN010000014.1, read as the reverse complement.
ACCAAAACATGGCGAGTTACCACTTTCGGAACAAGGAATTGGGATTTTATCTAAGGTATAAGATTTAAACGTTCACAAAATCCAAACAGTGTTTTCAAGACTGTGTCTGTGTGCTCACCAGTGTAAGTACGTCAATAAAAGTTAAGCGGTTTTTGAGCGTGATATTTTGATAGAACGACTGACCATCAAGATATTGGCGCGATGAGTTTGAATCCCGTGGAGATAAGCAGGATTTGGGTGCAAAAAGTTCCCAAAATGATGGATTTTGGATTCAAAGTAAGAATGCATTTTTTTTAAGTATCTCTATATAAAGGAGAATAAAATAATATTTAGTAAGAATTTTATAGAGAGCATACATGTTAATATGTTTCTACACTAAATGAGGCCTTTGGATTGCATCTAAAATACAATAGATTTGATTATTATCAACAGGGCCCGGATTTTTATGACCATTTTTTTTTTTTTTTTTTTTTTTGTCGCTTCAGAGACAATACTCAGTTGTACATAAATTCTGTTCATGATCCCCTGGTTGTAGAAATGTATATTTTATAGGTCATTTTTGCCATTTTAGTATTTTATGGTCATTTTTTGTGCTTTTTTAGTTTGTTATAAGTCATTTTTAAGCTTTTTTTTTAAATAAAATTTAAAATTGTTTAAAATGTTATTATATATATATATTATATAATATAGAATTATCGGTGCTTTGATAAAAATGAATATTCAAACTCAGATATTTTACCACACACTTGTTGACTGAAGAAGATAATGTACGAGTCCAAAGAAACTTTGTACCCCTTTAACTGCTTGCTTATAAAATCCACATTCCTGTGAGACCTTCACTTCACCTAAGTTGGAAAGGGTTGCAGAGGGAGGGGAGAGCAATTTTAAAGTTCAAATGAACTTTGTACAGTCTTAACATTCCTGATGAGTCACTCACTCACTATGCCATGTCCGGAAAGGGCTGCAGAGGGATGGGGAGTATCATTTTTAAAGCAGGTATTTGTATTCAAATGCTAAATAGAACACATGATTTTAGCTGTCAAAAGATTTTAAATGCATAGTTTTCATTTATAAAGTGCACGTAATATTTATTTGTGTCAATCATTTTATGTCTATTTAAAATGCTTTAAATCAAACCATCTAAAGGAGTCATTTGAGGCAAATTATTACTGAATTCGGAGAGGATATTTTTTTCTACAGAAAGTGAAATACTTTTCTGTAAAATATGTAAGTGAAAGTGGCTGGCATCAGATAAAAGATTTAACCATTCAACAACATATCAGTCGTAACAAACATGTCCGTGGTATCCCGAAATATAGCTAAAAAGAAAACCTATTGATTATTACTTGCACAAAATGCATTCACGAATCAAGAAAAATCCTCAACATTTTATAAAGATTTGTATGACATTTTTGGGTTCTGCGAACATTTCGTCTGAGTGTAAACTAAAGGATTTCCTGGGACTGTTTACGCGTCATTCTATTCCAGCCGAGTCCATACAAAGAAAAAACTGGAAATGGACAGACCAGGAGAGATATTTTTACTTACGTGTGTAATGTAAATTCTAACTCTTGTAATAAATACATCATATTATGGAATTTCAATCAAATTGTTTAGGTAATTTTTTGCAAATTTAAAGTCATTATTTAAAGTTTTTAGCATCATTTTATAGGTCATTTTTTTGGGCAATTCATCAAAATCCGGCCCTGATATCAAATAGAGTGTGATGGAGAAAAACATGAGATAAGCTAAGTATTTCTATAGTTTTTATAATTAAAAACTCTTTTTGGCCAAAATAAATCAATTTTTATTAATATGATACAGTCCTGAAATATTCGCCATAGGCTTTGCACCATTTTAACAGCACTTTTTAACTTTGTTTTAAAAGTTTCTGTTAAAATTCTAAATGTGCATGACAAATATTTTAGAACTGTTGAGATTACATGTGTAGAAAATTAAACTAAACATATTGGGTGTCCCAAATAAAAGTGACCCCAAACACAATTTTAAAGTGTGTGTTCGAAATGTGCGCCACCCGCTGGCATGCGTAATTTCAATAAATAAACGTTTACCAGTCGGCGAGAGGAACTATGCATGGCAGCCAGTGGCGCACATTTCAAACACGCGTTTTGAAATACTGTGCGTTTAGGGCCGGTTTTATTTGCAACACATGTATTACCGAATTATTTTTTAGCGTTTCCTACTACCCATTCGGATTATAATATTGTGTATTAATTATGTTAATGGTTTTAGGAATTGGAAGGTTATATTTTAAAGAAAGTATACCCACATTTGCATGGAAGGAGATTGTAAAACCATTTAGGGGAAAAATCTCGTACACACCCGACCGAGATTCGAACCTCGATCTCTGTCATCGGAAGTTTAGTCTACTGTGAGAGTAACGCTTAAGACTATGTTGCCGTCAAGCAGGTACAATTTTTATTTATTTTGTTCCAAAAATATTGTTTGTTACTAAAAGTGTCTTAATGTAGACCTTAGTCACGTTACCTTTAAACCACCTTAAATGGTGAATACTTTTTAAGAAGGGTCGACTTTTTTTCTTCCTACTAGGTGTTCAGATTCTACGCATGTGTAATAATTTCACTACTGTGTTACTGTTGAGAAAACTTGAGTTTAGAGAAAGCGTATTTGCATTTGCAACAAGGAAGAGTAGAAAAAAACCATTAAGTGCAAACCAAAACAGCCTATCAGGATTTGAACCCAGATCTTCCATTCAATTGCAAGAATGATGCCTCTAGACCATTTGAGCACAGAAACATGTGTTGACTAATAGCATGTCGATGTTTTTAGTTTTGCTCACCAATCAAAATTGCTCCAGCTATTTCGAAAATTGTGGCCAGAAAGCAGGCCTGCTTGACGGACAGCACTTTGGACCCCACAGAAGTCCCGAACGAGTTGGCCACATCATTAGCCTCCGATGCCGAAAGCGAGGACGAAAGCCACGATGAACCCAATCACCACGACCCAGAGGACGTCTTGGTCGAACGGTTCGAGCATGTTGGCACCGCTTATGATTAAAGAGGTGTACCAATCACTTGCATCACTATCATCCTTATTTTTTTTTTTTTTTTCTAAAACTCAAGAAACTCTTCAGACGGTATCGTCACTTTTTCGGAACAGTTTCACACTTTTTTTTTTTACCTCGCAATGAAATGTTTAATGTTTTCCCTTATACACCTTAACTCACACATCGCACAGTTTTATGACTAATATCACAGCTTTTCCTCTTTCTTTAACACCTAAATCTCACAATTAGTTTTCCCCTGAGCTTACACCGACGTTTCAGTCAAATCTCACTTACGCTGAAAACAAGTAGACTAAAAAAAAAAGTTGCGAATTATTTAATACTTTGATGGTTTAAGAATCGAAAGAGTGTTCAGAACAATATCAACAACGCGATATATCTCTTGAATCTCAATAAATACTGTAATTAGGCCTGGGAATACTTATGAGACGTCAACAATCCTTATGGCTTAAATCTCTTTACTCAGTAATATTTATTAATAAATGCAAGAATTTATTAAAATAATTTTATTCCTTTCTGTCCAGCAGACAATATTCAATGTGTAACATTAACAAAACAGAAGTGCTTTCTATTAAATATATTTGTTTTGCACTTTTGCTATGTATTGGCGCTATTAATCGTTTCGGTTGTTTTACTGTTGGTAATCTAGCTCTCCTCTTTTTTTTTTTTTCCTCCCTCTATCCCTTTTTTGTTTAAAAAAACAAAAAAGGGAGTCGAGATTGCGGCTGTATTCAGTGTGTGTTTGTCGACCGCTGTCCCAAGTTTAGTGCAACATCTAGGCCTATGTCCTTCGTTGCGCTCCCTGGCTGGTTGGGATAGCTCCCGACACGACTGAGGCTCCCTGAAATGATAGGGCACAAAACGGAACATTATTCAAACACGAGCGAGTATGAACTTTACAAGTTATATATTATACTCTCCTGTGCATCTACAACTTTGCCCATAGGAATAATTATGTTTGAATTTCAAGAACTTTATTTGATTTATTAGTATCAGAGATGCCACTATTTTTTTTAAATAAAAAATTCCCTTTGTTTTCTAGATCTTTTTCAAAAAGGATTCCCATTTTTTCAGACAATTTACAGCCTATTATCTAAATTAAATAATATTCCAAAGAGCAATATTGTGTGAACATTTATTCCAACGCTACAAATTAAAACTAAAATAACGAATTATTTGAAAACTTAAATAAATTAAGCCCATTTAAAAGCTTATTTTTTAAAACAAAGAGTGCAATTTTTTTCAAAATTATATGGCCAAGTGTAGTCGAAAACCAAAAATTCGAGCATGAGACTTCGAAATTGCTATAGCTGGAGAAATGATTTCATTTAGTTCAGCGGTTTGAACTCGGATGATAGAAAACTTTCCGAAAGTTCGACTCACCAAAGAAAGATTGTAGGAGAGACAGGTTTTGAACACCGACGTAAGATGGCTCAGTCAGTGCTCCGCCTCCCGGTAATACCAACGTGACACTGTCACCGGAAGGGTAATTGTTAAGACGCCGTCAAGGAGTCGGTCATGTTGCTAGCCCTGGTGCGCAGACTTAAGGGAAATACCATCTGAAACAAAAACATTGACTCAACCAATGACACATAATATTTTTTTGTCACCGGGTCTAACTAATCATTCGGGTTGTACGTATATGTACTAATCACAATAATGCGTTAGGAATAATGAAGTGTACCCGCATTTGCGTGGAGGGACAGTGGAAAACCACTCTCATTACACCCGACAAGGAATCGAACACCAATATCCCCGTCATCCACAGTCCAGTCTATTGCGAGACAAGCACCTTAAACCATCTGACCATTGATGTGGGTCGCAGACATTAAACAAAACCTGGAGGCCTAGTTTGAGATCTGGCTGAAAAAAAAAAGAACTAGAGTTAAAATTGTTATTTTTTGAAGTTTTTTTAATAAAACAAAATTTTTTTTGTCCAAAATAAATAAAATATTGCTTCAGTAGAAACATTAAGACAATATCTGCCATTAAAATGGCAACATTTGAAGAGACTTTTTTTAGGCTCATTTCAAAATGTCCTGTCCAAATGCCACCATATTCACGACAGATATTCAAGAACTGTTTGAGAGACTACCACGTCTATAAATTTACAGACAAAAAATTTGATTTTTTCTGCCCAATAAATGTGGGGTTTTTTTGGTCATAAAAACTGCGAAAATTATCGACTTTAATTCGCTTTCCCTTCAATCACACTCTAAGGTAACAGTAATCCTACAGTCATAAGCCTTTCTTTTTGTAAAAAGTCCATGCTCGACTTCCAACATAGACTAAAAGTCACTCAAACTTAGCATTCTATAAATATGTCTTTAATTGATTTATTAATTATAAAGTTAATCTAAAAAGTTATCAAAAGCTTCCAATAATTACTTCCTTATGGATTACTGTATAGTTTTTCTCTACATTATTAACTAAACTAACTAAAAATGTAATTACAATTCTAATACTTTTTCCCCCCACCATTGTGGTGACATGAGTTTACAGTTTTCAAATAACGGGTCTTCCTATGAAAATCAGACTGTAGCTTTCCTCTCCAGTTTTAAGTAATTGGGATGTTATGTCATGGAAATTACCAATATTTAGTCTTAGAATATGTTACATTAAGTATATTCGAGTATAATATATTAGTAAATTTTTTAATTCCCCCAAACTAATCCTGGATGTATCTGTAGTCTAGGTTGATTTTGTTACTCTACAAAATTCAATTGTGTTCTTAAAGTGTTTTTCTGAAGTGTTAAAATGTGACCTGCTAGCTGAGTAATTCAAGATTACTTATTTATTGTAAGCCCACTAACTACCTAAAGTCCAATTTTCATATGAAAAAGCCTTATCCGACAGAGAGAAAAGTTACTAGATCTACTTTCATGTAGCCATACGTATATTTGTGTGATCAGCAGATGCCACTTTTGATAGATATTATCAATACCTATAAAATAACAATTATATAGTAAAATGTTATCAATGTTGGCCACGAAGAAATATGTTTGTATTTTCTAAAACTGTCTTCCTACAAAAATTCTACTGTATCAATTTCATTATCAGCCTTGAAATATATGCGCATTAACTACCTAGTTCAAGATTACTAACTACATAATATGATTACAGAGTATATGTTGCGTCACCTATGAAAAAAATTTGCCTTAGTTAATTAATGTAAAAAAAAAAGATAATTGCATCTTCTTAGGAACCATTCGGGAGTAATGATTAAATAGTAATTACCACCATAGATTGAGGCGATTCAGTGTTTGTGCTTGCACAATAGCCGCACAGTATCTTTAGGGCACCCTTATGAGACGCAGCAGGTGTGCCGTGTGTGGTTGTTCAAGGGGGGGTAGCTACCCCCCTAAACCCCAAAACACTTTCGACGGTCCTTTGATATGAAACATTGTTAGTACCGTTATTACGTTTTGTAATTGGGGGATGGGCTACCTTAGAAAGGAGGGTTGCTTCACCCTAAGAGACAAATTAACCAAACATTAACAGGTCACCCTAGAATCAAGAATATAATTTTTGTATAAGAATTACAAAATAAAGAAAATATGGTCACTTTCATGCAAACGTTCAATTTTCTTAGAATTTAAAAAAATAAATAAAAGTAAAAATCATACTAAGTATCTCATGGATCCCTTACAGGATAGGCAAGAAACTGTGCATGTACTCAAAAAACAACTCCGTACTTTCCATCCTCACTAACTTTCTCCACACTTCCCTATCCTTGGATACTCCCTTCTCTTCAACAACATCCATACACGGAGTCATACATGCTCTTTTATACTTAAAAATATTAATGTTTTTTCACACATTCGTCTAAAACATTTAGCCCCATCTTACATGGCTACCATGTCCTTTTGACCCCCACACACACTCTACCTTCATATATTTGCTTTGTCACTCGATCCACACTCATCCTCTCAACATGCCCAAACCAACATCTTATTTTTAAAATTGCTATTTGTACATGATTGATTAATGATCAAATTAATACTGGCTTCAATTATGTATTTTTCAAGGGTATAAGAAAAACATTTCAAAACTACATTCACCAATGAGATGAGATGTTGTCATGAAGGTGACATAGTAATTTCAAGGTCATGTACACTCATTACACATGAGCTACACTTATCAAGCTGTCGGCATCGTTAATTACATTTATATTAATATTGTATGATATCACATATTAGATTATTTTTTAAAATCAGCATTTAGACATGAAACACTTTTTAGATATAAATTAATATTTACTACGTAAAATCCTCTCCAGATATTAATTTTGAACAAATTTTTTAAAACTCTATTCAAAAAACTTCAAATTAAGCAAATCTATCATTAGCAAACCAGGCCCACCCCTAATTTTTAAAGCAAGAATCAAAATCACAATTTGTCCTCAGATTATAACCATATAATATTTATATAAAAAGTTTGAAGAAATCTATAACACAAGTTTAGGCTGTAGCCCCAGGGACAGACAGACAGTGTGTCATAGAGGCAGACAGAAAGACAGAGGATCATAGAGGCAGAAAGACGGAGGGCCAGTCAGGCAGGTAAAGTGTCGGTCAAACAGATAGTCATACAGAACCATAAAACTCACGTTTTTGTCAGGATCCATCATAATATAGAGGTGAAGAACTATCCCAAACAAAACACAATGCTCATATACCCTAGTAATGAGAAGTTACTCTGTCAGCCGGAGTTGCCACACAGCCCCAGTTCTTGTCCTGAGGAGCTCCTGGCTGCAGGTAAACATTACACCCGCCACGTGGCGCTACTTATATATACTACCACTTAAATATCACAGAACCATCAATTAGACAGGTCGCAAATCGACAATGTCATTAGCGTCCACACTTCGTTCTTGCATCAAGGGACAGAGCCTTAAGAGCGTCCCACCTCGCTCTTGCATCAAGGGACAGAGCCTTAAGAGCGTCCCACCTCGCTCTAGCATCAAGGGACAGAGTCTTAAGAGCGTCCCACCTCGCTCTAGCATCAAGGGACAGAGCCTTAAGAGCGTCCACACCTCGCTCTAGCATCAAGGGACAGAGCCTTAAGAGCGTCCACACCTCGCTCTAGCATCAAGGGACAGAGCCTTAAGAGCGTCCACACCTCGCTCTAGCATCAAGGGACAGAGCCTTAAGAGCGTCCACACCTCGCTCTTGCATCAAGGGACAGAGCCTTAAGTGCATCCACACCTCACTCTTACATCAAGGACAAGCCTTAGAGCGTCCACACCGCTCTAGCATCAGGCAGAGCCTTAGAGCGTCCACACCTCGCTCTAGCATCAAGGGACAGAGCCTTAAGAGCGTCCACACCTCGCTCTAGCATCAAGGGACAGAGCCTTAAGAGCGTCCACACCTCGCTCTAGCATCAAGGGACAGAGCCTTAAGAGCGTCCACACCTCGCTCTTGCATCAAGGGACAGAGCCTTAAGTGCATCCACACCTCACTCTTACATCAAGGGACAGAGCCTTAAGTGCATCCACACCTCACTCTTACATCAAGGGACAGAGCCTTAAGTGCATCCACACCTCACTCTTACATCAAGGGACAGAGCCTTAAGAGCGTCCACACCTCGCTCTAGCATCAAGGGACAGAGCCTTAAGAGCGTCCACACCTCGCTCTAGCATCAAGGGACAGGGCCTATGTATGGTTGGTCAAATGGGGACAGAGTGGGAGAGAATATATCACAGGTACAGTTGTAACAAGCTCTGCTTACCTTGGCGACACGACACTAATAGCGACATATGTGTTTATTTTTTAAACCAATGGCGCGGTTTTGGGTTCGATGCGAAACACGAAGGACGCGACCTCTGCTACCGGGCGGGACCCTTATAAAACAGAGAATGGTTCGAATCCGACCGGCAACCCCCGCCCACCACTGTGTGCGACTTCCGACACCCAATCAATGGGACCATGACCTCCAACAAACACACACTCACTGAGAACCAACCAGTGAAAAATCCGCTTGAAACCACGTTAGGTCCTTCCCTATACCGTCATGTGTGGAGCGTATCCTGTCGGGTTTAGGTAGGAAAACATATTTTGAAAAATAAAACCACTTTATTTTGGTCAAAAATGAAAAAATTAACTATATTATTATTATTATTATTATCAGCTGCAGTATCACATGTCTTGACGTATGAACACGTGAAACTAGATCTATTAGCTTGTATAGCTGCCAGATAAGGACTATAGCATATTTAATAGCTGCCGGATAAGGTCTTTTCTATGAAAATTGGGCTATAGTATATTTTCTAGAGGTCAGATAAGGTTCTTCTTATAAGATTGGATTATAATATATTTTATAGCTCTCAAAAAAAGTTATTTATAAGAAAATTGGACCAAAGTCGCGAGTTCAACGATACAAAATATATCGCAATCACCCTGAATAGAACATATTAGTGCATTTAAAAAAAAATCTATTGGTAGCCCTGTAAAAGTACTGAGATGGCTGAGACTAGTTAGTTCGGTTAAAACGTTGAACGACAAGCTCTTTCGGGTCAAAAGGGTCGATTACACTGGTCGAGATTACTATAATATGATTCTGGTAGGAAGAACAGTAGAAGTTAGTTACTAAAACAATTTTAATATATCCATGCCTCAATTCGTGTTGTTTGTAGCTGTCACTTTTGATCGATATTATCAATACCTATAGAATAACAGAAATAATATAGTAAAATGTTATCAATGTTGGACGCAAATAATTATGTTAGAATTTTCTCTACTGTTCTTCCAACCAAATCAGGCTCGCCGGCGAATTTACTCGCTGCTAGTAAACTCGCCGCTAGCTCTACTCCAGCGAGTAAAGTTAAACACCGGGTGACTTTACAAGCTACTCGCTAGCTACAGTAGCCCCACGGCTTCTTTGATGCTGACTGACAGCTCACAGCTGACTTCTGACAGTCAACAGTTAGGTATATACCTAAATGTTGACTGTCAGAAGTGACAACTGCTAAACACATGTTTTTTTTGTAGATCATATGGTTCGGCGTAGGGATACATAATTTGGTCTGGTAGCTTTTCAAAGCCGTCAGCTGTCAGTCAGCACCAAAGAAGCCATGGGGCTACTGTAATGATCTCGCCCAATGTAATCAACCCTAAAACAAAAAATGTTACTATTGAACCGGTTTTTAAATTTAAACAGATAACTTTGCTTTGCGACACTCATCCTTTCTAATAAAAAAAACTTTTTTTTTATAAAACCGCGTCTTACTACGCGTTCGGATTATACGCTTATGTACTAATTACTCTAATGGTTTAAGGAATTAGGAAGGTGTATCCCGCATTTGCGTGAAAGGATATTGGTAAAAAAAAAACATCCCTCAGTACACCCGACCTAGATTCGAACCTCTATCTCCCTGTCATCAGCAGTCTTGAGTCTATTGCAGGAGTAGCGCCTTAAACCACGCAGCCATCGAAGCGGGTTACCAGCAAGATTAATTACATTATTATTTAAGTACAAAGGAAAATATTCCTTTAAAGATATTTATTCAACTAACAGACAACTTTGACTTATGGCAATCGACCTTAATGTTATAGTACCCTTTTTATTTAAAAAAAATAAACTAACTGTTTTAAATTTAAACTCTCAAATAGTAATTTGATTGCCAAGACCATTCGTTCGATTCCATTACTAGTTTATACGCACATTAATTAATAAAACGTCTAAAGTAGTGGAAGGAAATATAGTTAATTAAAGCGCCCTTCCTCCTGAAAGGAAGGCACTTATTCAGATGAAATCTTGCGACCGTCCTCTATTTCCCATCGTATTTCGGACCAATCAAGATCGACAATATTGAGCCGCGTCATCTCCTTCAATTATTATCTGACGACAAATGATTTTGATTGGATTCCCCACGTTTCTATAGCACACCTTATATAGCGTATAGTTGAGGGCAGAACTAAACTATAATTTTCATATAACGGGTCTTGTAGAGTTAAAAGAAGGAAAAAAACTTTTTTTTGTCAACATTTAATAACATTTGACTATATTATTGGTGTTATTTTATAGTTATTGATAATATTTATCAAAAGTGACAGCTTAAAATCCCACGAATGGACATATGAAAAAGTAAATCTAGTAAATTTTCTATATGTTTTAAGGGGTCCTTCCTATGAAAATAGAACTGTCGCTTGTCTACGAGAATAGTCGGACGAAGCGCGAAATTAAGGTGGAGGTGAAGAGACCGCGAATTAAGGTTTATATTTTTAAAAGGAAAAAACATTTTGGCCAAAACTACTTAAGATATTGTTCCAGTCACTACGTTTAGTTTAACCTTCAACGGTTCTTGAGCATGGTAACAATTGAACAGGACTTCTTCGCTTCATTAAGATCCTGCTCAACTACCAACTCTTTCAAAGATCGTCTGAACTGCTGACTGTAGTTCACGAACGACAGAGCTACAGGCTGTAGTTCACGAAGGATAAAGCTACAGGCTGTGGTTCACGAAGGACAGAGCTACAGGCTGTAGTTCACGAAGAATAAAGCTACAGGCTGTGGTTCACGAAGGACAGAGCTACAGGCTGTAGTTCACGAAGAATAAAGCTACAGGCTGTAGTTCACGAATGATAAAGCTACAGGCTGTGGTTCACGAACGACAAAACTACAGGCTGTAGTTCACTAAGGATAAAGCTACAGGCTGTGGTTCACGAAGGACAAAGCTACAGGATGTAGTTCACGAAGGACAAAGCTACAGGCTGTGGTTCACGAAGGACAAAGCTACAGGATGTAGTTCACGAAGGATAAAGCTACAGTCTGTATGTAGTTCACGAAGGACAAAGCTACAGGCTGTGGTTCACGAAGGACAAAGCTACAGTCTGTATGTAGTTCACGAAGGACAAAGCTACAGTCTGTATGTAGTTCACGAACGATTGAACTATACAAGTGGATACATTGACTGATAGTTTCAGTAAGTGAGTCCCTTTGAACCAATCCCGACAGTGGACCTTGGTTCCCAACGCTGCTCGGCACAGATTGCGACCAATCATCGGCGCGCTAATGACAACTTCCTACTGACGGCGCTAATTACCCGAGATAGGGAACGGGCGAGGGGTTTTGGGGGGGAGGCGCAACACGGGCGAGCTTGAGGCAGATTTCAAAAACTACAACCAATCGATACAAACGTTTCCCAAACAGCTGTTCCGCAGACAGTTGAAGCCGATAATTATTCTTTTAGAAAACCTTAACTTTTCAAAAAGACTTTCTCTTTTATTTCAAAATAGAGACATTTACTAAAAACTCGTAAGATTTGTGAAACGAAACATTAGGTTATACACTGTTTCAGAAACACTTCTCCTTAGAGCATAAATGAAGTAATATACACTTTTAGAGAAATATTTAGAAAAGAGGAACATTTCTGTCCAACAAAGAGCATAATCAATATTTTCAAATTGTCAAAGAGCTCCGTAAAAAAATATATATATTTACTTATAGCTCAGAAACTAATGGTTTTATAAAAATGTATTCCAAATAAAATATTTTAAGTTTGAATAGTAGGTTACTACAACTTTACAATGATAATTTATTCCATATATAAAATATTATCGAAAATATGATAAAAATTGTAAATTTCTGCCGATGTAAAATACCCTCTAATTAATTTTCAGGGGTAAATGAGGGCTGCCAGTTTGTTTGTAATATTATACAACGCCTAAATGAGGTTGCCAGTTTGTTTGTAATATTATACAACGCCTAAATGCCCAATTTAATCAAAATAGTTATAACGGATTTTGAGGAAATCGATTATATCTCTTTTTGCCCTTCAGTAAACTACCCTTAATTTTAGGGTTAGATATATAATTTCATAAACCCCCTCTGGGAATTTTAAGAAAACCCCAGATATCGAGTTTTAGCCCGATTAGTAAAATGGTTTCGTCTCTAGGTCGACAGACAGACACACAGACGGCATCAGAAAACACACTTTTTTTGTTTCAGGGGGTCATGAAATGTCGACATCTATCAAAATCTCGAGTTCGATTTTTTTTTTACGATCACAATATTTCTCTCTCCGAAGGTTCGAGGGAAAGTAAAATAAGGCTCTAGAGGTTGTTTCGTAATTATTATTATTATTATTATTATTATTATTATTATTTATTAGCACCGCGTCTTACTACCCGTTCGGGTTGTACGCACTTACGCTAATGTGTAGTGGTAGGGTGATTGTGAGATGAAATGGAGGACCTACAGTTTAGGGTGGGATCCGAACCACGGTGGAGGACTGTCATTCCACACATTCACAAGTTGTGATTAATACACGTCTTGTCAGAGGTGAAGGAAGGGTTTGGCAATCAGATAAATCTGCGCCGGGACCGAGGATTGAACCCGGGACCCCAGCACAGAAGTCTTGACACCTTACCCCTAGACCACCAGGTCACCTTATATATATTATATATTAATTGCTCTTTTCAAATTATTTGAATTTTAAATTCTAAATAATCAATTTGTGTACTTAAGTTGTATTGTATTAAGATTTTTGACATTTAATGCGAGACTCGCGACTTAAACCGCGTGAACAGTGATTATTCTATAATAACAAAAGTACCCGGCGTTGTGCAGGGTAACTTTTTTCTTAGCTTTAAAGAGATAAAAAAAAATTATCTTCATTTTAGTTCTTCTAGACCAGTTTGAAATCCAAAGAGAATGCAGTAACGATAAGAACATGACATAACTCTTTAACGTGACCTTAACACATGGTGTCTACTCAACTTGACCAATGAAATTCCCGACTTTTTCCCTGATCATTTCCTGATATTCCCGGCTAAAAAGTATGTCTAGTCCTCCCCCCCCCCCCCCCCAACCTTTTTCTGAATAATATAAAAAAGTTTTCAAAATCTAAATAAACATGTATTATTTTTAATTTGTATTAACATTGTTTACTAGGAGTTATAAAATATATTACACAGCTACACACAAACAAAGACAGTTTGAATCACATTATAATTTACTAATTTACTGATTACTATAATATTTCATATTTTGAGTAAAACCATATTTTCCCGGATTTTTATTGTAATCTACCAAATTCCCTACTTATTCTCGTTTTTTTTCCCTTTCACTTAAAATTTCCCGGCTAATTCCCGTTTTCCCTGATGGTCGACACCCTGTTAACATTTCCTGAATGGAGGGAGCGAGGTCTACTATTCACAGATCTACTTTTGTATTATATAAGTTCCCAAATATTTTATACTACAAATTTATAACTCAACCCCCCCCCGCCCCCCCAATCCCACTTCCACCCATTAAAAAAACCCATTAGGATCAAAGGTACCGGGTAAAATTTATCGCCGTCGCATTTCTCAGAATAAAATAAAACTCCTCTTAAGAGCAGCTCCCCGCTCCAACTAAAAAACGTTTCCCCAAGGAGGCCGAGACGAATATTCTCGAAGCCACCCGAACGTCCCCGAAGCGCGGTGCACTTGTACCGGGAAAGATTGGGGGTTGGTAGAAGAGATCATCAGCAGCAGCAGCAGAGAGGGGTCCGATCAATACAACTGCCTGGGAAGAGAGGAGATGTGTGATGTTTGCAGACTCCCCGACAACCACGAGCTGCGCTGCGCCCGCCTACCTGTAGATCACGTGACCTTGACACGGAAAAAAAAAAGACGAAGCGAAGGTTGCTCGACTACCCCAACGAGTGTTTCAGAGGGGTTACAATCATATCGTCGTCACCCATCGTTTGGGTCTTACATGAGATGATAAAAGACGTAGGGAAAGGTGGAAAGAGGATTACAAAGAGGAGCCGATTGCCCAAATATTAAACGACATCCTCTCCCCTCATTAATTAATTTTTTTATCAGCTTAATATATTGTAGCAACGATGATCATACACACTATCAAGAGAATGGATTTTCAGAGATGGGGACGTCAAGGTTCGAATCTCGATTGAGGATTTCTCATTCTCTCTCCATGTTAATGCTGCCACACTTCCTCCAAACAGCCCCCTCATTATTATTCATTAAATTAAGTCATCACTAAACCAACTAGACAGGACAAGGCACGGAGCAGTTCAGTTATGTCTGACTGTAGCTAGACACATATAAGACATGGCACGGAGAAGTTAAGTTAGGTCTGACTGTAGTTAGAAACAGATAAGACATGGCACGGAGAAGTTAAGTTAGGTCTGACTGTAGCTAGAAACAGATCAGACATGGCACGGAGAAGTTAAGTTAGGTCTGACTGTAGCTAGAAACAGATCAGACATGGCACGGAGAAGTTAAGTTAGGTCTGACTGTAGCTAGAAACATATAAGACATGGCACGGGAAGCTAAGTTAGTCTGACTGTAGCTAGAAATAGATAAGACATGGCACGGGAAGCTAAGTTAGGTTTGACTGTAGCTAGAAATAGATAAGACATGGCACGGGAAACTAAGTTAGGTCTGACTGTAGCTAGAAACAGATAAGACAAGGCACGGAGAAGTTAAGTTATGTCTGACTGTAGCTAGAAACAGATAAGACATGGCACGGAGAAGTTAAGTTAGGTCTGACTGTAGCTAGAAACATATAAGACATGGCACGGAGAAGTTAAGTTGGTAGACTGTAGCTAGAAACATATAAGACATGGCACGGGGAAGCTAAGTTAGGTCTGACTGTAGCTAGAAACAGATAAGACATGGCACGGGAAGCTAAGTTAGGTCTGACTGTAGCTAGAAACAGATAAGACATGGCACGGAGAAGCTAAGTTAGGTCTGACTGTAACTAGAAACAAATAAGACATGGCACGGAGAAGTTAAGTTAGGTCTGACTGTAACTAGAAACAAATAAGACATGGCACGGAGAAGTTAAGTTATGTCTGACTGTAGAAACAGACAAAACATGTAAGCAGTGTCCCTCATAGGACCATATATCATCTCTTGTTTCGAGTAATTTAACAGTATTTTTCCCACACACGCACTCATAACGAATCGAGTAGTCCGGAGAGAGTGATAAAATAAAATGTTGCTTCGTTCAGACGACAAGTTGGATTGGCTTTATTTATGCAGGGGAGTAAAAAAGTACTTTTAATGAAAATAAATGTCTTTGAAACGTTTTGGGGACCAAATAAATGGCTACACCATCGTACAAATTTCCTTATTTAATCTATTGTGACAATTTAAAAACATATCAGTCATTAGTAAGTCACTTTAAAATTATTTATTTTTTTGTAAAACTAACATAAATTCTTATTTATTATGTAAAACACTTTCCAGACACTCATTTTGAATAAAAAGTTTGAGCCCATGAACTATCTCAGATTTCATGATAGTTCTCAAAGGATGGGGTAGTAATCGTGATCCTCTACATGAACTATCTAGGATTTCAAGATAGTTTTTAAAGAGGGAAGGGTAGTAATCGTGCTTACCTCACTCTACTATCTCTGATTTCAAGATAGTTCTTAAAGGGGAGTAGTATTCTTGATCCGCACCATGAACTATCTCTGATTTTAAAATAGTTCTAGACAGTAGGGGGAGTCCATTAGGATACAATGAGGATGGTTTTCGCTCTCTAATCAGGCAAATGTGGGTACAATTTCCTTTTAATTATACGTCTCTTTTTCCTATCCAATGAGTGTAAACATTTAAATAACCCAGACAGGTAATGAGACCAGGAACAACAACAAAAAGTTTCAACTGAATTTAAAAAAAGTTTCAACTGAATTAAAAAAAGTTATTTTCAAGTCAGAATATCAGAACAGGATAAAAGGACGCACTATTTCGACTTGGGTGACCTGGTGGTCTAGGGGTAAGGTGTCGGCCTTCTGTGCTGAGGGTCCGGGGTTCAATCCTCGGTCTCGGCACAGATTTATCTGATTGCCAAACCCTTCCATCACCTCTGACAAGACGTGTATTAATCACAACTTGTGAATGTGAGGAATGACAGTCCTCTACCGTGGTTCGGATCCCACATTAAACTGCAGGTCCTACATTTCATCTCACAATCACCTACCATTGCACATTAGGTTAAGTGCGTATAAACCGAACGGGTAGTAAGACGAGGTGCTAATAATAATAATTAATCTTTTTTATGAATAGCAATAATAAGTTTTAATATTTAAATAAACATGTTTTTATTTGTGTTAACATAGTCTACTAGGAATTATAAAATATATTAAACATCTACAAAAAAAAAAGACAGTTTGAATCACATTGTAATTTGATGATTATTATATTTCATATTTTGAGTAAAACAACATTTTCTCTGATTTTTTTTTTTTTTTTGTAATTTACTTAATTCCCAAATTTTTCCCCTTTTTTTCCTCCGAGCACCTCAAATTCCCGGCTAGTTCCAGTTTTCCCGGATGGGAGACACATTAAGTCACAATATATTTGTGCTGGAGCAATTTTTTATTTATTTTGACCCAAAAAAAAGTTTTTCTATAAAAAAAACTGACATTTTCTCACGTTCCCTACACTCTCACATTAATAAAAAATCTCCCTTGATCAAATATTGTTTATTAGAAAGAAAGGAGTCCAGGAGGGAATACTACCCCCCACCCCCCGTAAGCCCCTCGATACTTCCAACCCCCCACGTCAGGGATCATTTCTAAATGTCACCAAGATCTCAAGTTCTGACAATAAAATAAGTTTCTGTACCGTCTCGTGTGATACAAGATATATATATATAACTACATCAGATGCAGAGATCAATAAACATTTCCCATAATGCCTCGGGAGAGTTCAAGGTACCAAAACAAAAAAATAAAATAAAATAAATAGCCACTGTAATAATAAACTGAAAATATACGGTATAATTTTCCTCTGAACAAACATTTAGAAAATAAAAATATTTTTCCTCAGGTCAACATTGAGAACATTTTACTATTGTTATTATTAGTGTTATTATTATTGTTTTCCCGCATTGTCAGGGTCAGAGGTCAGCCACCTTTTATAAACGTACCAAAGGTCCTGAGCACGCCCATCGCTTTTCCAAAATACTCATGCTTTTTTTTTTTACTATAAATTGTTATTTATTTCTTAAATACCATCTTAATTATATTCCCACAATTTTAGAAAGAAAAAAAAAAGAATAAATAAAATTTACCTTTTTAAAAAAAAAGAACCGCGTCTTACTACCAATTCGGGATATATTATCTAACTATGTAATAGTTTTAGGAATAAGGAAGTTTGTATTTTAGAAGAAATATACCCCCACATTTGCGTAAAGGGAGAGTGGAAAACCATTTACTAATAACCACCCTCAGTACACCCGATCGAGATTCGAACCTCGATCTCCCCTCATCGGCAGTCTAGTCTATTGCGAGATCAAACTACGTAGGCCGCAACAATGTGGAAAAGTGTCTTGTTACACGAAATCCTCCTATAAAATAAATAACACCACTTTTCAAAAAAATTTTTTTAAATAAACAAGAAATTAAGGAGAAATTTTGACCATGCTGTAATTTGATTAGTATTTTGTTTTAGTTTAAGCTAACTTTAGGCTACAAAATTGTGAAATATGCAGACAAACTTGACCAATATATTTTATATATATAATATATAGGGCTTCAATCATAAATTTGATATAAATTGTCTTAATATGTAAATAATACTTAACATCTCAGATAACATGTAATTTCGAAAAAACAGGAAATAACACCAATTTTTTTTTACGGGGCTCTATCAATAAGTTAATTAAAATAATTTTAGGGTTGGTCCGACATTTGTTTCTCCCCCCCCCCCTCCCCCCCATCAGCCGTGCTTCCTATCTACCCCTCCTTTCTTATAATTCTCTTGTCTCTTAACATACTATATACATTCACATTAGATTTATCAGAAGGGAAAAGGTATAGGCTTAAATATACCTACCTTTTGTGAATCATTAATGATATTTGAAGCTTTACCTTTTATAACATGCTGCTAACCCTCGTGCGTATGCTACCGCTAGTGTGTGAGTCGACGGAACGGGAGATCGAGTTCGAATCTCGGTCGGGTGAACTGGGTGGTTTCAATGGTTTTCACTCCTCAGCAAATGCGGTCATTCCCTATATTACTGCCAATTCCTAATCAATTAGTGTAATAGTACTTAGGTATAACCCGAACGGTAGTAAGACGGTGCTAATCAAAAACATAAAACATGCTGCTGTGAAGAATAACACATATGGACCACTCAACATGCTGAGTAATTTATGATTGCTCTTCATTCCTACACATCTTTGAACTCTTCAATGTTTGTTTTTTTCTAATATTGCTTTTTATACGCAAGCAATAAACAAGTCTCCTATTATTGAAGAAATTATTTTTGTTTTTGTACAAACACAAGTGATTATTCACGCATATGTAATAATGTGCAGTAGGAATCTAAATTATATTCAAACTCAACTATACTTATAAATTAAGGCCGCTTCGACAGGACAACTAAAAGCACGTGAAGGGGTCAGTAGATTAGACAAATCTAAACAAGTGCCTGATATAAACATGTCACTGTCATCCACATGAAAATATGTGTTTTCGAATGTGCTTGGAGTTCATAGTCTCGGGCAGACAACGCATTCGAAATATTGATAAACAAAAATAAGTACTAAGCTTGCATTTTCAACGCCACAGATATTCGGAAGTTATCAATAAGTATGTTTATCAAAGGTGAAACATGAACAATATTGTTTTTCAACATAAGAATTTGAGTTTAAGACCTGTTACGTAACACTTTGATGCACCCCACCCTCCCCCCATGTAACTGGATGTAGACATTAGAGCTCCCCCCTCCCCTCAGAGCGTTACGTGGTTTATGGACGCCCCAACCGTGCTCTTGATCGTCGCATGTAATAACAACAGTTTGACTCGTTACGAGAGGAACAGGGTGAAGGGGGAATGTGGGGGGGGGGTTGTTACCCCCCACCTACCCTCGCTTCTCCCAATCTAACTGGGACAAGTCCCCCCCCCCCCCAAGTGAAGCCTGTCAGCGACACAAGGTCGTACCTACCGAACCAGGGAGGAAGGTCGAAAGGTCAAGGTTCACGATGAGACAGGTGAGGGCATGGGGAGGTAATTAAAGAGTGAAGCACCTCGCGCTCGACCGTCAAATGGCGCTATAAACAATAGCTATACATCTCACTGGGAAGGTCAAATGGAAATAAAAACACTTCTACATCTCACTGAGAGCGTCAAATGGGACTAAAAACACATCTACATCTCACTGAGAGCGTCAAATGGCGCTAAAACACATCTACACCTCACTGAGACCGTCAAATGGCGCTAAAAACACTTCTACATCTCACTGAGAGCGTCAAATGGGACTAAAAACACATCTACATCTCACTGGGAGCGTCAAATGGCGCTAAAAACACTTCTACATCTCATTGGGAGCGTCAAATGGCGATACAAACATTTATATTTCTCACCGGAAGGGTAGGGTTATAGTGCGATCGATCAGAATAAACAAAGTGTAACACAACATCTCAGAATGGCAATCATAAATGAGACATTTTAGCTGTCAATATTTTTATTGGCGAAGACGCAATTTAAAAAAAAAAAAATTCAAAGCAAAGTCAAAAGTCTATACAGTATTTTTCTAAGCTTGCACGTAGTCACTCCCCTAGCAGGTGAGAATCAAAAATAGGAGTGAGGAAAGGTAGAGGAGGTCGCTATCTCGGTGGGAAATTAAACGCTCGAGTGGTTGGCACTAATGATTCCCTCCTTGATTAACGGCTTAGTTCCCAGAGAGACCCAGAACAGAGGTGGGTCGGGCGACACCGTTTAAGAAGGAGCTTACCAACTAGTGTTCTATACCAGCGGTCTCTGAAAGGCGTGTCCCCCGAGCAATTTTCGTAATTTGAAGGTGGGGGGGGGGGGATATGGTGGTCTAGGGGTAAGGTGTCGTACTTCTGTGTTAGGGCTCCGGGGTTCAAACCCCGGTCCCGGCACAGATTGCCGAACCCTTCCTTCACCTCTGATAAGACGTGTATTAATCACAACTTGTGAATGTGTGTGGAATGCCAGGCCTCCACCGTGGTTCGGATCCCACGTTAAACTGTAGGTCCTCTCTGCTTTCCACCATCATCACTCTCGCGTATAATCCTATCATCTGGGATTTTTATTTTTTTATTTTATTTTTATTTTCAACTTCCTTGTACATTTGTCCTGACATCTTATTCTACTATGAATTAGGACCTTTTTGCTCTATTCATTTTACAATCTTCATTCTATATATTTAATTTCAAAATTTTAACATATAAACTATCTGTAATTTAAACCCATATCTACTACTAAACTGCTAGTCCTATTTTTTGCCTAAATTATCAGTTTGTCTCAACCTGTACCTGTTGGTCCAACCCGGGTATTTTAATTGCCAGGTACCCTCCCACGATTGATCTCCGCCTGGGACCATGTTTCCAGAGCCCGTGGAACAATGGAATTCACCTTAATGGTGTCCCCACCTCAGAAATAAGTTCCTCCAGGAGGTAAGATAAGTTCGAATGGCCAAGCCCTAGGGCACTAGATAGACCCCCCCCTCCCCCGATTTTCATAATTTGATGTACTCTCAAGATAATAATGCTGAATATTGAACTCTATAACATCTACATTTTTACTAGTGCCCGTGGATATAATAACAGGCTGTCTCAAGGCCGTAGCCAGCCAATAATTTCAGGGGGGGTTTGGTGGGCACATCCCCAAATTGCAGGAAGATAGAAAAAAAAATTCTATATGATAAAGAGTTTTAGAAGATATTTGAAGTGTTTTTATGGCAACATAGCCCCCTAGCTACCGAAGAATAGGAAAATTTCCAAATATTAAACAACTCTAGAAGTTATCTGAAGTACTTTTTATTGTAACAAAGCGGCCTAAATTGTACTTGTATTTTAATGTTTATATTGTTTGAGCCATAAATAAAGCCGTATATATTTTTTTCATAAAATTTCAGGGGGGGGGAGTTTGAACCCCCAAAACATCCCCCTGGCTACGGCCTTGGAGTGTATGACCTTGAATTAATGAGCCACCACTCCAACACTTTTTAAACTTTTTTCCTTATGATTGGATTTAGCCTTAATATATTTTTGCATATAGTTTTTTTCTTTATTACCGCGTCTTACTACCCGTTCGGGTTATACGCTTAAGTACTAATTACGCTAATGGATTAGTAATTGGGAGGGTTGAATTTAGAGGAAGTGAACCCGCATTTGCGTGGAGGGAGAGTGGAAAACCATTTAGGAAAAACTACCTCCCAGTTCACCCGAGCGAGATTCGAACCTCGATCTCCCCGTCCTCGGCAGTCGAGCTCAACTCGACTAGCGCGTTAGCCAACTACGTCACCGAGGCTGGTTATTGAATGCTAAGAGTTGCATAAAATGAGGGAAAATCGAGAAATAGTGTCATTTGTTTATCTAAAGACCTTTTTTGTTACGAGAACTAAACTACTTTTTTTTTAAGACATCGAGAACCCTGCTTTAATAACAGCGTCCATAAATTCACAAGACTAACGTAGATTATGTATCAATGAAAATTACGAAGGTTACACGGTACATTTATCATTTTTCTGGTTGTAGAGACATCATAAGTTATTAGTTATCTTGTCTTTCAGTTCCGGTGTTTCTGGAAATTCATAGTTTTGTTTTTGTGTAAGGGGGCGGCCAGACTGGGCGAGCGAGTGACTAAAATATAAAATAGAACACATTAGTTGTAATGAGAGGTGGCCAGACTGGAGCAAGCGAGCGAGCGACTGAGCGCGCACGCTTGAAAGATAGAACTGGTTCTATTTTTCAAGCGCGCGCGCTCGACCCGGTACAGTCTATTTTACAGGCACTAGGCAATATCATTGTATGTTGGTTTATTGAGTGCTAGGAAAACTTCTTATTTTGACATTCTTCTTCATATTATTACTATTATTATTGATAGGTTTAGCACACTTGCTACTAACGGCCTAATTTAATTGGTAAGATCATTAACCATACCTATATGTGTATATATATACATATATATATACATATATATATATATACATATATATATATATGTATATATATATGTGTGTGTGTAAAACTGATATGTTAAAATACTTCAATATTATCAAAGTAGGCCTTTACAAATAAGAATCACCATTAGCGTGGAGAGAGAATGAGAAAACCACAATAATAAATCACTTGTCAAAAACCGCCCTCATTTCACTGAGCCAAAATTCATAGCCTCCTCGTCAACAACTATAGAGAGCTATTTGCTAATTACGCGCTCGCTCGCTAGCTCGCCAGTCTGGCCGAACCCTTAGTTGACAAAATTGTGACTGTGGCAATTCACGTAACTCAAGTTAGCCCGCCACATTTTCTAAGGTCAAATTTGTTATTTTTTTTCAATCGTTTGTGCTTTATTTGTACTCGTGTGTTTTCGAAAATTAACATTTGTGTTCTAAAATTAGGTATTCTAGAGAACATTTAATGTGGCGGGCCAACTTGAGCTTTCCCCATACCATAACCTGTAAAAAAAAAATAGTTCAAGCTGGCCAGCCACATTTTTAAAAACACCAATGTAACAACATTCTGTTTGCACTATTCGTCTGTGGCCGAAAATGAACATTTTATTATTAATTTTCGGCAATGTGGGCGGGCCAACTTGAGTTACGTCACTTAAGTGGCAAGTCCCGGTAAATTCCTCAACGGGAAGCTAGAAATATACTTTATTCCTGTTGGTGAATCATTTAGTTTTCTCGGGATTTTTGTGATGTCAGTTTGCTGAATGAACTGGTTCCAACAGAAGTAACCGTTCGGTTCATCCGTACACATTAGTTACGTTAATTAAATAAAGATAATATAGTTAATATTATTATTAGCACCGCGTCTTACTACCCGTTCGGGTTATACGCACTTACGCTAATGTGTAATGGTAGGGTGATTGCGAGATGAAATGGAGGACCTACAGTTTAACGTAGGATCCGAACCACGGTGGAGGCCTGGCATTCCACACATTCACAAGTTGTGATTAATACACGTCTTGTCAGAGGTGAAGGAAGGGTTTGGCAATCAGATAAATCTGTGCCGGGACCGAGGATTGAACCCCGTACCCCCAGCACCGAAGTCTGACACCTTGCCCTTAGACCGCCAGGTCACCTGATAATATAGTTGAAAATTTAAATGGAATGTAACCCAGTGGCGCACCCAAAAAATTTCTTTGGAAGGATTAGGGGGCACAGTGTACAAAACTATTTTTTTTAGTACTTGATTTCCAATTTCCAACATTTGGAGCACTGCCCTCCAACCCAAAGGGGTGTCCAAAGGTCTTGTCCAGAAAAATGTTGCAAGAAAAATTAAGCCACCTAGAAGATATCAAGGATGATCCTTTGCTGGAAAATTTTTGAAAATTAATTTGAAGTCTTGGGTGGGCCAACTGCCCCGTTTGTTCCACCCACCCCTTGGGTGTGTCACTATTGTAACCGCATTTGCGAGGAGAAGATATTATTAACTCAGCACCGTATTCAGATATTAGCTTGTACAAGTGGTGCAATTAAATAGTAGGGGCGCCCCCAGTGGTCTTGGGGTAGAGTGATCGCCTCAGGACCCGATGTTCGTGGGTTCAAACCCAGCCGGGGTCTTGAGCGATAAAAAAACATCCGTAGCACAACTTCCTTCGGAGGAGAAGTAAAGCCGTCGGTCTCATGTCGATTGTGGAAATGTAAAAGAACCCTGTGAAAATACCTTTCCCGGCAAAATTGGTAGGCCCTTTTATTCTCGCTCATAGAAATTCACGTGTGCTGATACAATCAGTCTGTTCAGAAATTGCACGTTAAATACCTCAAATAAACTAACATACATACTTCTTGCCAACATCTGTCTTCTATATAGTCCCATGTATTCCGTCTTTAGCGCATGCGCAAAGAAGACACGACTGGAATCCCGCAGTTTAAAAAAAAACCAAAGGACGCCTCTTTTTTTCGTTTTCCGCACCCGATATAGCGCAGACGCTATTTTTACAGCGGCCCCCGCCCCCGCAAAGACGATAGAAAATACTTAAAGAAGCGGGGATTTAAACCTTGTCGCGTTCTGAGGTCCACTTTTCACACGCAGGAGGGTCACCTTCAGTGGCGTGTCGTGGAGTATTGCCCGGGTAAGCAGAGCCCTTTTAAAATGTACATTCCGTCTACCCTGAGAGGTATGTTAGGACTTTTTTGAAAGGTATTTTATTTCTTTATAAAAGGATTAAGGTGATAAAAAAAAAAGGCCTTAAAGAAGTCTCGTATTCGAGACACCAATACTCAGTCGGTAGGTTAACTTAGAGAAAGTGTGCCCACATTTACGCGGAGGGGGAGTGGAATACTACTTAAGGAAAGATCACATTCAATACGCCCGACCGGGATTCGAAGCCCAATCTTTGCCGTCATCGACATATCCAATCTAATGAGAAAGTGACATGATTTTTAAAAGAGTTAGACCACCGAAACGATTTAGGTAAGTGTTCATATGACCTTACTATATTATTATTTTTATTGATAATATCTATCAAAAAGAGACAGGGCACTTCCTATGAAAAATAGGTACTGTATTATCGTATCATAATTCAACAAAGTTGTATCATAAATTATTTACCTACTCAGTAACAAAATTGGACCGGGAAAAAAAAATTAATGACTTGGCAAAAAAAAAAATGTTTGTGGTTCACATAATATTAAGTCTACAGCTTAAATCATAGCGATTACGTATTAGTCTTATGTGAAGGGTGACCTGGCGGTCTAGGGGTTAAGGTGTCAGACTTCTGTAATGAGGGTCCGGGGTTCAATCCTCGGTCCTCGGCACAGATTTATCTGATTGCCAAACCCTTCCTTCACCTCTGACAAGACGTGTATTAATCACAACTTGTGAATGTGTGGAATGCCAGGCCTACCACCGTGGTTCGGATCCCACGTTAAACTGTAGCTCCTCCATTTTCATCTCACAATCACCCTACCATTACACATTAGAGTAAGTGCGTATAACCCGAACGGGTAGTAAGACGCGGAGCTAATAATAATAATAATAATATAATAATTTTCTAATGTGAAGTTTAAAAATTCTATACCTTACTGACCGCCACGGAGGCGTAGTTGGCTATAGAAAGCCTTTACGAAAACTTTATACTTGTGGAGTAATTTTGATTGTTTGTTAGGTGTCTATGGATATTTTTTAGTATTGAAGTGCAAGAGAAATATTTAAAATTATTATTTTTTAACTGATCGGGTTCATATGAACTTTTTTTTTTTAACATAAATAAGTCCTGACCTTCCTCTTTCCATATAAGTTGACTATAGAGGAGCCAGTGACAACTATATTTTTTTAACCGATTGTTACAGGTAAACTCTCTTTAAGTAGGTAATTCTGAACCTTTTTTTTAACATAAGGGGAAGTTCCAAGTATTAAGTAAGCACCTAAGACGGGGGGGGGGGGGGGTTCGAGCTTTGCTTATTTTTGAGACAATGAAGGAGGGGGGGGGATCGGAACAATGCTTACTTAAGAGTTAAGACAGAAAGACGGGCAAAAATTGAGGGAGGGCGCATTGTATGCCGCTTGGGGCTGCTATGAATGTGCTGAGTGGCTGAACGAGAAGTAAGAAAAGTAGAGAAGTAAGCAAAAGCTTGAGTGACCTAAGCCCCCCCCCCGCGCAAATAGAAACATAATCATTGAAAAAAGTGTTGCGAAGTGGATTCAAGGACCTTAGTCATCGGATTAAATAGAGTTTAGGCTTTAGGGTGTTGTTTTTTTTTAATAAATATAATATTCATATATTCGCTAATAATAATTTTGTATATCTTCAATTAAATGTAATTTTAAATTTTTATAATGTTATAACTTATTTTAATTTTTACCTGTTCAATAAATTTAACTTCATTGTATAGCAATGTTGTCAATTATTTAGCAATATAAGTTTACACCTTTATGTTAATAATTACTGTAACAATAATTTATAAATTGCACGAGTTTTTAATTTATTTTATCATCGCGTTTTACTACCTGTTCAGGTTATAGGCAAAAATTGCTTGAAAAAAAGAATAGGTATTCCTGTGAACAAATTTAAAAAAGTTGACAAATCTTACATAAGGGGGGGGGGGGGGTCAGACTTTACTTATTTTTTTCCCACAAGGGTGGAGGGGTTAAAAATGGTCAAAAATTTGCTTATACGTAATACTTGAACGACCCCTAACGCGCTAGTTTCGTGTTGAGCTTGACTACCGAGGACGGGGAGATCGAGTTTCGAATCTCGGTCGGGTGAAACTGGAGGAGGGGGTTCCCCTGAAGGTTTTCCCACTCTTCCTCCACGCAAATGCGGGTTCACTTTAACAAATTCAACCTTCCCAATTCCTAATCCATTAGGCGTATAAACCGAACGGGTAGTAAGACGCGGTGTAATAAATAAATAAATAAAATTAAAAAATATATACCTCATTAAATAACTTTGCTGGAAACACCCGCTTAATCTTTAAAATATCAAATAAAAGTTTGAATTTAATTTTTAGTTTTTTTTTAGGATAAATTTTTTCAGCAATAAAACAGATATTACAAAAGTACCTTCATACCTTCACATATCTCGCTCCTACCCCCCCCCCCCAAACCACCATTATTCTCTAATGACAACAGAGAAAATTGTAATCTTCTCAATAGCGGTTAAGTAAGATTAATCACGTATAAAATACTTTAAATATACTTTTCTAGGTCAAAAAGGGGATTTAGTTCGTTATTATCCGGGTGAATCCCAGAAACGTTGGCGCCAATATCAAGTGCATCGGAATAAATTATTGATTCTTAAAACAATAAAAAAAAAGTTCGAATTTGTTCAGGAGACGTTGATATGAAATAGGTTCGTAAAACAAACTATGGACGATCTTAAAATCGCGGCGAGGGTTTATACTACAATTTATAAAATACAACATAAAGTAATTAAGAAAATTCACGATAGGAAAAGGGTTCCGTTATTGATTCGCTAGCTGTACAAGTTGAGCCGGTCAAACGCACGTGGGCAGCCGACAGCTGCAGAAGAGCTCAAACGAGTCGTCAGCTGAAAATTCTTGTTCAATACAAATTGCAATTCTCTCAAAAAGAGTTTGACATAGCATGCGGCGTAACAATGTGAAGAAGAAAAAAAAAAGACTTCCAGATAACACTCACCTTTCTTAATTAGCACTTCGCTCCTGCCCAACACCACACAATTTTCGATAACTAAATAAGAAAGTGGAGAAAATAACAGCACTGAAAGAACTTATCAGGAGAGAAAGAGACGTCTGTTCATATCGACCTGACAACTGGCGCGAAGGGTGGCCGAACATCGAGGCATCAACCCCATTTACACCCCGCTTCTTTTATATACTACAGAACCATCTAGTGACAGGAGTGTCAAACTATGTCCAAACCACCCTTGACGGGTTCGATGGTTCGATCGATAACAATAAAACCAAAATAAGAATTTATACTCAGCTGAATTCAGGCACATTTTTGTCATAAATTCCCTCCTAATTTTTGACACCTCAGCTAGCCAATTAAAAAAACACAATATACAGGCGTACTATTTATGATTGAAATGCGTATGTAAACCAATCTCTCATTTAACTAGAAATGCCGTAGTGAAGGGGGGTTTTGGGGGTTCAAATCCCCCCGAAATGTTATGAACAAAAAATATATGGCTTTGTTTATGGTTAAAACAATATCAAAATTAAGATACAACTACAAATTAAGGGGCTGTGTTACCCAAAAAAGCACTTCAGAGAACTTCTAGAAGTGTTTAATATTTAGAAATTGTCCTAGCCTTCAGCAGTTAGGGTGTTATATTGCCATAAAAAAACACTTCAGATAGCTTCTAGAACTCTTTATCCTTTAGAATTTTTTCTCTCTTCCGGCAATTGGGGGATATGCCCACCAAACCCCCCCTGAAATTATTGGCCGACTACGGCCTTGTCCTCCCCATATTTGATATAGATTGTGACAATTCTTGATCCTGCTAATATTCTAAATAATATACTAAACTTGAGATGACCAACTGTAGTGCCACCTGATTCAGTGGTCGAATGGTCTATACGAGGCGTCACACTAGTGTTAGACTGGGCTGCTGATGATGGATGGAGAGTTTAGGATTCAAATTCCAGTCTGGTCTACTGAGGGCATTTTTATCATAAATGATTTCCCACTCGCCTTCCATGCAAATGCGGGTAGATTCACCTCTAAAACGCTTCCTTGATCATCCCTTCACCACAAGAGTAATTATCATACAAGTGTATAAACTGAACAGGTAGTAATACTGGAGGGGGGAGGGTCTTGAGATGCCAACCTCCATAGTCTATATTAAATTTTGCCTCCATTTATGTTTTACTCCCTGTAAGGTCTTATCCTTGCCGAACAGATTATTTTTTTAGGTCAATAGTTTTTCCCAAACCTAAAAAAAAAACTACTGCTATGTATTTTTATTTCTTTAGTGATCATAATATGATTGTTATAATGTATTGTCTTTTGAGTTTGAATAAAAAAAATCTTTCGAAAATGATTTTTTTTTTCCATCCAAAAACTATGTTTCAAAGGAAAGTTTCATGTTTTTTTAAGGCTTAAATTAACAACTTTATTATTTATTTTGATTTCAGTTCATAGTGTTAAAAAAAAAACTAAGAACAAAATCTTTCCTCGAAACCTAAAAGTTGTCTTATTGATGAAATGGGGTAAGAGCCCTAAGATAATAAGCCTAAGAGAGATTTGGAAAAAAAGAAATGAAAGTTTGTTTTGTTTTTGCAAATTTTATTTATTTAAATGACAACACAACTTTATTTTAAAAAGGTCACATGTCTAACATAAAAAAATAATATGGAATGTGGTTAAGATAAGTATAAAAAACATGTTTAAGACAAGTATAAAAAACAATCTACTGTTGAACGTGACACAATACAAGATCGTCCCTATTAAAATGTTTGGTATTATTATTATTATTATTTAATATAAGCAATAATTTCAAAAATGTATGTTTACAAACCTTCAAATGCTATTTTTTTTAAAAGTTGGCAATGTTGTTACTATTTGATCATTAGTCATATTTAGTTAAAGAAAAAATAAAAGGTTTTATCAAAGGGAGTTATTCTATAAAATTGGGATTGTTTTAATATAACGCAGTTTCAAGATGGCTATTTTATCTCTATAAGGGAAACCTCTTTTCGCTTTATGAGGTAATTGTATTATATTTAGAAGGTACAGGAAAGGTGGATAGAAACATATAAAAGAGAACTAACACGATATGGCTTTTACAATGAAAAGAAGAATAAGTTCAAACTTCACACTGCTGCCAATGGACAAAGAGGTAATGGCTGCGTCTTAAAGGATTGAGCGGTGACGATCGATTTTATTCAAGAGACAGCAATCACCTCTTTGTCCAGTGACAGCAGTGTGAAGTGTGAACTGTGTTCTTCTTTTCATTGTAACAGCCATTTTGTGTTCGTCCCTTTTATATGTTTCCATCCACCTTTCCTGTACCTTCTTCCAAATATACTATAAGATGGCTAGTATGTGATTTTAAATAGTATCTCAGCAGTATTTTGGCATTTATTAATGCCAAACAAAGCTCGGCTTTTGAAACGTGAATAATGGAGGAAAGATATAAGAACAGGATACAGGTATGAGAGTTGCAGTAGGCTATGAGTGACACGGACGGACAGGGCGATAAATGAAAGGGTGAGAGAGAGAAGGAGGAAGAACTCTGCAGGATAGGATGGAGAAGGCGAGATTGAGGAGGCACAGAAGTGCGAAGAGGGGAGGATTCCAAGGAGGATGTTCGAAATGGAAGTAGCGAGCAGGAGGCCAAGAGGAATACCCAAATACAGGTGGATAAAGGGAGTGTGGAGAGGAGAGGAAGAAAGGTGGTGGGAGGACGGAAGTAAATGGAGAGGCTTGTGTTAAAGAGTGAGCTTGCCGCTGGAGGAAACTGCATGATCATGCGTAGATCATG
This sequence comes from Timema podura, assembly GCA_033556935.1. NCBI lineage: Eukaryota > Metazoa > Arthropoda > Insecta > Phasmatodea > Timematidae > Timema > Timema podura. The sequence continues at coordinate 8,412,317 of JAVRXN010000014.1, read as the reverse complement.
AGGTTTTGGGTTTAAATGTTGTATTATTCTCTTTCGTAGAGACGCATCCACACTTATTTTTACAGTTTTTTTTCTGCTCTATAGAATCAAGGTATTATTTCATTATTTTATGCTTTAAATTTTAGTTTTTTGACGTTTTGTAAGCACTTAATGTAGGCCTAGAATTTGCAAAAAATTGAGCTATAAAATATGTCAAAAAATATTAAAGTTAAGTGATTTTTTCATAGGGCTGGTCAGTATCCACTTCCCTCTAGCCTATATATTTTCCTATTTTCACTTAATGTTTTAGATATCGCGATTTTTTTTCTCTTTAAACGCAACTAGACAATTAAAGAAGAACTCCCTGTATTAAAAAATAAAATGATTAAAACTACTAATCAATTTTATTTTTAATTTTGTAAATATGTGTCTAAATATTTGGCGTGCTTGTATGTTAAAGCCACACCTTGGAGGTCTTTGAATATTAAAAATTAATGTTTATAGACTTTTCCTCCGATATAGCAAAGCAACTCAAAAATAATTTATGACAGGACTTATGTAAAATTTGTATCAACCTCGCATATTAAAATGTATATTTTATCAACATCCTTTAGTTTAACAGTTTTAGTGCCAGTGGTATTAAAACATATAAATTATATTCTATAAATGGTAATAGTTAACAGAAATCGAATAGTAATAAAACTGGTTAAAACATTTAATAGACAAGAGAAAAGTGTGTTTTTGGCACACATATTAAAGGAAGATATTTATCTCCCCCACTAATGTTGGTACTACACTAAAACTATTCCACATCCAGGCGTAGTTCTCCATGTTGGCGGTATCCGACCAGGCTGCGTGAGTTGCGTTGTCCATCTCACGCGCCAGCTCGTTGGTATCCAGCAGCCTGTGTTGAGTTCCTCCGATAGCCGCGCCACATTCGTTGCATTTCCCTACCTCCATGGCTCCCCCACACTCGGTGATGACATATATATGTCCGTTGGGGCACTTGAACCAGTGACCCTGCTTCAATCCCATCGCTTTCACGATCTCTTTCCTCTCGTTCTCATGAAACTCTAAGGAATTTTTTAAAATACTTTGTAAATCTCTAACGATTTGGTTTACTCTGTCATCCTTATCGCCGGTGTATTTCTCGATCGAGTCGAGCACTTTGGTAGCTTCTTGATAATCCTGCATTTTTCCGTGTTGTTTTATTGTCGTTTGAAACGAGTACAAGCTCTCGATGGTAATTCATTTGGGAAAGTCTGTGAAATCTCTGTAATTCGATGTTTATTTCCTTCACCTCTTGCTGACTTCAAATAATCATCTCTTTTGATGACGACTTGGATTAATTGATCAACAAACTTTATCATTTTTTTCTTGCCGCTGTCGTTTGAAACCCTTGCTGCCGACACGAAGGCATCCTCCAGCTGTTCCAAGATCTGTATTTGTATTCCGAGGGTCTCTGCGTCGTGGGAGCTAAGGTTGTTCAATTGTTCTTTGAGAGTAGTTGAAGTGAATCCTGAATTTGTTTCACAAACTTGGTGTAAAATGTTGAACTGACCGCTGAAAAATAATAAGAGATACATGTGAAAGTTATTACAGACAATGGTGTCTACTCAACTTTACCAGTGAAATTCCCGACATTTTCTCAGATCTCACTCGATCATTTCCTAAAATTCCCAAACTCAAAAGTATGTCACAACATTATTCCCGCCCCATCCTCCCACGTTTTTTATTATTTTTTATGAATAATAAAATTGAAATACTAAAACACATTTTTTATTTGGATTAACGTAGTCTACTAGGAATTAGAAAATACATTACATAGATTAAAAAAAAGTATGAATCACATTGTAACGTACTGATTTAATGATTAATATATTTCATATTTTGAGTAAAACAACATTTTCATGCTTGTTTTTTCTTTAGCAACTTATCAAAATCTTAGCTTATTCCATTTTTTCCCCGACCACTTCAAATTCCCAGCTAATTTCAGTTTTCTCGGATTTTCCAGATGGTACAGTATTTTTCAATATATTTTAAAATTCCAACTTTCCCAGATCTGATTTCCATTTTTTTTTAGTTGCTATATATTAAAAAAAAATTACTTTACTAGATCACAAATTAATTTAATAATATTTTTCTACACCTAACACATTCTGAAATTATGTCACTTTATGACCGAGTTATAGAATTCCTTCCAGTCTAAAGCTTCCTTTAATGTAGTGGAATTCTTGCACATGCATATAGCCTAGGGTGAACTTTGGATAAAGACGTGTGGAGAGGGATGAGAGGGTGAAGAGGGATGGAGAGGGATGGAGAGGGATGAAGAGGGATGGAGAGGGATGGAGAGGGATGGAGAAGGATGGAGAGGGATGAAGAGGGATGGAGAAGGATGGAGAGGGATGAAGAGGGATGGATAGGTGAGAGGATGAGAGGATGGAGAGGGATGGAGAGGGATGAAGAGTGGGATGGAGAGGGATGAAGAGGATGAAGAGGGATGGAGAAGGATGGAGAGGGATGAAGAGGGATGAAGAGGATGGAGAAGGATGGAGAGGGATGGAGAGGGATGGAGAGGGATGGAGAGGGATGAAGAAGGATGGAGAGGGATGGAGAGGGATGAAGAGGGATGGAGACAACAGGAAAGAACATGTTGACTTTTGAGGATTGAGATTAGTCAACTCAACAAATGGACAAGTGTTCTAAAAAAAATTTGCAATGTGTATTGGAAGAAAAATAGTGTTTTGACTATTGCAAATGAAAGTTGCGTAATATTTTATGGAATGTGTGAAAATTCAGGAAATTTGATCAAATTCCGTGACTTTTCCCTATTTTATAAGTTATAGTTGGGTAGCTTATCAGGGATTAGTTTCTCATAAATAAGAATATAATTTATTTATTTTTTACAAATTTTGAGTATAGTTCACAAATAATCTATTTTTGGAAATTTAATTTTTTTATAAGTTGTGAATTTTTTATTTTATTTTTTATTCATATAATAAGAATGTTCATTGTGGTTATTAACACGATGATGGGTTAGTTTTTTAATGGGAAAACTTACTTGTGGGTAGATTGTAAACTGAAAACCTATTTTCGAGAATGTTGTTCCAAACTTTAAAGACACTATGTTAAAGTTTGTACATTATTGCCCAATCCCCAACCTCCCGACCTAGGTTTCATTCAAACTCCTTCCTGAACAGTTCCGATAGAATGAAACCTAGGTCACGGGATTGGCCGGTAATGATCGATTCTCTTCCTTTTTTTTTTCAAGTGGCAGCAATGTAAAGTGTGAACTGTGTTCTTCTTTTCATTGTAAAAGCCATATTGTGTTTGTCCCCTTTTATATGTTTTTATCCCTCTTTCCTGTACCTTCTTACAAATATAAATCAAATAATTTAGTAACTTATGCTTACCATTTCCAACATAAAATTTCAATTCATGATCGAATAAAAAATAAAAAAAATCTTGTTCAGCTGAAAGTAGTTTATGGGCTGTATGCAAGAACTTACTAAGTGGATGCTTTGTGGACTCTATCGTGGGTTTGCTTGCGTCATCATAGGTTAAAAGGTGGAGAAATAGTGTGCTCGGGACCATCGGTCCACTAAGCATTCACTATACGTTCTTGCGTACCGCCCTACGGATGAACATGGCCGAGTCTCCTGTTTTGTGGCCAACTTGCACTTTCAATGTGCCGCAATCAGTCATTAAAAAAAAAAAATAGTGCCGTGAACAGATAAAAAGGTTGAGAACCACCGCCTTAGACTCACCAAGACTGATTGGAGCTTTCGCTCTGCTGAGCATATTTCTTGGGCCACCCTTTTGTTGACGAGAAAGCTTGCACAACCGGCTATCCAGATCCTTTCTCTTGCTCTCGAGTTCTTTCATCTTCCCGAACACCCTCAACTTGACCTTGGCCACGTCTCTATAGTGCTTCTTCACGAGGTTCATGTACCGCTGAGTGCGCGCGATGGTCGTCTTACACATGGGACACACCTGAAACGTGAACGGATAATAATTATTAACAAATACCATAAACCTGCCTCGGTGGCGTGGTTAGCTAAGGCATCAGCTTCGAGTTGACTGCCGAGGACGGGAAGATCGAGGTTCGAATCTCGCTCGGGTGAACTGGAGGTTTTTTTTCCTAAATGGTTTTCCACTCTCCCTTCACGCAAATGCGGGTTAAATTCCTGTATATTAAACCTTCCTGGGTAGTAAGGCACGGTGCTAAGTATAATAAATAATAAAGAAAACTTTTAGATTAATTTAAATAAATATTTTACACTTGTTTGCTACATCTCTCGTAGCCCAGTAAGGAAAGATCAGACAGTACTAATGTACTGTTGTCCAGGGGACGCCCGGATGTACTGATAGTACATCCTTTTCATGTCCCGATGAGATGAGGTGAGTGTATGAAGGTGTGGAAACACTTAAACCTAACCAACCAAACCCTGTGATCGTTGGGGTAATACCTCTTTCGGGAAAAATACCCACGATACCAGTCGAGAATCGAACCCAGGTACCCTAAGCTTGTAGCCTGGTGCACTGACCACTCCACCAAAAGGCTTTTTTATTTAAAACAATAATGCAATTTGTAGTCATACAATTTTAGCTGACATGCCACACAGAACTAGGTGGGTGGAGGGGATCACGGAAGTAATTCATAACCTAAAATAGTTATTAAAAAGAAAGCACCAATATTGATGAACACTACATTTACCATGTAAGGTGTCAGTCTTACCTTAACAGATTGCACTATGGGCCTATCTTGTAAGCTGCGCCATAGTGGAAACATTCAAGGTAAGCTATCTAATCTATTAGGTTAACATAGCGTACCTTCTAACCTTATAACGAATGAAACTGTCAAGGTCACGGACGATCCACTCACCTTCATGGCGATCTCTCCGTCGGATTGACCGAGCCAAGTCTCCAGGCCCTGTGCCTCCACCACATGGCGACAGTCCTCCAGGTACACAAACCTTAAGAAGAAAATTTATGTAAAATCAGTAGTTCTAAAAAAGAACATATTTCCTCCGAAAACTAATCAGTTATAGCTCAAACAAAAAATATTAAGGGTTCATCCATAAACCACGTGACACTTTTATCATGACTACTTCCTCTCCCCCTGTGTAGACATTAGAGAGCTCCCTCTCCGCCTGTGTAGATATTAGAGAGCTTCCTCTCCCCCTGTGTAGACATTAGAGAGCTTCCTCTCCCCCTGTGTAGATATTAGAGAGCTTCCTCTCCCCTGTGTAGACATTAGAGAGCTTCCTCTCCCCCTGTGTAGACATTAGAGAGCTTCCTCTCCCCCTGACACTCATTCTTACCTCGCATCCGGCTCATCCTCTTGTCCCAGGAACACAACAGTCACCACCTCCTTGTCGCAAACCCGACACAGGGGTGGGCAAGGCTCCCCACAGAACCCAATACAGGGGTGTCCACACCGCAGGTCCTTCTTGCAAGGTTCGTTACACGGAGGTCTGTCGCACATGTCCGAGCAGCGTTTCTTGCATTTAAAATGCTTACATTTCCAAGGGCAGGGTTCCTGGGGAATATTACACAGCTGTCAGGTGCTACATTTCCTTTTTTTTTTGTTAGAAATTAAACCTTTTATTTAAACTTACCCGCCTCGGTGGCGTAGTTGGCTAACACGCTAGTTGTGTTGAGCCCGACTGCCGAGGACGGGGAGATCGAGGTTCGAATCTCGGTCGGGTGAACTGGGGGGGGGGGGTTTTCCTAAATTGTTTTCCACTCTCCCTCCACGCAAATGCGGGTTCACTTCCTCTATTCAACCTTCCCAATTCCTAATCCATTGGCGTAATTAGTACTTAAGCGTATAACCCGAACGGGTAGTAAGACGCTGTGCTAAATAATAATAATAATAATAATAATAATAATAATAATAATAATAATAATAATATTTAAACTAGTTTTGAAATTCTTTTTATTGCAAGAATAAACTCAACCCGTTACAGCGGTTGAACATATGAGGTGATGTCACTTATTTCAATAAAATAGGCAGACTTCTGACGACGGAGAGATCGGGGTTAGATTTAGGTCAGGTGTACTAAGGGTAGTTTTACCTAGGGGTGTAAATTCAAGTTGGAGTCGAGTTTTAATAGCTCTTGAACGTGTTGACAAAACTCAAAATTTGGTAGCTTGTGTTAACGAATTTCCAATCTTTTCTCAAAAATTACTAGTTTAATTAATTTTATTCGATTTTTTAAGAATTAATTTCATAGCAAATAGAGTCTCTCAATATTTCCTCTTGTCTAGTTAAAAAACTTGTACTATTTATATTAAATTTATTTTAAAGCTCTGATATGTGTGATTTAATTTTATTTTTCAAAAAAAGTTAAAATATTATATTTTGTACTATTTATGTTTAGTACTGATCTAGTACAGAAATTCAACTTCATATATTTCTATATATTATTGAAATTAAAAATAACCTTTTTTCACCCAAGCTCATTTGAAGTGAAAAATTCTACTGGTTTTTTTTCCACTCTCCTCCCTTACATCCAATCAGGATTCAAACCCTGAGCTTTTCACCAGCAGCTCAGACTTGTCAAGAATGAAATTTAATCTGTGCGACCACCGATCTGGGTGACATGTATATAATGTGCCAATGTGCTTCTAAAGAAGGCAACTAGTCGATCGCGCCGTTTGATCTCACAGCAATTTTCAGTCGATCGTGTAACAAAACCACACTATCATTAAAAGTAGATCTTTAAGTCGTCTAAACTCACAAATATATCAAGTAATATTAAATAATATTTAAGTGTGACCAAAAGTCTGTTCAGCGTAGGAATTGTTTCTGAAAGGCCTTTTTCCCTACCAAAAGCTTTTATATAGTAGGATTTTGGTAGAAAAGACCTTTGAGAGAGTAATTCCTAATGAATTCAGTATAACTTATCTTAATTGGTTATAATCGAGAATTTGTGTTTGTTTTTTTAAATTTAGATAGTTTAATACGAGAATGTACATTTATTCTATTTTATTTCCTATAAATTTGGAACACCAAGTATTTGAGCAAGGATTTAATTGAAAGAAGGTATATACAAAAAAAATAATCAATTATAGATTGAGAAACTATGGGTGATTGCGAGATATTTGATAAATTTATAAATCGATAGCGGTCCAAAAAAAAGTTTGCCGACCCTTAATCTAAAGTGAAAAGGTATGATTTTCCTCTCACAAATTGAGTGCATAGTTATTATTAAGTGTCACTTCCCCCCCCCCAGGTAAATGTCACCCCCCTACCTCCCGTTACCTCAAGTTTATACCAGAGGATAAAACTAGGGTACAGCCCAATTTACCTTGCACGGCACACAAGGTTCTCCGCACTTCTTGGGGCAGCGAGAGTGGGCACACCTGAATTTGCATTTTTCCTGCAAGGAGGGCAATCGTTTGCACAAGCTGTACGCAGCTGAAACATCCAAAACTTGTGCTGAAATCTGATTCAAACTTGCATTAGATAGAACTAACTAGAATAACAAATATTTCGCGATAACATTTCTTTTTATTAGTGATAGGTCGAATCCATTATTTTACTAATGTGAATCTACATTTCACCTCCGAATCTCAAATTTGAATCCTGGAAAAAAAATTTATAAACATTAAAGAAATATAAATGTAATAGAATAGGAAATAACCGCTTTGATGGCCGCATGGTCTTAAGGCGCTACTCTCACAAGAGACTAGACTGCCGAAGACTGGGAGATCGAGGTTTGAATCTCTGTCAGGTGAGTTGGGGGTGGTTTTCCGTTCTCGCTCCACGAAAATACTTTCTCTAAATTTCAACCTTCCCAATTCCTGGGCGATTAGCGTAATTAGTATTTAAACGTATAACCTGAACAGGTAGTAAGACGCGTGCTTAAAAAAACCTCCAGCTTTAGGTGCACATGTTTGTTCACAGGAGTTACTAATTTTAAACGTCTGCGTGTGGTAGATATCATGAAACTCTCATGACAGACACACGATCTCTTTATTTTTAAGTATCGATTGATACAAACTATTTTAATAATAGAAAGCCAGATAAAACAAATCAAAGCATAAATTTTTAACCTATGCTAAAATTTGATTAACATTTGGGGAGGGGTGTTAACTTCCACTTTTCATTTGAAGTGAACGCTAAGTTTAAGAAGGCATATTCCTCTCTTTTAAATTCTACTGAAAATGCACTTCCTTTTCGGCATGTTAAAAAGGATGAAATATCAATCACTTTTAAATTAATATTTCAAAATTAAGATTTCACTGTTAGAAAGAAACTGGCATACCATACAATGAATTTACTTCTCGGAGCAAACAAAGCATATTAACAAAACAGACAATTTTTACCGCTTGTTGATAATTTGAACACTGATGCAACATTGCTACCACAAGTGCAAATGACCACACTGTCAAATTTTGGCTTATCACAAGAGAGAGTGGCAGTGCGTTCACAATATTTGACGATCGTCACAGCGTGCACAAATTCGACCTCAGAATATAATTATGATGACTTATTTTATGCATCATTACCTTACCAGGTCCTTTCAGTATTTGATTTTCAAAACATTCATAGCCTCTAGAATTACTGCGGCCATGCCGCAATTAAAAAAAGGGGGGGGAAATGGGACTAGAATTAATAAAAAAGAACAATTTTGCGTCCCGTTCAAGTTTCATGGAAACAACGGACCACAGTGAAAACAAAAAGTACAACCCTGTTAAAAACGTGACGTCTGATCACCCTTCTTTAGTCGAACTTGACTATTCTATATTGGTTTTTTGTTTTTATTTTTCTAGAAGTCTAGTATGATTGATGTTAGTAAAATAAAGCAGCTGAACAGTACAAAGGGTTTTTATCCAACCAGGGAAGTTTTTGTATTTTTAAATGATATACAGACACACTGTGGTATTTAAAAAATGACAACTTTGCATTCCCGGTCCTACGATCTCCCCCTTCTCCTCCTCCATCTACATGTATCTTCATTTATCACCCCTGAGACCAGGGTGGTCCTTCTCGGCTCTCTCATGGATCTGAATCTCATCACACCACAACTAACCCATGCATCGTCCCGTTAAAAAAAATGACAGTTTGTCTTATTTATTGAAATCCCTTTCCCTCCCAGTACTAAAGTTGTCATTCTAACTTCACTACACTCAAGTGCTCGTCTTGTACGAACATATATCGGGTCTCCTCGGCATCACTATCGACAAGTGACCGTACCTGTGTCCACATATCAGCGTCTTGCCGCACTTCTCCTTGCACCGGGCATGGATGCGACCCTGGAGACACGCACGGCAACTGCCGTGACACGCGTGGCCACATTCCAAGGCAGCTCCGCAGGGGACCTCGCAATACTGGAGCAACTCGAGTGGCGTGATGGCTAACTCTGCAACATCGTTGGTAACGATCTTCTGTTGTGGGAAACTTCTAATGCCCTTGATAATTCTTATAAACTTGTAATAACTTAACACTTACATTGTGTGTGTTGTGTGGGTGTTGTGTGTACACAACTAATAGAAACAAAAACACAATTAAATTTGTGTAATTAATGTGTTATTTTTAAGGTTATGGGTCAAAGAACAAGTCACACAATATAAACAAGAATTTTGATGATGTAGCAATAAATCCTGTGAAATGACCAGGGAATCCTAGAGGGGAGAGAAAACGAAGCAGTTTTTTTCCAAGCCCTCCTCTTCTCCGGGATCCCCCTCAACTAGGTTGGTGGAGTCTGAAGTAATTTTTGGTGGTGTTTTGGACAAAATGATTTTGAAATATAGATTTTAAATAAAAAAAAAAGGGAGAAAACACCTTTCTTACATAATTATGGAGGAGGTCGGTAGAGTAAAACCGTTAACAAACCTGATTTCGCCAAGCGGCAAAGGACGTTTCCAGCGTGGCCGCACGCTGCTTGAACATCGCACGGTACCAGTACATTACACCTCGAGACGCTGCACTCCGAGGCACACTTGTCAGGGCACTTGTGTCCGCACTCCATAATTCTCTCACAAAACCTTTGTGCAGTCTTCACGCGAAACCTCTGTGCTGCACCAGATGTTAACCTGGGGTATTACACTGCAGTTAATTACTTGCCGCAATACACACATTTAAAATCCATTGCTTGAAGCACCCTTCTAACAGCCCTATAAAGATCATACTGTGTCTTGGTGGAATGTATCCAGGAATAGGACCCGGATTTCTTAAAATATTCAATATTCAGGAAATTTTGGATTCAATATTTAAATCCTTAAAAAAAATTTTTTTTTTTTCAATTTTCCAAGTAAAATTTGTTTTGGAGCTCTAATACTGCTTATGGTGATTCAGAAGCAATTTATTTGGGATGAAGTCAACGACCAGACCCCAGACCAGTAACTTCACACTTAACTGAATGTTTATAGTGAATGGATTATAAGAAAGAATGTTAACGTTTAGTTACTACTTATATCTTCTATTATTCTATTATAATATGTTGATAATTTTTTCCAAGATTGGATTCAAGGGTTAATTGGAGATTCAAATTTATAAAATTGTGGATTCGACCCAAATTTAATTTCAAATAAATGGTTTTTGTTATATCCAACAAAGAATGTTGACATATCCTCGATATAACAGATATTTGACGTTCCCAGGTTTTCCCTCACTATAGCCAAGAAAATGGTACTAAAGGTCAAATCATGACTGGCTCAAAGACTGACCTTGTGAACAGAACCAGGTCAAATCATGACTGGCTCAAAGACTGACCTTGTGACCACAGTAAGATACTTCAGGTCAAATCTTGACTGGATCAAAGACTGACCATGTGACTAGTAAGGTACATCAGGTCAAATGATGACTGGCTCAAAGACTCACCTTGTGATCGCAGTAAGATACTTCAGGTCAAATGATGACTGGCTCAAAGACTGACCTTGTGACCGCAGTAAGATACTTCAGGTCAAATGATGACTGGCTCAAAGACTGACCTTGTGACCGCAGTAAGATACTTCAGGTCAAATGATGACTGGCTCAAAGACTGACCTTGTGACCACAGTAAGATACTTCAGGTCAAATCATGACTGGCTCAAAGACTGACCTTGTACCGCAGTAAGATACTTCAGGTCAAATCTTGACTGGATCAAAGACTGACCTTGTGACCGCAGTAAGATACTTCAGGTCAAATCTTGACTGGCTCAAAAACTGACCTTGTGACTAGTAAGATACTTCAGGTCAAATCATGACTGGCTCAAAGACTGACCTTGTGACCGCAATCAGGGATGACCTTGGTTACTCTCTTGACACATGGGGCACAGGCCTCGTGACAGAGTGAGGGCAAGGGTGCCCACATGGAACATGCGGTTACACTTGAATGCACACTTGACAGTGGCAGGATCTTGGGAACACTTCAGCTTGTGGCTGTGGCCGCAGGTCAAGGTTTGAGGCTCCAATATCACTGAGCAGTTCACGCACTCTTGGTAGCACAAAAGTCGACACTTGTGGCCACGACTGCAACCCTTGTTCAAGCGGGCGCATTTCTTCTTGCACTGAAACTAAAGAACCACAAGCAGGGTTATTCACTATTGGAAAAAAAAATTTAACAAGAGTAAATTAAAGTGGTTGAATCCACTATTTTAAAATCTGAATCTCCAATCCACCTTCTATTCTGAATCCTAATATTTTATTACTTATTATTTAGCAATGGTCTTACTACCCGTTCAGGCTATACGCTTAAGTACTAATTACGCTAATGGTTAGGAATTAGGAGGGTTGAATTCAGATGAAGTGAACCCGCATTTGTGTGGAAGGAGGGTGGAAAACCATTTAAGATAATCCACCCCCAGTTCACCCGAGTGAGATTCGAACCTCGATCTCCCCGCTCTCGGCAGTCTAGCTCAACACGAAACTAGCACGTTAGCAAACTACGCCACCGAGGCGGGTGAAACCAAATCTTGAAACAAATTATGAACATCAGAGGAAATATAAATATAATATAATAATATAAAATACCTACAAATATTAACTAAATGTTAACATTTTTTTCTTATAAGTTATTCATTATAACAGTCATACATTCAGTTAAAAGTTTAATTACTGATCTGGGGTCTGGTTGTTGGGTTCAGTTTAAAATTGAGAAAAGAGGCTTTCTTTAAAGAGCTACATGATATAATCGTATCCTATGTTCGTTCTTTATGTTATTCCTTTTACATGTTCCTATCTATGTGTCCTAACATTCTTTACAAATTTCCTTCCCCCCCCCCCCCCCTTTTTTTAGGAAGTTGCATTGCGTGTCTCACACTTCTCCCCGATGAGTTCCGATAGAATGAAACCTAGGTCTGGGGATTGGGAGGTAACGATAGATTTTCTTCAAGAGGCGGCCATTACCTCTTTGTCCGGCGGCAGCAGTGCAAAGTATGAACCGTGTTCTACTTTTCTTAGAACAGCCATATTGCGTTTGTTCCTTTTGTGTGTTTCTATCCACCTTTCCTCTAGAGTCAACCTCCCTCATCCCTAACTCATTAGTGTAATTAGTACATATGTGTTTAACCTGAACAGGTAGCAAGACGCGGTCATAATAATAATAATAATAATAATAATAATAATAATAATAATTAATTAATAAATAATAATAATATATCCATTTGTAAGAAAATTGGGATTTATATGTGTAAATGTTTAGTAATTTATAGATCTCTGAGTAAACTGACCTCTAGATGTTCTGGGTCTTCCAACGATGGCAGGTCTTATCACAAGCGTGTCCGCACATCAATCTGTCTTCGCACTTGAAAGGACAGTCGAACTTCAACGGATCTGCCCCACACGGAATGTCAACTATGTGCTTGCAGTTGGGTAGCTCCATGGATACCACCACCTCGAGGAAGAGATATTATGTTATAGGCAGGAACAGGCTATTCTATTATCTATCATAAGCTTATGTTAATAATGGAACATGTCAAGGATTGAAGGATATGAGCATTTAAAAGGTACGGTGACAAACACAGTAATATGGCTTTTAATATGTAAAGAACTCAGTTCACACTTTGATTTTCTTCAAGAGGCAGCCACTAAACGATTACAATAGAATGAAACCTAGGTGGGGGGCCGAGGGTGAACTGGGCGTAGTGATAGATTTTCTTCAAGAGGCAGCCACTAAACGATTTACAATAGAATGAAACCTAGGTGGGGGCCGAGGTGAACTGGGGTAGTGATAGATTTTCTTCAAGAGGCAGCCACTAAACGATTACAATAGAATGAAACCTAGGTGGGGGGCCGAGGGTGAACTGGGCGGTAGTGATAGATTTTCTTCAAGAGGCAGCCATACCTCTTTGTCCATCGCAGCAATGTAAAGTGTGAACTATGTTGTTCTTTTCATTGTAAAAGCCATTTTGTATTTGTCCCTTTTATTTGTTTATATCCACCTTTCCTGTACCTTCTTACAAATATAATACAATTGCCTCATAAAATATAAAGCTTATGTCACAAGATTCACTGGACGATCTCGCAGACCCCACTCCGAGAATCTCTTCTCCATACCTACTCGAACAAACTCGTTTCCATTCAGACTCTATTCAAAGTGAAAAATGCCTACTTACACACACCTATTTAAAAAAAAAAAAAAGTGCATTAAAAATTGATCTACTGACCTCACACACGATATTCATCCAAGGTAACATGACACTGGACCGTAGCCTCGTGTCCGCAGGGTGGCGTCTTTAGTAAGAGGTAGGCGCACGGCCCGCACTCCTCCCAACACATCTTCTTGCAATTATGCTCCAAAGCACAGAGGATCCTTTCGCACGGCTCCAGGCACTTTTTATTCTTGTGTTCCAAGTCCTTCCGGTGACACACGCTCTTACAGGTGTGTCCGCAATTCAACAGGGCCTCACACGGCAGCTTGCAGCCGCCCTCTTGCACTTGTTTGAAGTCCTCGTGACTCGCGACTAGAGTCACCTGGTTAGGATGATTCTGCCCCAAAGGGATCATACAACCAGGTTACAATTAAGTTTTTAAGCTTATATAATTTGAAATAATCATTTAATTAATATAATTGGAAACGTACAAAATATTTTTTAGCATCGCGGTTTTTACCATCCCATTTAGGTTATGTTTACGTTTATGTGTATTTACTAATTGTGATAATGTATCGGGTATTTTGAAGGTTGAATTTAGAAGAATTACACTCACATTTGCCTGGGGAAAGGTGGAAAATCATTTAGGAAAATAAAAACCTTCAATGCACTCGACCAAGATTTGAACTCTGATATCCCTGTCATCTGTAGTGAAGCCTATTGCGTGTGTGATGGCTTAGACCATTCGACCACCAAAGCAGATTAGACACAACGTTGATTAGTTTGTAGGTTAAGTGATGGAATTAGGCAAATAAATTAACACAAAAAAAAAAATTTACTCTTCTGTTTAACAAGTTAGGTCTAAGACATCCTTCACACTAATATTCAGATTTCCGGTAATGGGGATATCCGGCTTCAAACAGCGGTGGTTTCCCACTCTTCCTCCACACAAACGTGGGTACATTTCCTCATATTTTGTCCATTAGCTTAAATAGGATATATGTGTACAACACAAACAGGTAGTAAGGATGGAAGCCTTGTTTGAATTTCTTGAATCTCTTAGAACAGTGTTTCTCAAACTCTCTCCAGTCTCATATCCCTTTTGGGGGGATTACCTAACCAACATGCGCCTTTTATCTCTTCATAATAAAAAAAAAAAAAACTTGCTATTGTAAATGGTATAATAAACTTGTTTTTTTTTTCAAATTTTAATAAAATTCAATTGTGGATACATAAATAGTCGTTCCAAATTTTATATTACATTTTTGTGATAAGTTTAAAAAATCCGCGACAAGAGGGAAAGAAAAGTTCATACATAACATCTCGTCAAGATATACACCGATTTGTTTGTAAGAATCACTATTATTAAGAATTATCTAATGATTAATAAAATTCAGTGGTAATGGCGTACCCCCTGAAATCCTTCCCATGCCCCTAGGGTTACGCGTACCACAGTTTGAGAAACACTCTTTTAGAATATCGAGGATTCGAGAAAATTTCAGGTTCAAAATTCAAATCCTTAAAAGAAAAAACAAAAAAAATATATATATTATTTTCCAATTTTTCGAGTGAAATTAGTTTTAGAGCTTTAATACTGCTTATTGTTGGTTCAGAACCGATTATAATCTAGGATGAACTTTACAACAAGGCCCCAGACCAGTACTTTAACACTTTAATTGAATGTATAAATGTTATAATGGATGGATTATAAGAATGAATGTTAACAATTAGTTACTATTTCTATTTTATATTATATTTATATTTCCTCTTTTGTTCATAATTTTTTCCGATATTCGGATTCGGGATTAAAATGTAAATTTTAGTTTCTGATTCGACCAAACTCTGATAAATACCCAACTAACGCGCTGTGTTTATGTTTTACCTGACACTTCAAAGTGAGGTGGGTCCCGAGAGCTTCTTGTTTCACCAGAGTCTCCTTGATCTCGCCCAGACGGAGGAGCTCCTCTCGGTAAGGTTGTCCATATTGCCGATGATGTAGAGGCCTTCCCGGGCCCGAGACAGTGCCACGCATACTCTGTTTGGGGTCTTGAGGAACCCTATGTTGGCGTCCTTGTTACTACGGACCAGCGACAACAGGATTATCTTGTTCTCCTCGCCTTGGAAGTTGTCGACCACGCTCATGCGCACTTTATGAAGCATCAAGTGTTTAATCCGTTCCTGTAAAGAGGAACGTTCTTGAATTATTATCGAACCTTCACGTTTAAAGTTAAGATCAATTTTTAAAACAATGAAAATAACAATATATATTTTTACACTTACAATCAGCATAAGTGTAAACTCTCTAAAACTGCACTTTAAAAACTAATCCTGCCTAGTGCTATTGTTGTTATTATTTTTGTGTTTTACGACAGGTCCATTCCTTTTGTCAGTGAACTTAAACAGCCAATGTGCCCTGTCCTTTGCTTCCTCCTTCAGCTACCAGAATTTTATTATTTCCTTCAACTCATCCAATATTTGAATCCTCCCCCTTCCTAAATTCCTCTTTCCCTCAACTTTTCCTTCTATCACATCCTATTTCAACAAGTATTTAAATCCTCTAAAATCTAAAAATGTGTAATTTTCCAAGTTTCTCTGCCCTATAGTAACCAAACGACTGAGTATATAGCTTCAAGGTGATAAATTTTTATTAGCTTGGAGAGAGTATAAAAAACCATAATGGTCATATAGGAAATTAACTTTTAGCGTAACTGGTCATGATTTGATCCCTTAGTCAATAATGACGAAGTGAAACTTTATTCTAACACTTTTAACCACTAGCTCATAGATTTGAAAAATTACATGTGGTCACAAGAATTGAACCCGGGACCCTGCCAATGCTCTACCAACGAGCCATCAAAGGTTCATCTCGTGATCAGGGTCGTTCTTCCCTCATATTATAAGGTAGAGCACGATGTACGTGGAATATAACCTCATTTTTCAAATTTACGAATATTTTTGATGCAGCTGCACCCAATATCATTGTTGAGGTAACTGCAGGTCTGATGGAGAAAAGCTTTATCTTCTCTCTCTCTCTCTTGTCAACTGTTGCCAAACCTCCCTGCTCGCTCATTTATGTCAGGTGGTGGTGTGCTGGGATAAGGAGGAGCTACTGGCAACATCGACTGACCAGCGTTTCGGAACTTTCTTATATTTGAGGGGAGATTGACCCCACAAAAACGCGAGAAATAGCGCCATTTCCAATAGAAACCACACAGTTACCTCACTGATAATTCATCCCGTGTATATTCCGTTAGACAATAATTCCACTTCTTAACCTTCACTCGTGTATCACCTTCATTGAACCAAAAGAACACTGACTGTGAGGGCTATTCGATTCGATTCCTTTCAGATCCAAAAGTTCAAACCTGAAGTATGTCGTTTGCTGGTTTTCTGTTTCATTTCAGGCAGTTAATGAAGTAGCCATTTATTTTTAATATATTAGTGAGTATATATGATGTAATAATTATTATTATATATGAGTTATATATTATGTTATTAATCTATAGGATGTTATAAAAGTTGATTTAGGTAGATATTGTGCCAATAAGCCACACAAAGATAAACCACAATAATTATTTGCACATAAAGATAGGAATTTGTTCAAATATCAATGATGTTTATAAATAAAAATTGTCTGACTAACCTCTCGTAGGTAAAGCATCTGTCCTGAGTAGGTTGTTAGGATCGTAATATCTTCACCGTCGTATCCTTGGAGAATCAAATACTGGCAAAGAGCTAGTAAGAATTCAGCCTCGTGACGGTTGCTTCGACTTGAACTCTCACCATCCTATAAACGGTAAGTGGTATAAAGATACTCCCGTTCAAATGTGGTGCCCAACCACAGGCTTTGTCATTATATATACTAGAATTTAGTTTTAAAATATGATATCCAAAATTGTACTCTAATTATTTTGCTAAAGTTAGTATTTAGTTTATACTAAAATAATGGTTTATGAAAAAGAGATAACATTATTTTAAATAAACATCCCGCTGACAGAGCTTAGGTGTCAGATATTTGAATTTAAGTTAGTATGATGAACTGTCATTTTTTATGATTCTAAGTTCATTCATGATTTTTTCTTATGTCACATTCCTTAAATACATTTTTTTAAATATATTTTCAAAATTCCCAACTATTGAATAAAATATTTAGAATATGAAATTATAAAGCCCTAATTCATTAAAGTGGAGTTTTACCTGAGCTTCAGGTTTGTTATGTTTAACAAAGTAGACATTTTTTAACATCCCTTTAACATCAGGGTAGGTTTCCACCGAACTGTGATTCATCAACACAGGGTAGATTGTGGGGGTTATAAGTTCTGCGATCTCTGGGCGCATTCTATGTTGAAGTTGGAGAACCTTGCAGTGCATTCCGTTGTTTAGCATCCGCTCAAAGAGGGACACATCAAATTTAAACTCTCTAGCAAGTTTGTAGACGGCGTTAGAAGGGCGAAGTTGTTTGTGGTCACCTAAAAAAAATTAGTATATACACTGAGTTGTATTAACATCTAGATTAAATTAAAATATAGTAGAGAAAATTTTTATAAATTAAAAAAAACTTAGGTAAATTATTATATTAAAATTTTAAAGCTTACAAACTTAGCCACATTGGACCATAATTAAGGAAGAATATCATTTACATGAACTGTGTTTTAGTTACCAATTAAGTAGGCACTGGGGTGGTGCCTTCCCCTGAGTTTTTTTTTTTTTTTGGATACTTTAAATGTTACAAACACTTTCGAGTTAAAAACTGCTGACATATAGGTTAAATTTAATGAGAATATTTTCTTTTCTTAATACATAAATACATACTGTACATCATTCCCTTACAGGGTACACAAGAAACTGTGCATTAAGCCAAAAAAAAAAATCCTTAATTAATTCATCCTCGATAACTTTGGAGTCTTGCATAGTCCCTTCGCTTCAACAACATCCATACACCAATTCATACATGCTCTTTTATTCTTAAAACTCTTCATGTTTCTCTCATTCACACATTCGTCTACAACATTTAGCCACGTCTTACACGGCCTACTCCACTTTGATCCACACTCTAGTCACTCGATCCAAACTCATCTTCTCAACATTTCCAATACTTAAAGACGCTTCTTTCACATTTACCTATTGGATTCCCTTTCAAATTGCATTTGTTGAGCATCCATACGAGTTTTTTTCTCAAACATTTCTTAGAAGTTTCATTTCAATCGCATTCAATTCGCTCTTTTGTTTCTCCTGATAAAACCATGCTTCACATCCATAAAACAATGTTGGCGTTAAAAACACTTTTAATCAATCTGTAAGATAATTATATAGTATCCCAAAACATAGGTCGATATGAATATTTTATAAGTTAATCAGTCACAAGTACCTGATAATTTTCTCCCTCATAACCGGGCAAAATATACATTTTATTTTTACACGCCTTTAAAACCCATCTGGGATACCAGTATATTGATAATGACGTGTTAGGAAATATGAAGGCAGAATTTGGGAGGAAATGTAGCCGCATTTACATGGAGAGTGAGAAACCATTTAGGAAAAACCCACCTTTAGTAGGCCTACACCTGACCAGGCTTCGAACCCAGATCTCCACGTAAACAGCACTATAGTCCATGGCGGGATTTGTTGTATAGGACCATTCAACCACTGAATTGGGTTGAGAACATCTTATTTAATATATTATCTTATTTTATAATGAAACTACTTTTTTTTGTGTGTGTGTGTGTATGGATTATGTATGAAACTTTTAATTTGCAACCGGGAAATTACTCATATAACTACCCTTGAAGCAGATGCCGGATCTGGTTCTATTTAATTTTTACATTTGTGTCGTGGATTAATCAATCAGTAGAACACTCATTGGTCAAGAATCATACATTCCATGTAAGGTGTGTAGAGCAGAGTCTATGTATGGTTGGTCAAATGGGGACAGAGTAGGAGAGAACGTATCAGAGGTACAGTTTTAACAAGCTCTGATTACCCTGGCAACACAACACGACACTGATACATTCCCATGTGAGGTGTGTAGAGCAGAGTCTATGTATGGTTGGTCAAATGGGGACAGAGTGGGGGAGAACATATCACAGGTACAGTTTTAACAAGCTCTGCTTACCCTGGCAACACTACACGACACTGATACATTCCCATGTGAGGTGTGTAGAGCAGAGTCTATGTATGGTTGGTCAAATGGGGACAGAGTGGGGGAGAACATATCACAGGTACAGTTTTAACAAGCTCTGCTTACCCTGGCAACACTACACGACACTGATACATTCCCATGTGAGGTGTGTAGAGCAGAGTCTATGTATGGTTGGTCAAATGGGGACAGAGTGGGGGAGAACATATCATAGGTACAGTTGTAACAAGCTCTGATTACCCTGGCAACACTACACGACACTGATACATTCCCATGTGAGGTGTGTAGAGCAGAGTCTATGTATGGTTGGTCAAATGGGGACAGAGTGGGGGAGAACATATCATAGGTACAGTTTTAACAAGCTGATTACCCTGGCAACACAACACGACACTGATACATTCCCATGTGAGGTGTGTAGAGTAGTCTATGTATGGTTGGTCAAATGGGGACAGAGTGGGGGAGAACATATCATAGGTACAGTTTTAACAAGCTGATTACCCTGGCAACACTACACGATAGATCACTACTATAGATACTTACATATTTTACTCTAAAAAGAACACAAATGCTATAATTATCCCCTAAAGTTTCACATGCCATTTGATGGCGAAAAATGCGATAAATTACCAAACACGGTAATCATAGTAAATCTAATTGAGTGACGAGTATATTGTGACCTATGAGAATGAGATGTTGGCAGTCCTTGGTGAGCGAAGCGACAATATGAGACTCCAGGACTTCGGCAGCTTCTTCCACTATCACTGGAACAAGAAATATGAGGAACATTTAGTTAACTTGAAACAAAATTGAGCGCTGTGCTATCTGCTTAGGATGATATAACTATGTAGCGATAAGACAGAGTGAGAGAGATTTCTTCCGAAGTGTGTGTGGGGGGTAGGGGGCGAAGCGAGTAAGAGCTCATGAGTTATTTCTGAGGCAAGATAGGTATTAACGACGTTTTCTACTTGTAGATTTGGACAAGGCCGTAGTCAGGGGGGGGGTTTTCGGGGTTCAAACCCCCCCCGAAATTTTATGAACAAGATATATATGGCTTTATTTATGGTTCAAACAATATCAAAATTAAGGTACAAATACAAATCAAGGGGCTGTGTTACCATAAAAAGCACTTCAGGGAGCTTCCAGAGGTGTTTATTATTTAGAATTTTTTCTAGCCTTCGGCAGTTATGGTGTTATGTTATAGTAAAAAAAATTCGGATAGCTTCTAGAGGTGTTTAATATTTAGAATTGTTCCTATTTTTCGGTGATTAGGGGGTTATGTTGCCATAAAAAAAACACTTCAGATAACTTCTAGAGATGTTTAATATTTAGAAATTTTCCCAGCCCTCGGCAGTTAGGGTGTTATGGTGCCATAAAAGACACTTCAGAGAGCTTCTAGAGGTGTTTAATATTTATCATTTTTCCTTAACTTCAACAGCTATGCTACTATAAAAAAATGTTTAGAGAGCATCTAGAGGTGTTTAATTGTATAGAATTTTCCTAGCCTCTGGCAGTTAGGGGGTTATGGTATCAATAAAAAAGCTCTTAAGAGAGCTTCTAGATCTGTTTAATAATTAGAATTTGTCATAGCCTCCGATAGTTGAAGGTAGTGTTGCCATAAAAAAAACACTTCAGATAGCTTCTAGAACAGTTTTTTATTTAGAATTTTTCTAGCCTCCGTCAATTGGGGGATGGGCCCACTAAACCCCCCTGAAATTATTGGCTGGCTACGGCCTTGGATTTGGAAGCCGTTTTGCAGAGCAGGTTGTATCTTAACTTGACGCACCTAAACAGTCATAGCACTATCAAAATTATATACCAATGTGTGAAATAAAAAGAGAGAGAGAAGAGATTGAACAGTTCACACTGCGAGGACTCTTGTTTACCTATTGATAATCTTCCTCTGACGAGTTTACACACTCACTATACTATTTGAACCTTGAAAACATAAGACTTGCTTTTTAAAATTACCTTTTCCTTGCCTCCTATTATAGATATACATAATTATGATACCATGGACATTTTTAATCTATGTCCTGGCAGGAAGACGTCTACTGGCCATTTTCGTGACCAAGCCAAATAGCCCAAGTTGTAAAGGATTTATAAAAAAATATGTTTACAAAAAACAACTTCAAGATTAAAATAATAATTCTGTGACACTGTAGGGCAATCATTTAAAAACTAGTAAATGTACTCTGGGTAATGATTTGCTTTGCTTTCAAACAAACAGAAAAGCCTTCATTTTATTGTTTCCGACCCAGATTTTAATTAGTTACAAAAACCGGACACACGGGTCACTAATTTTTAAATCTTAAGACCTTTGCGTGTGGTAGACATTGAACAATGCTCATGACAGACAGACAAACAAACTCTTTATTTTATTATTATAGATTTGTGGTTTTTTTATCTCACTATTATATCTTTGAGATTTGTCAAATAAAACATAAATTCACTAATATGGGAAATCCTATCTTGATTTGTTGTGATGTCACAAGTACCCAACGTCCTTAAACTCGTTGTTTAAAGCCAATGCACCAACATTTTGTGTGTGTGTGTGTGTGTGTGTGTGTGTGTGTGTGTGTGTGTGTGTGTGTGTGCGCGCGCGCGCGTGTGGTGGACAAGTGTGTAAAATGACTGGTTTACATTATTGTCAAATAAAAAAAAAATATATATCTTACCGATTGTTGGTCTGAGCGCCTGTAACAGGGGTTGTAGCGTTGCCGCCCCAGTTGTGGTCATTCCGACCACGTGGCGCTCCCTCAGGATACGAAGGTCGCTCATGTGTCTCACCTCCTCGTAGAAACTTGTCTTCTCCGTGAAGTCTTCTCCCGCTTGAATCAAGTCCTCAAGTAGCGCGGCTTGTAGAAGGGATAGCCAATGCTTGTAGAGCAGCCATCTGTCTCTCGGGTCGATTCGCCAGACATCGGGTTCCGTCACGAGTTTTCCCACTCTCTCTTCATCGTCCGGAATCACCTGACGAAGACACGCCTTCAAACATTTCTTTTGATAAGTTAAATCATCGTACAGTGTCTCGAAGAACCATAGATTTCTATCAGAGTATCCTCCATCTTTTGAATCCTCCAAAATGCCCTCTACTTCCTTTAACTGACTGTCCAACTTTTCAAGAGATATCTCATAGATGTCTTCTCTGCCATAAAAGATTGGGGCAGGACAGAAATCTAAATCGTGGTCAGTCTCGTCATACCTGTCATCTTCTAATAGCTCATCCAGTAGAGTATAGTAAAGTTTCGAGACGCCATTTTCGGTGTGGCTTTCTTGGAGGTTCTCTTGTTCGTGAAGCTGCTGTGCCTCGTCATCAAGCCCCTCCTCTTCCGGCCATTCTTCGGGTGGAACCAACAGCCATTCAACTAGAGATGTCCTTAACACACCAAGAAAACCAGAAGGTATAATATTTCTATCAACAAGGTAATTTATCCATAAAATACCTTCATTCTTCTTAGTCAACTCAAGTCGTTGTTGTTTTCTTTCAATTTTTGATGTTAAATCGGCCATAATGTCATTAATGTATTTGCTCAGATGGTAATTGTGAGAGTTTGTTTTCGTGATCCTTCTAATTTCCTTTAAATTGTATTTTTCTAGAATTTCACTTTTTGATTGGCCCCCAATACGGACAATGCTATCTGAAATTCTAGCTATTCCTTCGAGGAACTGGTCCAAAGCATGATTCGTGTGACAGATGATGAGTATGGGCTGACCCTGCATGTTCCATTCTGACGTGTTTTGAAGCAGGAAATCTACAACTTTAAGACCCAGAAAGGTCTTTCCTGTACCCGGGGGGCCCTGAATGACGACGAACTCTCTCGTGGTGGCAGCTATCAGGGCGTCATACTGTGCGGGGTTGAGGCCTAGTGATTTGAACCCTGGCCATGATTCTACATCTGTGGGATGAATCTTGAAGCCCTCGAAAGAAAACTCTCTCTCTACATCAACGTACAACGGAGGTCTACAAATACAGTTGACGTCGACAATATACTCTTTCATAGGGAAGTTTTCTTTCCTCAGTTTTTGTAATCCTTGCAGTACATGATTATAACTATTGAAGTAAACTTCAGACTCTGCCATAATAAACACTTTTTTGAACACATTTTTATCAATTTTTGCAGGCAAATGAAATTTTACAACCAGTCTGCTATTTTTTAATAATTTTTCTTCCCTTTCAATGACTGTTGCAATTATGGTACTTTTGAAGTTGTCCGAAGTAAAACAAAGCAAAGATCCATACATGAACTTTTTTGAGACCTTCCAGTTTTCATTTCGCCTCCGCCTGTCAGGGTCAAAATTTACCACGACGCCAATACCGTCCTTTGTTGATTTGGTTGTCAAGAATAAAACTTTATTGTAGAATCTTAGATTGCTCGTCTTGGGGAGAGCGGCATTTTCCTCGGTATTATTCAAGTATTGCAAAACGCCTTCCCTCAAAGGGCCAATAAAGTCTTCTCGCAAAAGTCGGAACTGGACATCCAAGTAATGCTCAACATCAGCGTATGCACCCTTAGTTATGTTAGGTCTGATGAATAAGGCCTTTTCACTGGTGATATCCTGGTGTGTTGGGACAACCGACATCTCCCTGAAATTGTTTGGCGGCTCTGGGTATTCCACGTGGGTCTCTTTCTTCATATCATTCTCTCGAATGGTGTATTTTAAACAATCCTGAAGTGCGTTAAAAGTATTCTTCAAGTCAACATTAATCTTCACTTCTTGATACATCTCAACACCCTTTATAGACATGTCCGTGCATAGGAACAAACTTCTGAACACATCGCATGCGGTGTTAGGTAGCATCTCAAGCACACATTTGTAGAATGTGAACAGGTCTTCAAAGATAACGTTCTCGGTCGATTGGTGCTGTCTGTCACCTGTCGGGAGCTCACTAAGAAACGTCTTCAGCTGGTCGAGGAATTCTTGTCTACAGGCTAGAGCCATCATGTTAGTTTTGATCTCATGGAAAGGGGCTAGGGAGAGTTTGGCAAGTATCTTCATGACAAGCACCATCATATCGGGTCTCAGCGCCGTACCCCCACCCAACAGTTCCATGAATCCCGAGTGTCTGTTTGCGACTATCTCTACGATCTCGTTGGGGTCTAACTTCGCCAGTTCTTCAAGGCGGAAGTGACCGAGGGGTGCCCTGAATCTGATAAACTTTGCTCCCGACGATTCTACAGGCTGAATTTTATCTGGACGTTTTCCTGTGGCACCTCTACAGGTTCGGTCATCCGATGTCGGTTCCGCTGAACCTTTTTTTCTTCGCATCTCAGTTCTTCCAGAATTCAATTTAAACGGTAACCCTTCCCCGTCATCCTTCTTGGGAGTGTCCTCTTCTGCATCGCTCACATTGGCATTGAACTTGAAGCCTTTCTCACGCGGACCTTTTGGTTGTCGAATTATTCCTTCTAACGCAACTACACTCTTGGGTTCCCTTTTATAATTTTGCTGAGCGGATATGGGATGTGCTGACACATCCTGTTTACTTCCTATTTTGTCTTTATTTAATGATCTGTCTCTGTAAAACCTTGGTTGACTATCCTGTTTTTTGATTAATGAAGCATTTTCGATAGTATCCTTTTTCATCCAGGTTGTAGGAGAGCTGTCCCTACTAAATGATCTGTCCCTACTAAATGATCTGTCCCTACTAAATGATCTGTCCCTGTAGTTTCTTGGTTGACGGTCCTGTGGTTTTTTGAATCCAGTATTTCCCAAAGGATCCTTTGTCCTCCAAGTTGGGGGAGACCTCCAATCAGAGCTGCTACTACCTGATGACTTCTTAACAACCCTCCATGACTTGTCCGGCGGTTTTCGTCCCTCTGACTCTAACAAAGCTAGGAGAGGTGAAGAGATTGAATCGTCTTTTTCCATAATCCTAGACAAAGAAGGATTTCTGTTTTTAAAAAAAACCCAGCTTAAATCAATGCTTTCAGAATTAACTATTTTAGATGGGTTTTTTTTTAAATACACGCAAGGCAATATAGAATCAATTGATTTTGGTGTATTATAGTACATTTTCTTAGGAGCAGAGTTTATGAGGGTGGGCACACTGAACGCACCCCGGAGTAAAGGGGGCCCCAGGCCGTAGATATGACTTTGTGAAGAGGGAAATACAGAGGGAAGATTAAGGATGAATATTGCAAAGTAGGCTTATAAAGAATATTATTTGTGATCACCAAACAAAATAAAATAAAGCTTAACTAAACTTACAAGTTTATTTTAATAGACAACTAGATGTAATTAAATAAATGGTAAGACACGCTCTACAAGAGCTTTCTCATTTAGTGTTTTATACGAGTGGAATAAAATTTTCAAAAAAAAAAAAAAAATCAGTAAACTACCTTAAAGCAAGTTTCCCCCAGATAAATAAAACATTCAGCTTGTTAATCACAATAAACATAATCTTTAAACAAAACTATTACAATATTTTCAAAACAATTCAAATTTGCAAAAAATCAAGTTATTTGTAAATGCCCACAAATTAGTTTTAATTCGTAAGGAAAAAAAAACCATGTTTTTGTAGCATCGCCTTTACTACCTGTTCAGGTTATACGCATATGTACTAATAACGAGGATGTTTTACGGATGAGGAAGGTTGAATTTATAAAAAAAAGTGTACCCACATTTGTGTGGAGGAAGAGTGGAAAACCGTTTAGAAAAAAAAATCTCCCATAGTACACCAGACTGGGATAAAAACCAGATCTTCCCATCATCAACAGTCTGGTCTATTGCAAGAGTTACGCCTTAGAGCAGTGATTCTCAAATGGGGGGGGGGGGGGGGGGGTACGCGATGAAGTGATGGGATTATTGTACAAGTAGTATCCAAATTGTGCAGTTTGCGACACTGCTAGTAACTGAATGGTGAACCGCGACAATATTGATAATTTTGTTAGATTTGTTCAATCAACCATGTTTTTTTTGTTGTTTATTAATATATGTAATTGCCATATCCTGAAAATTGAAAAATGAACGACACGGGAGTCGAACCCTAGACCTTTGGCTTAGTACGCCAATGCTTCTAACCACTGAGCTATCCAGGAATCGTCCCGTGCCCAGGGTCATTCTTCACTCATATTTTAAGGCAGAGCCTTTGATGGATGTGCGGAAATCGCCGGCTACAAATATGTGATTATATTAATATCACGTGCTATCAGATAACGCAGCCATCGTCGACTCTGTAGTTGGCTTATTGCTGCCATGAAGAATGACCCTGGGCATGGGACGAATCCTGGATAGCTCAGTGGTTAGAGCATTGGCGTACTAAGCCAAAGGTCCCGGGTTCGATTCCTGTGTCCAAGTTTCAATTTTCAGAATATGATATCTAGATGGAGTAATCCTCACTAAAAGCATAAATAATAGCTTTGGCTATTTGATTTTTATATGTAATTGTGTGAAGTAAACTGTATAGACACAAATAAATATCAATGTTTTATCGCATACCCATTATTATACTAAAATATGTTATATCTGTACAAGGGGTACAACAGTTATATCAATATTCCAAGGGTTATGTGACGCACACAATTTTGAGAACCACTGCCGTATATAAAGATGTGAGACGGAAAATTTTCATTTATTATTTCTGTAGATTAATTTCGACTGATTAGATGGATAATAATAATAATAATAATAATAATAATAATAGGTGGTAAATGTTGTGATGCAGTAGTAGTAGTAATAATAGTAAACACCTGCTTCGGTGGCCGTACGGTTCAATGCGCTACTCTCGCAGTAGACTAGACTGCCGATGACAGGGAGATCGGGGTTCGATTCGGGTACACTGAGGGAGGTTTTCCACTCAGTCCCCCACACAAATGCCTGTGCAATTCCTGTACATTCAACTTTCCTTATTTATCTATTAGTGTAATTAGTACATAGGCGTATAAACTGAACGGGTAGTAAGATGCGATGCTAGAAAATAGTTTTTCATTTAAATGCTCCGCTGTTTTTTTCTTCAAGTGGACCAAAGTTTAATTTTAATAGGTGACTTTTTGAAAATACAAAAAAAAAAAAATTTTTTTTGCGGCCAACATTGATAACATTTTACTATTTATTATCGTTATTTTGGTTGTATTGATAATATCTATCAAAAAGTGACAGCTGCAGTTCACACGGCCTGACGTATGAACACCTGAAAGAAGATCTAGTAGTTTTTTTCCCCCTAGCTTTCATGAAGTGTACCCAAATTTGCGTGGAGCGAGAGTCCACAACAATTTAGAAAAAAAACAACACCCTCAGTACACCCGACCTGGATTCGAACCTCGATCTCCCCGTCCTCGGCAGTCTAGTTCAACACGAAACTAGCGCGTTAGCTAACTTCGCCACCGAGGCGTGTTGTAGTGTAGATAATATTTACCACACTATAGAGCATTGGCCATCATCATCGTGCTGGAGGTCCGGGGTTCAATCCTAAACGGTTTCCCACTCTCTCCCTCCACGCAAATGCGGGTACACTTCCTATAAATATAACCTTCCTAATCCCTAAAACTATTAGCGTAATTACTACACAAACGTATAATCCGAAGAGGACGGGGAGATCGAGGTTCGAATCTCGGTCGGGTGAACTGGGGGGGGTTTCCTAAATGGTTTTCCACTCTCCTTCCACGCAAATGCGGGCTCACTTCCCCTATATTCAACCTTCCCAATTCCTAACCCATTAGTGTAATTAGTACTTAAGCGTATAACCCGAACGGGTAGTAAGACGCGGTGCTAAAATAAAAAAATTAAATTATAATCCGAACGGGTAGAAAGGGGTGTTAAAAAAAGCCTGCAAAGTGAGAAATTATAGCTGGCAGCTGGTGTTTTTTTTTTCCTTCATAAGAAGACCGCGATTATGTAGTCCCATGCAGGGGTACACCAGAAATGTAACCTACTTTAGGGTAAGGTTAAAGTGGGACAGGGGGGCAAACAATCCAGGTTGTATTCAGAATTAAATTCTGGAGGGGGGAGAAGGGGTTGACAAAATTAAGTTTAAAAAAAAGTTCACCCCCTAAACCCAAAGGAAAGGCTTCATTAAAAAGTAAAAAAAAAAATTGTGATGCCTCTAGAAGCTTGGCAAATTTTTGAAATTAGTTGCCTATTAAGACTATAAAATGTAGATTAAATTCAATAAACACGATCTTCGGTGCTCAGTTTTATAGTTCAACTTGATGAATTTTTCAAGTTTCTATTAAAAGTATTTACATGGTGTTTACTCAACTTGACCAATGAAATTCCCGACATTTTCCCTGATTTCCCTGATCATTTCCTAAATTTCCCGACTAAAAAGTATGTCACATTCTTATAATTCTCCCACCTACCCCCTCATTTTTCTATTAATCCTTTTTTATGAATAATAAGTTTTAAAATTTAAACAAACAAATTTTTTAAATTTCTATTAACATTGTTTATTAGGAATTATAAAATATATTACACAGCTACAAAAAAAACCTACAATTTGAATAACATTATTTACTGTTTTAATGATTATTATTTTTCATATTTTGAGTAAAACCACATTTTCCCAGATTTTTATTGTAATTTACCAAATTCCCGTTTTTTTTTCCCCGATCATTTCAAATTCCTGGGCAATTCCAGTTTTCCCTGATTTTTCCTGATGGTAGTAGACACCCTGTATTTAGGTCTTAAGGCTATGGGGGCCAAATGTCCAATTGAGCTCCCCCCCCCTGGGATGTGGGTGTCATTGGTCGCATTGTATAAAACGCCACTCTCTTGTTATAGACTGGAACAACTATGACAAGGAAGATCGGAGTTCTAATCCCAGTCGAATGCATTGAAGGTGATTTTTTTTTTTTACTATTGGACGGTTTCTTATCTTTGCGTCTACGCAAGTGTGTCATAAAAATTATAATTAACTAATTCCTACTGCTTTTAATAATGTAATTAATGTACGAACGGTGAAAATTGGAAACAGCTAAGACACATCTTGCATACTTTGTACTAAACTTCTTTTTTTTTTCAAGTTTTCAATAAAATCAACTTTTCAAAATAAAAATTTAGATGAATACCAAAATGTCGGACTAAGTTTTTCTTTACACACAACACACACACACACACAAATCCAGACACCTTAAATCAATGGGTTGCGTGTTTGCCTTAAGAGATGTGAGACGGAAAATTGTTAATTATTATTTTATTAAATTAATTTCAACTGGATACCTACTAATAGTAATAATAATAATAATTAGTGATAGTATTAGTAGAAATACTAAAGAAACACCCACTTCGGTGGCTGCACGGTCTAACGCGTTACTCTCGCAATAGAATATACTAGATATAGACTTCCGATTCGAGATCGGGGTTCGATCCCGGTTGGGTGTACTTAAGGTGGGTTTTTTCTCCCCACATTGTTTTTCACTTTCCATCCACACAAATGCGGTTGCACTTTCTCTAAATTAAACCTAATACCTAACACATTAGTGTAATTAGTACATAAGTGTATTACCTAAACGGGTAGTAAGACGCGGTGATATAAAAATCAGTTGTTTGTATTTATTGATATATTCTAGTTTGTATTATTATTATTATTATTATTAGCACCGCGTCTTACTACCCGTTCGGGTTATACGCACTTACGCTAACGTGTAATGTTAGGATGACTGTGAGATGAAATGGAGGACCTACAGTTTAACGTGGGATCCGAACCACGGTGGAGGCCTGTCATTCCTCACATTCACAAGTTGTGATTAATACACGTCTTGTCAGAGGTGAAGGAAGGGTTTGGCAATCAGATAAACCTGTGCCGGGACAGAGGATTGAACCCCGGACCCTCAGCACAGAAGTCTGACACCTTACCCCTAGACTGCCAGGTCACCTCTAGTTTGTAAAATGATCCTCCATTCGTTACTTGTGTAGAATACTGAACATTTGATTTTACGTTAGTTTGTAAACAACATTAAGAAACATCAACTGGGATGGTTAAATTTAATACCATCATATAATTATGATACATAACATAACATAACATAACATAACATAACATAACATATTATGTTCATAAATTATGTATTCTAGGCACCTCAGACTTACTTGCTGGAAATTATTATAAAAATTTAATAAATAATTTAGAATTGAATGTATTATTTTAGTTTAAATAATTGTGGCAAACCTGCAAAAAAAAAAAAGTCTAATAATATCCTCAATAAATGTTTTGAGTGGTTTTTAAACGAATCGAATCGCATTAAAAAAAAAGGTTATGACACACTGTGAGAATATACCCCTTTAAATTAAATTTCTCTGTTTTTTTTTTTTTAGATTCACACACAAAATCTCAATGCACATTTCTTTAAAAACACTTACCTTGGTCATATGTATAGGCCTATATCTCTTTTTTTTTTGAGATTTTAAGAATCGATTCCACACAATTAGATGATTGTATTACAATTATTATTGACTAATACGTAACTATGATCCATTTAAACGTTTTAATAAAAAATAGAAAAAAGCAAGCCTCTCTTCTTGTGATAAATACACTAGTTAACTAATAAAACAAAAACGAGTCATAAGAGACTGTTAGGTTCCGTTGATGACCCTGACTGGCGGCTTGTCTGAGTTGACAGATGAGTTATGTGCACAAACTACCCGTTTTCGAACTGCGAGTAGCCAACTTTATAAAACCAACTATACCACGAAAAAAACTATGGAAAAAGAGAGAGAGAATGTAATATAAATGTAACTATCAACCTAAAATAGTACAATTTGATCAACAAAACCAATTTGAATCGTAAAAAAAAAAGTAAACCATTTCTGCGTACACAAATCATCGATGGGTTGGTTATATGCTCCCAACTCTTTCAAAAAGGTTACGTTTTCCTAGATTTGTATGTTGGTCAACATGCTAAAACTACTGCGTCTGACTGAGGGGACTCCCCGCCGGATAATCTCCCTCTCTGTAGGTTCGTTGAGGCGGGGGGAGGGGAGGGGGAAGCAAGTGATTCATCTTCCGGCGGCTTTGTTCGCGTATTTTGCTGATACTAGAGAAAATAATCAAATCTTTCAACGACGGAGTCTTGTCTAGAATCCAGCAACAGCGTTGTCAAATGTACTGTTTGGATACTCGGGGGTGTACTGGAAAGTTCCTGGGACTACAAATATGAAGGCCCTTTAAAATACATTCATAAATACCAACGAAGCTTTGTTTCAGTGTAAGCTCGATGGTGAGGTGACAGTGAACTACACTTACAGGGAACAGTGTTGCCAACTCTATAGTCTCTCGCGGTAGTACTACGCCCCCAAGCTCTTGAATCTACACCTGACTGTCAAAACGCTACTGATTCTACGCGGTTGTTGCTTCACTTGTGTTGAATGGTTTAAAAATGGACATTGTACAGGCCGACTGTATTGCGGGACTTATTTTGTTGGAGGAAACTCGCAATTAAAAAAAAAACTCGTCAAAAGAGACGTTCGTGGAATCACCCAACATTATCGAACCGTCTCTCAACAGGACAGTTTCATATTATGTTTATGAATCACTGACTGTACCCAGAGACGTTATTATTGTACTAAAGAATGTCTGTGGTTTCATTTGATGAACTACTTGGTTTAATGAATGAAGATATTGCAAAACGTGATACCATCTTGAGGAAGAGTATTTATTATTCCTGCTGAAAGACTTCTTGTGGCATTGAGGCACAACTGCCCGTTAACGGCTGGTGTAGTTTGATTCGCGTTTCTACCGCTAGGGGTTTTTTAACGCCTCCAGAGGTAGCGGTCAAGACGCTGGTCTAGACGAAAACTTATTTTCTAACTTGATAACAAGGGTTTCATTCAAAGGCGCGGTTGCTAGCGTTTTAACCGCTAACTTAGAATAGGCCTTAGACCACGCAGCCACCGAAGCGGTTTTGTTATTTGTTAACAAGCTCAAAGTTAAAAAGATAATTGTAAAAAAGCAGTTGATATTTGATAATAAATGTCTAATATTTACATTTTGTAGTCAACACAAAGTGTTTTCCTGTAACTACAAATAATTACAGTACATAACACGTGTTATATAACAGTTTGATTTAACTCATTCAACTGTAATTTAAAAATCGTGAAAATACTGTATCCCTGTATTCCCCCCCCCCCCCCCGGTTAATCCGAATAAGCTTTGGTCCAAATTAGTTCGTATAGACGAGCTTCTAGTGTATGTCATACATTCAGACATTCTTTGGAACATTAAGTTATTGGTTTCAGTGTTTTGGATCCGCCCTTATATTTTAGTCCGTGTCAGGGCTGCAGACATGGGGACCCAGCGTTAACTGTCTCGCCCCTCCTCCCCCAACCCCCTAAAAAAAAGTTAAAAAAACTTATTATTATTTTTGTTAAATGTTATTAAAGTAGTTTACACTTATGCAGTGTTTTTAATCATGTAAGGTTGATTTCTCCACAACCCTTCCCCAACTAACTTAATCTGAATTAAGGTTCGAAGAACAACTGTGCTGAGTTTGAATAAAATCGGTTTAGGGGTTCGGCCAGACTGACGAGCGCGCGCGTGATTAGCAGATAGCTCTCGATAGTTGTTGACGAGGAGGCTTCGAATCTTGGATCAGTGAACTGAGGGTGGTTTTTAACAAGTGATTATTGTTGTGGTTTTCTCATCCTCTCTCCACGCTAATGGAGATTCTTATTCGTAAAAGCCTACTTTGATAATATTGAAGTATTTTAACATATCAGTTATATATATACATATAGGTATAGTTTATGATTTTACCAATTAAATTAGGCCGTTAGTAGCAAGTGTGCTAAACCTATCGATAATTATAAAAAAAAGTCAGATATCTTATCATATTGAGAAGTTTTCCTAGCACTCAATGAACCAACATACAATAATATTGCCTAGCGCCTATAAACTAGACTGTACCGGCTCGAGCGCGCGCGCTTGAAAAATAGAACCAGTTCTATCTTTCAAGCGTGCGCGCTCCAGTCTGGCCACCTCTCATTACAACCAATGTGTTCTATTTTATATTTTAGTCGCTCGCTCAGTCTGGCCGTCCCCTCAAGACGTTCAAAAGTTATCGCGAGACATGTCCACCATAGAAAGACAGACAAATGGAAATTGGAGTTATCACTGACAATTCACTTCACTCGTTAAATAAACCAAACCACTTGATTATGTTTCTATTTGTTTTTACACTCTGATAATAGTGGTAAGATCTTCTATACAGGAAGCCAGCCTAATTTAAGAGCGCGCAATTAGAAATTTCCCCCCCCCAACGTGTTTTTTCCCCCCTCTCTGTCACCTAAGTCAGCGCATACCCCCCCCCCCCCCCCCCAATCTCGGGGGTGCTGTGTGGCCCCATAAGGACCGGCTACACCGCACCGCATTTTCTAACAAGTGGCTAAACAAGCCGCGCCACACCGCTATTAATTACGAAGAATAAAGTTTTAAGTTAGCTAATAATTAATAAGAAGAATGTTTGTTGTTCAATAAGTTGTTGTATATAATATTGTTTATCTTGTACGTAATGTTGGAAACAATGACTACAGCGTCACACGTGACACGGCTGTGAAAGAAATGCCTAGTTTTACAAGTACTGACACAGTGACTTGCCAATCACTGGTATAAATCACTGCTCTCTTAAAATCAAGGTCACTGTGATAACCGATATCGTAAAATCACTGTTTCGCCCATCCTACAGTGCTTAGTGGGTTAGCATGAAAACAAAGTTCGGAAGTTCCCGAACATTTTATTTCCGGTGGTAGGTGGCTACACGGTCCGCACCGCACCGCGGAGCAATGCTCTCTCGACGATTCTTCCGCGCCGGTGCAGTGCGGCTCCGTGTAGCCACTTGCATTTATAAACATGGATAGCATTCCGCCGGGAAAATGCGGTGCGGTTCCGTGTAACCGGTCCTTTATTCGCACACCGCTAAGGACGGCCTTGGGTCCATGTCTCCTCCGAGGTGAATTAGGCTAGACAGATTATAATCTAAAGTATTTATTTTTTTCTAAAAAAAAAATCTCTATTTATCTGATAACACGAAATCATGCATCCGTTTAGTGAAAGGAAAGATAAAAAAAATGTATCGGTCATTTGAAATAAGTTGTAATGTATTTTTTTGGTATCGCGTTTTCAAATCAAACAATCGTGAGTGTTTTAATTATGACGTAAGTGACGTCTGATATTTCCCCTATAAAACGGTTTAATGGCTACTCCAAAGTTACGTGAGAGTCTCCTTGGGTTTGCAAACCGTACATAAATG
This sequence comes from Timema podura, assembly GCA_033556935.1. Classification (NCBI taxonomy): domain Eukaryota; kingdom Metazoa; phylum Arthropoda; class Insecta; order Phasmatodea; family Timematidae; genus Timema; species Timema podura. Next base: position 8,377,496 of record JAVRXN010000014.1, on the reverse strand, counting down.
TAAGTTATAGATCTTTATTTTGTTATATTTTCTATTTATTTTTTTCGCTACTTCTCCCTAACATTTCGGGTTCTATACGTAAATGTACTAATCACGTTAATGTGTTAGGAAGGAAGACGGTTGATTTTAGAGGAGATGTACCTGCATTCGCACGTAGAAAGAATGAAAAAAAAAACACGTAGAGTGTATTCTTGACTACATTCAGAACCATCTCGAATGGTTTTCCCATTTGACTTTGCAGAGAAGACTCCTCGAGAGGTTCAAGAATTATCGACTCTGGATACGAGATGAACCGGGGGTGGCTCAGTGGTAGAGCGTTGCAGATTTGAATGTTCATAAAATTTACGCAAATATTTCATAGGAATATTATTATTATTATTATTTTTTTTGCATCGCGTCTTACTACCCGTTCGTGTTAACGCACTTACACTAATGTGTAATGGTAGGGTGATTTGTGAGATGAAATGGAGGACCTACAGTTTAATGTGGGATCCGAACCACGGTGGAGGTCTGGCATTCCACACTTTCACAAGTTGTGGTTAATACACGTCTTGTCAGAGATGAAGGAAGGGTTTGGATAATCGGATAAATCTGTGCCGGGACCGAGGATTGAACCCCGGACCCTCAACACAGAAGCCTTGACACCTTACCCCTAGACACCAGGTCACCCTTTCATAGGAATAGTCTTATGAAAAAAGTTACTCGATCTACTTTCATGTAACCCCCCTTCGGTGCTCGCCGCGTGGTCTGACGCGCTACTCTGTGTTAGACTAGACTGCCGATGACGGGAGATCGAGGTTCGAATCTCAATCGTGTGTACTGTGATTTTTCATAAATAATTTCACATCTCCTTCCACACAAATGCGGGCACACTTCCTTTAAATATAACCTTCCTAAGCCCTAAAAACCATTAGAGTAATTAGTACATAAGCGTAAAACTCGAACGGGTAAATTGGACGCGGTGTTGAAAAAAAAAAAATCTGTCACGTAATAGACTACAAGTCACGTGATCTTAAGCTGTCACTTTTGATAGATATCATAAGTACCAATAAAATAACAATAATAATATAGTGAAACGTTATCAATGTGTACAGCAAAAATATGTTTGTATTTCACAGTGGCGGCTCTTGTGTTGTTACCAGGGCAAGCCCTGCCTGACGGGACTATACTGTACTGAGCTTGTACTACTGTACTAGTGTTCCCAATCGTTCGATATAATTTTACGCTGTGGAGCAGATGCAGAAACATTATCCTATTACCTTACTGTGTGTGTGGTCAGTCAAATTAATATCGAGGAAGGACGGAGGCAACATTTTAGACCCACTAGTACAGTCCTGTCAAGATTTGTTTGCCCTGGCAACAACCCACGGGCCACCACCGGTAATTAAAAGAAAACCCGTCCTCCCTAATCAAGGCCGTAGCCAGCCAATAATTTAAGGGGGGGTTTGGTGGGCACATCCCCTAATTGCCGGAAGTTAAAAAAAATTCTAAATGATAAAGAGTTCTAGAAGCTATCCGAAGTGTTTTTTTTATGGCAACATAACCCTCTATCTGCCGAATCTAGGAAAATTTCCAAATATTAAACACCTCTAAAAGCTCTCTAAAGTGCTTTTTTATGGTAACATAACCCCCTAAAGTGTACTTGTATCTTAATTTTGATATTATTTGAACCATAAATAAAGTCATATATATTTTGTTCATAAAATTTCAGGGGGGGTTTGAACCCCCCAAAACCTCCCCCTGGCTACGGCCTTGTCCCTAATGCGTTCCGACTGAAAAGCTTTTAAAACCGACAACTTTTAGAACTTGTCGACCATGAGGCTCCATCTTGTTTCTTCTCTGCTGACGGTAGCGATGGTCAGCCATTGTTGTTCCGCTGACTTCTTCCCGACAAGGAAGAACTGCTGACGCAAGCCAAGTCCTTCTCTGAGGAAGAATTAGGTAAGGTCCAAGTTCAGTAAGGTTGTCCTTTAGGAGTCATCTAGGAATAAAGTGACTCTTTTTTTTTGTTTACTTTTTTATCTCTCCCCTCACCCCCTGAATACAGCACCTAGCAAACATTTAGCCTGACACCCTTCCAACCCGTGTTACGTAACTGTTCACGTCAAGAATGAAGTTCGTTATTTTATTAGGGAAGCTTTTGTGATACTAAAAGAGGGATTCAGATTTATTATTACAGTAGCCCCATGGCTTGTTTGGTGCTGACTGACAGCTGACGGCTTTGAAAAGCTACCAGACCAAATTATGTATTCCTACGCCGGACCATATGATCTGCAAAAAACATGTGTTTAGCAGCTGTCACTTCTGACAGTCCACTGTGAACTGTCAGTCAGCACCAAAGAAGTCATGGGGCTACTGTAGCAACTCAAGATTCGAAACTTATCTATAAGTGTGTTTGCTGACGGTGAAAACGGGTACAATAACACTATTTTGTCAACAATGTACCCACCCTCCCCTCATATGACACCAATGTACCCCCTCCCCAATCAACAGCGGTACACCCGCTTCGGTGGCCGCGTGGTCTAAGGCGCTACTCTGGCAGTAAAACTAGTTTGCCGATGACGGGGAGATCGAGGTTCGAATATCGGTCGGGGTTTACTGAGGGTGGTTTTCCACTCTCCCTCCACGTGAGTTCGTATACTCTTCCTTTAAATTTCTATCTTCTTAACCCCTAAAACAATTAGCATAATTAGTACATAAGCGTATAACCTAAAGGGTAGTAAGAGGCGGTGATAAAAAAAATACAGCGTTACCTGATTTATGAATGATTATTTCTATTCATCCTGTGATTGGGGGGTAGGGGGACTCCCCCTGTAAATTAATAAACCCCTAATTATTAATATTCTCTATTTTTTTTTTAGCACTGCGTCTTACTACCCGCTCGTGCTACACGCATATGTAGTAATTGCACAAATGCTCTAGGGATGATTACGTTCGAATTTAGAGGAAGTGTACCCCCATTTACGTGAAGGAAGAGTGGAAAACCATTTTAGGAAGAGAGAGAAAAAACACCCTCAGAACACCCTGACCGAGACTCTAAACCCCAACCTCCAAATCACAGGCGAACTAAACTAGACGAGCCTAACGTATAGTCCTCCTGACCATCGATGCGGGCCTTATCCTATATGATAAATATTTAAATAACCCTCGAACTCAAATAAATATAGAGCTCCAATTTTCTATTTCATGGCAATTTTTTATATTAAGTTATTGACATTTTATGGACACAAAAATTTCAGATTGACATTTTGTATTTTTCTTAGACGTTTTATTTTCAAAACTTTCGAATGTTTCAGTGGCCTACTACGAACAAGTGTCCACCTTGTTGGACACCAAATTTATCAACGACGTCGTGAGAAAGATTCTAGATTACGTCGCTAGGACTTATTTACCTCGTATAGATCCGATCACTTTCAGAGATATTAACATCCAGTTAGACCAGCTGGGTGCAAAGTAAGCTCAATTATTGTTTTTAATAAAAAGGAAACATTTAATTGGTTCGTATAAGTTACCTATTATTCGTGCATTGTGCCTTATGCGGCCTACATATCCTGGGGTGAGAAGATCAGATGGACAGACAGGAGGACAAATGAACAAGTCATAAAAAGAGTGGGTGAGAAGATCAGGTGGACAGACAGGAGGACAAATGAACAAGTCCTAAGAAGAGTGGGTGAGAAGATCAGGTGGACAGACAGGGTGACAGATGAACAAGTTCTAAGAAGAGTGGGTGAGAAGATCAGGTGGACAGACAGGGTGACAAATGAACTAGCCCTAAGAAGAGTGGGTGAGAAGATCAGGTGGACAGACAGGGGGACAAATGAACAAGTCCTAAGAAGAGTGGGTGAGAAGATCAGGTGGACAGACAGGGGGACAAATGAACAAGTCCTAAGAAGAGTGGGTGAGAAGATCAGGTGGACAGACAGGGGGACAAATGAACAAGTCCTAAGAAGAGTGGGTGAGAAGATCAGGTGGACAGACAGGGGGACAAATGAACAAGTCCTAAGAAGAGTGGGTGAGAAGATCAGGTGGACAGACAGGGGGACAAATGAACAAGTCCTAAGAAGAGTGGGTGGGAAGATCAGGTGGACAGACAGGGGGACAAATGAATAAGTCCTAAGAAGAGTGGGTGAGAAGATCAGGTGGACAGACAGGGGGACAAATGAACAAGTCCTAAGAAGAGTGGGTGAGAAGATCAGGTGGACAGACAGGGGGACAAATGAACAAGTCCTAAGAAGAGTGGGTGAGAAGATCAGGTGGACAGACAGGGGGACAAATGAACAAGTCCTAAGAAGAGTGGGTGAGAAGATCAGGTGGACAGACAGGGGGACAAATGAACAAGTCCTAAGAAGAGTGGGTGAGAAGATCAGGTGGACAGACAGGGGGACAAATGAACAAGTCCTAAGAAGAGTTGGTGAGAAGAGAACCATTTTGGATGTGATTCTTCGGTATAAAGCAAACTGGATCAGACACATCCTTAGTAGGAACTGTCTTCTGTACGACATCATAGAAGGAAAAGTTGAGGGAAAGAGGAGCTTAGGAAGGAGGAGGATTCAAATATTGAATGACTTGAAGGAAAGAAGAAAATTCTGGGAGCTGAAGGAGGAGGCAGAGGACAGGGCGCATTGGTGGTCTGAGTTCACTGACAAAAGGAATGGACATGTCTTAAGATTGAACACCTAGCTAAAACAAGTAGTCCCGAATGTAACTGTGCCGGTGATCGTCATTTGTGGTGTTGGGGATGAAAGGGGATGTGCAAACACAATTAGAACAGACACGTCTTGGTCGCGTCTGTTTTTCGTTATGGTTTGAATAGGCATCTATCTATTGTAACTATCGTTAATTTAATTAACTTTCAATTACCATTAAACTTTATTTATCAAATAATTAAATGTTTTTTAAGTCACAAAAGGCCAAGGTATTTGGGCTACCATAAGTGTTGATTGCAGATTTGATATCTATGTAGTTTAAAATTAACAAGTCCAATCTAGTTGAGTCCATAGTTCACAATCGTGTCAAGTATGCGCTAGAGTCAACTGTGGTGGGATATATACAAGGAACGCCTATTGAATAGTGGCCAAGGCACAGAATATATTATTGTTTGGATTTCATTCCCCATAATCTGTTGATCAACAACAAGTGTCAGTAGTTTAATAAAGTTAATAAAATGATCCATTTAAACTATTTTTTTATTGCTTAAGTTAATGTTTCCGGGCAATAAAAAGGTGTTGTCAAATGAATAATATATTTAAAATTGCGCTCATCTCTGGCAATATAGAAATTTCGATATGTTTTTATTTGTTATCCTATAAGACTTTTTCCCCCTATAAGACTGGTGTTTAATATTTTTAAACAAACAATACATACATTTTTAAACCTGTTGTGATGATAATAATTAATAATAACCTCCCTCCTCCTCCTCCTCCTCCATGGCGTGAGCCCACAAGCGAGCTACACTGACCGAGCGGCCGCCGCCGCTACTAGCGATGATAGTGCCAACATTTGTGGAGAGAGGGCGTCATATTTTCAGCAAAACGAGTCCTCCAGCCGTTAATCTCAGTATCCTAAACCGGAGCTTCTACGTCATTATTCAAGTGGCTCCTCATTTTGTCCTCACGAGGCTGAGTTGGACTCGGTTCCAGAAACACCACTTCACAGAGAAATTTCGGAAACTTCAAGGATAGAACCCGGGACCTGTATCCAAGAACTCTGACCACTAGAGCACAGGGTGGTCTAATAGTAAAAATTATTGCTTTTATTTGAAAAACTAAGCTTTAAATACGTTATCTATCTGTATCTCACTGCTACTTTTGAACAACATACAATGTATTTCATAATGTTTTTTAATACTTTAAAAATAGATTTTTAAATTTATATTTTACTCCATTTAGTTTAAATGGATATATAAAAACTGTCAACTTTTACGATGATGGGAAATTGAAAATTGACAAATTCAAATAAGTATTAAGTAATTAACATATATCTATATATATGTGAAATATATAATTTTTCTTTCAGTTTGACGGGATCCTTTCCTATAATCTCAATCAACAAGTTCACGCAGTTCTTGGTTGATAAACTTGACGTCAACTTATTGATGCTCAAAACTGACTTTGGGTTCCTTGTCCCTGAGATCTACACCAATGGCACGTACACACTTGATGGATCATCGGGTATATTGTAC